>OZ024874.1:55553355-56153355 GCA_964017185.1 Rugalucina vietnamica | reverse complement strand
TATTTCTAATTTGTTTGTCATTTTATGGCAGTTACTGCTAAGTTGCATGCAAAAAAAGTATTGTTGTGTGAAATAGGTCGAATTAGCATTCCCTAAATTGTTTGTATTGAGGTTTTACATCGCAGTCACTATTGCTTGGACCCATTCTTTCTCTGATCACCGAACCTGCCAAACCAGGTTGGGACCCATTCTTTCTCTGAACTTCGAACCTGCCGAAACAAGATTAGGCCCATTCTTTCTCTGAACTTCGAACTCACCGAACCTTGGTTGAACCCATTCTTTCTCCGAACTTCGAACCAGCCGAACCAGGGTTTGGCCCATTCTTTCTCCGAACTTCGAACTCCCCGAACCTTGGTTGGACCCATTCTTTCTCCGAACTCCGAACTAGCCGAACCAGGGTTGGGCCCTTTTTTTCCCCGAACTCCGAACCTGCCGAACCAGGATTGGGCCCATTCTTTCTCCGAACTTCGAACTCGCCGAACCTTGGTTGGACCCATTCTTTCTCCGAACTCCGAACTAGCTGAACCAGGGTTGGGCCCCTTTTTTTCCCCGAACTCCGAACCTGCCGAACCAGGATTGGGCCCATTCTTTCTCCGAACTTCGAATTCGCCGAACCTTGGTTGGATCCATTCTTTCTCCGAACATCGAACCCACCGAACCAGGTTTGGGCCAATTCTTTCTCCGAACTCCGAACCCTAACTCCGAACTCTGGGCCAAAACACAATCCTGGACCAACCTTCACTTTTTGTTTTGATAATGTTCAATTTTCGTTTAAATGACCTAAACAATTAACTACATTTATATCTACAAATATTCCTCTTTTGATACATAAGAAGTGTCTGAAAATGCTTTAGATGGTAAATGCCATTATTTTTTTATTTTCCGGTTCTGGGGAGAGCCGACCCTATTTTTCCAAAAATCAGAATAAAAATAAAAGTACTTTACTTCCATTTTATTTTTATTTTTCCCTCCTTCTCTTATTTATAGATGGAAAAAAATATTTTTCAGTCTGCAAGGGTGAGCTAATAAATAAACTATGCATATATTATTATTCTGCTATTCTATCTTTTTTCAGTATTTGATGACTTAGTCTGACTGCAGTGAGTTATATACATGTACACATATATATTTTTTCTGGTAGTCGGGGATAATTTGCTACAAAAACACATTTCTGAGCCTCAGAGATGGCCAAATTGTGAATTGAAAATAATGTCGACAGCATTTGAAAAAATAAAAATAGTTGGAGTTTTGGGAATTTTATTCCGACTGGGGGATTTGAAACATTTTAATTTTATTTTTATTTCCTCCTCCTACCCTACGTCTAGCCAATTTTTATCCGAGAACCAGAAAATGGGCGGTTTGCCTTTATTACGCCAGGGTGAACATTTGTCACCAACATGACAGGCATATTTACTAGCCGGGTTTCGAACCCACAACCTCTAGATTGCTAAGCGAATACGCTATCCTTATACTACCGCGGCTGTACAATAATAATGGCCTAAATGTTGACCTTGTTATGTATACATTAGGTATTGAATGCTATAATTTAGGGTCACAAAAGAAATCTAGATACATTCTTATATGAAAATAAAGGCGCGGATTACCACAAACTGATCAAAGCATTTGTCATTACGAAAAATTTACCCATTC
This sequence comes from Rugalucina vietnamica, assembly GCA_964017185.1. Classification (NCBI taxonomy): domain Eukaryota; kingdom Metazoa; phylum Mollusca; class Bivalvia; order Lucinida; family Lucinidae; genus Rugalucina; species Rugalucina vietnamica. Next base: position 56,151,705 of record OZ024874.1, on the reverse strand, counting down.
AATTTACAGAAAATTTTAGCTGTACAAATTGAAAATTTCATTGAAAAAAAGAAGATATTTTTAAAATGTTTACTCATCTTGATAACAATTATTGTGAGTATTTGTTAGAATCGCGTCGCCCCGGCGGTTGTAACGAGTACCAACAATCTATGTTTTAGGTTAAAAAACAATAAAAAGGTTAATATACAATTGTAAATCCCAGTTATAGTAGACTAAAGTGGGGTTTAAGGGAATCAAGGTTGATGTGCATTATAGAACACAGAGATAACGCCAATGAAGCTATGATGGGCTTCCACAAATTGTTTTATTTTAATTAGATAAAAGGTTACGTTAAAATTACGTTTAATTTATCAACCAACCAAATGTGTGCTCCACTGCAGAAGCTGAGGGTGAGGTTATGGCCATGTAAAACCGGTTTAAGCCCGCCAGTAACTTTGTGTTACTGATCGTTCCAAGTCGATACTTCTGTGATGGTTCTTTTCGTTTTATGTCTTGGTATTTGAAAAAATTTTTGTGCTGTTGGCGCCTTATGTATGTTTTCATATTTTTAGTTAAGTTAAGGTAACTGAGTGGCCACCTATTGGGAAAATAGCTGCTCATTCGGCTTACGATATGTTTCATGGTATAAGTACCTGATTGTTGGTTTGGTTTTTTTTCCCACCTCGGTTTTTGGAGTGGGAATCTTTTTCTGATTGCGCCTTTTCCTGATCTTTGCCTACTTGTACCTTTTTCCAAATTATGGTGTAAAACACAAAAATGGATTATACTAGTCTTTGTATCGACGACTCTGTTGAGCGGTGCAAAATTACAAATAATTCGCTTCCATGTTACTAAATCTAAATGGTCACTGACCAGGCTTAAGTAGCCAAACCATGGTATGGCACATCCCCTTTCTCATTAATATGTTCACTGCTCTTAAAAGTATTAATTCATAATTTGCAGGTTGTCTTTCTATAGCTTCATGAGTAATAATAATCTAAAATCTTTATATTTAATATAAAATTCCAATCTTGATATGAGTAATATCATATTTTATTGACGTTTTTGATAAGGGTGATTATGGACTTAATAATGTGATCAAAGCCGTACAAAATAAATGGCTTACATGTTCATCTTAATAATACGCGTAATTTTCTCATAGAAATTCTGTTCTAAAGCCGAATCAGTATTTGCTCGGAAATTGAAACGGAATGAAGCAATACATTATCTAAATGCTTCTTCAAATAATCCTTTTATTAAAAGTAACACCTATGTAACAATAAACTTTTATAATATCCAAAGATAAAGTTTGCTGAAAAGATTGATTTCTGGTTTAATTTGAAAGTGTTATATCGAAACACTTATCTGAGATATTAATGCAGTGGATGTCGCCGAAGAAACATCATGGACTGCTTGAATTCAGCCCGAAAGTTGTAACAGTAATAAGTTTAAAAATGGAAACACAATATAATCTTAAGATTTCAATAATTAACGCTAAATTACTTGCTATTTAGACAAGGAATAAAATTGCTTTATATGTACGAGATTAAGAACTATCTGACATTTTAAGTAAGTTATGTGTGCGGAACGTCATATATGATACGTGTAAATGATTTAAAAGCGAATGGAAAACACTCCGGAAATAGAAAAACTGTAAAGTTTACAGCAAGATGGTAAATAGAAAGTTTTCGTACAGTGAAATTCGAGCGTTTAACAAGAATCAGTATGAAGGGCGGGGACTGCAACTTAAACTTCAGAAGCTTAAAGCTGAATGCGGAATTTATCATGACGTTACGGCAAAGCAGAGGTCACTGTTGCAAGCGGAGAAAAACGCCATCTGTCGAAACTCCGGTAACAGTCCCATTCATGAAACTTATAGACAAGCTCAAAATCCTCAGTTTGATATATCTAAACGGATTCAGAGACCCTGGGTATACAGCGCTATGGAGACAACGTACAATGCTAAGTATAAAGAGGTAGATATTCCTCTCCCAAACACAAAGATTAATCGCTGGCGTTCGAAATCGGCGGCAACACAAAGAACAGGTAATGTGACGTTAAGAGAGGAAATGCTGCTTGGACATGCGTCTACACAAAGAACACCGTCGGCGTCATTACGACGCAGTAAATCGTGTATGCCAAAAGTTACTTTCAACGATTCTACTTTAGAAGTTCACCAGATACCTGCGAATCGCAGTGAACACGAATGTAGCACACAGAATAGGGAAAACGGATTGAGTGTTATTCATGAAAGTGCGTTTAGTGACGATGAAACCCCGAATAAGCAAATCATTTCATATGAAAATACTTACCCTCTTATCGTTCGAGACACCAACGATACTTATAAGATGAACACAAACATAAACGGTATAGTTCAAGAATCGTTTTCTATCCGTCAAACAGAACAAGAAACGGAAAACAACTTTCAAAGTTCTCAGTTACATGAACTGTACAACCTCGAAAAACGACACGATTTAATCATGCCAAAGTTAATCACACTACCAAAAATATACGAAATAGAAGCAGAAGCGAGTAAAGGGGCATATAAGCGGATGCTGCAACGGTCAATTGCACGTGTAAGCTTTGATTTGCCTGTTTCGAAAAGTGTTGATGATCAGCCTATTGACACCGAGTATTTAAGACATTCAGCAAAAGACAGTATTGATGATCGAAATAAAAATACAAATAAAACTGCATCAACATCGAACGCATTACATCAGCCCGAAAATGAAGTTGACACAGACCTTAGACAGATAGAGAAATTACCGAAATATTCAAAGGAATTACCTGATGACCAATCTGAAACTTGTCAGCTGGAGAAGGTTTTTGAAAATTGTTCACCTCAAAATCAAAATGCAATACGACGGTCAGTATCTATGGTGACAGGGTACCCCTCAACTCTTGTGAAAGTTGCAAAGTTTAGCAAAACAGAGGATGTACTTTTTAAAGGCAAATGGATTCGGGGTTATATTCGGCCAGAAGAGCGATATAAGATTGATCCTGTCATTTTACGACGCAAACAGCTAAATATGGACAATCTAGCTAAACAAAGTGACACGTATCTTGGAAGAATTAATCACGAAAATATGAGTGTAGATATTGCATTCCCAAGGACGGTACGAAATCGCATTCTGCAAGAACTCATTGATGCAAATAGTTCTGGAAAAAGTAACAAACCTTTGAACCCTGATGTTGAAGTTCTTGCGACCAAAGTTGAGCAATTTCTTCAGTCTGTCTCACAGTACGTTGACAATCAGTAAAATAAAATATATCATGATATGAGTTAATATTTATAAAATAATAAGATCTGACAAACTTGTATTAGTACGAAACTTACCTCTGCATAATGATAAATTGTTCCATAATATAAAGCTAAGCTTCTTAAGGAATAAACGTATGCAACAAACGAAAACTAGATGTTTTGACGAGTAACCGTTTGGACATTACTTTCTAGCTGCGAGTTTTGTACAGAAATTGTACTAGTTTAGAATCATTTTAAAATTCTTTCAATGTTGAGGGTTTCTTAACTACTTTAGGCAAATAAAGTTTTGGTCCTATTGTCATAATGGAAAATCATTCCTCTAAACAATTATACTCGGCCGAAAAGCTTTGGACTTCTATCATTTTTTTAAACAATGCTGAGTTATGTACATGTAGCAATCAAACGGTAACAAATAACAACACTAGTTTCTATAATGAATTCCACATCAGAATAAATGAAGAATCAACCAAAGTGTCTTTTAGTTCTTGTAAGCATCCTCTACTGTCTACAGCCCCCCCCCCCACCCCCCCCCCAAAAAAAAAGTGACCAAAACGTCTATCATGTGTGTAACCACCATTAGTATGACCGCAATCACGGACCGTGTTCTTTGAAGAGTACACAAGTATCCAGAGGCGGTTCTCTGGAACTGTCGAAGGTTTTTTAATGTGTTGTTGGCAAAACGAAACAGCTCACCCTCACCAGAACCTATGAACGATCCAGTTGTTATAGTTTTACTCAATACCAACTACAACGACACAGTAAGAGGGTCGTTATTGACAAGGAAGCAATGCAAACTAATGCTGAGAGAGAAAGAACCACCAGTGAGCTAAGCTGGTCATCTTCAGATATGGATGCTTTCAGAGAGAGGTTTATTAACAGTTACCCTAGACATATGAAAAGCTAATTTAGCTCGGCTATCGCCCAGTAAACAAGGCAATGGTACACAAGGCAGTTTATAAATATGATAGCTCGGAAAGAAGAATCCGTAGAATACTTAAGCACAAACGATCTTTTTCGAAACCAGCCCACCAGCTTCTTGGTAGGTGAGTGGCCGCGTATTGGGAAATAGCTGCTCACTCGTCTAACGATATGTTCTCTAAGTATAAATACCTAATAATTGTCAATTTGGTTTTTCCCGCCTCGGTTTTGGGGGTGGGAATTTCTTTCTGACTGCTCCTTTTCCAGATCATTGCCTACTTGTACCCTTCAGTGAGAAAGGATCAACAAATGAGCAGGCTGGATACGGTGTTGTAGACTCTATATCTACAGACAGTATGGCTCAATATTTAAAAAGTGTAGACCATGGAGAGTATTAGCAAAAGTAAACACACGTTTTAATCAAATCTAGGGAAACGCTTGAAATTCCATGAGTACATGTACAGTTTGTAGTCAATTTTCATACGAGATGTTCATATAAAGTAATTTAATGAAATCTATGTATATTCATTTTGACGGTACTGCTAAGAGATATATATATTTGCGAGTAGAATGATAACATTTTTGTATTTTAGAAACATTTTAAAAATGAATCTAAAACAATCATGATTAATGCGATTTGAAAACAGATGGCACGAAGCAGTGGCCGGTTGTCTTTTGAAAAAGCAAAAAGAAAGATTTGACAAATACCGCTTGTCAACACTCCCAGTGGTCGCGTTTACCGTAGTCGCGTTTATCTGTTGATGTCAGACATGTCAGACTATTGTTTGAAATCGCCATTATTGTTTACTACAGACACATAGTGGTCTTTCATATCGTAATTGTTTAATTGCCAGTTCAGTGTGTCAATAGCTATCTTATGGCACTGAAAGATTTCGAGTACGTCTATTCACTTGATAGAAAACGACAATTTTTGCCAACAATAAAAAAAGATGTCACGTACAAGGAAAAACGTCGAAGGAGGCATATTTTTTCTGATTTTGTCTACCCCATGAATTTCGAATATCGGTGTCAGTTTGGAAATAAAAATAAACTGAGATCCTTTTAGAGCAGTGAACATATTAATGAGAAAGGGGATGGGCCATACCACGGTTTCGGCTACTTAAGCCTCTCCAGCGACCCCATAGACCTGACAACATGGAGCCAAAGCTTATGACTGTAATTTACATCGTTCAAAAGGGTAGTCGATACAAAGACTAGTAAAATCCAAATGGGGTCAAATATCTAAACGTTGGTTAGAAAATTACTCTAAACCGATAATAATTTTCAGATTTCTCAGAATACCCTCGCTGATCCCAAAGGACAAAAAGGAAAATATAATCTACACTATGGATGATGTACGGGGTGCGATATCATCTCTTGAAACACTACTTAAGAGTGCGTTTCTTACGGCACTCATTTGATCAATTAACGCATTCAATTTCTGCTCAAATTTCATTTCCAATTCTCTCGTATGCCGCTGTATTTCGTGTCGAATAAGCTCTATATGATTCTTGCACTGTTGGCGTTGGTCCCTGATATTTGAACCCTCGTGGTGGAGAGAACGTGCACTTGTTTATTCTTCCTCCGAAGATATTGTGTTAGTTTCTACTGTTTTGATTCTCAACATGTGTGCTGCAGAATCTGAAACAAAACCATCATCTGAGCTATCCGAATCTTCCGTATCGAAAATTTTTTGCAATCGTTTGCTTTCACTGGTGCTCTTAATACTGTTGTTCTTATTTGAGGCGCCATCCGTAATTCTTTGTGATTTACATACTGAAGCGAAATGATTTAGCTTTTGGCAACTATGACATTTCTGTCCATATGCTGGGCAGTCCTCGATCGTTCTATGTTTTCTGTAATATCCACAGTATCTGCATCTTATTTCATCATCTTCGTCGCTGCTACGATAGTTATGATAGCTTTTCTGTTTACGAGATCTGCGTACCCTGGCAATATATCGGTCATCTGGATTATCTTTCATGTCATGCACTTGCAGGGATATATCCTCAATTTGTGCTGCTTCTGATAGAAACTGTGTCAGGTTCCAGCATTTCGCTATGCATTTTTGTATCAAATGCTTATTTTCTATAGTCTGGATCAGGTGCTCCAGAATCCTATCATCGAATGTGTCACCAAAATCGCAGTTGTATGCTCTTTCCCTCAACCTAGCTGCGTAGGCAATTGTAGCTTCCCCTGCAAATGGTCTAAGCTTTAGAAACATGTACCGTGAATAATGTTTATTCTGTCTTGGTGAGAAATAATCGTTAAGCTTTTTGCGCATTTTCTCATATTCATTCATTGGCCGTCGAGGTCGTCGGGTTCTGAAAGACTCTTCTCCAGTCTGGCAATCTCCTTACCTCCGTAGATGATCATCGCATCTTTTCTGTCCGCAGGGCTGCTGATTCGGAAATATCTGAACTCTCTCTCGATATCCTCAAGCCATTCTTCCCATGCTTTACCTGTCGACAATTGATCTTCACTGGGTCGGAATGGAAGTGCCCGTAAATTTCTCGTCTCTGTCATAACTGTGACTCCTGTATTCTCCGCCATGTCGATAACGTAATTCGTCATTCAGCTTTTAAAACTACTTCCTTCAATAGGCGCCGTAGTTTTCAATTTTTCCGGTTGCTCCCTCTTTCTCTTGCTGCTGCTTATTTCGTTTTAATCCTCGTCGCCAATGTAATAACTAGACAAATTACGAATTACAAGTTTAATACATGCTGTGTGAACCGGAATGACAAAGCCAACGTAACCAAGTAACCAACGTACGATACGTAATGTCGTCACGTTAGACCGGATATTACACGGGGAGACTTTTTAGGGCCGCCACACGGCACAACACCAGCTGCAGTAACAGGAAATAAAAATTCTATCACGACGTTATCGTCTTTCCCACTGAACCTAAGGGAAACGTCACCGTTTGCAAATAAACAATAATTCACTGTAAACAAAATTACGCGCGTGAGATGGCGTTTTTATGACGTCGCACATAAACATTTATGTCCGCCGAGAATGAGTCCACTGATAAACATTTTTAAATGTAAGCATTTATTTATTAGTCGTGTTAGAATCGAAATGATTTTACTTAACGGTGAATTATCTTTGATTAACGCGTGATGTTGTCGGGCAGATGCGATATTTAATTCACTCCGGCTGCGCCGTCGTGAATTAATACATCCAAGTCTGCCCTCCAAATCCCGCGTTAATCACGATAATTCACCGTAAAGTAAAATTATTTCTCAATTAAACTGAGATCCTTTAAGGATGTTCGCTGCCAATGAAAAAGTATTCAAACTTTTTTTCTAACCACTCTTTTTGATTCCAAAATACAACACAAGACATTTGAAAACAAAATAAATATAGGGAAGTGTGCATTTTTTCAAGCTACAGGCCTCTGAATGAGACCTCTGAGCACCATGTTTTAAATTTGATAAAATTAATTTAATTTATAATTCTTTGAAACATACCCGTCTTGAACAAAAATACACCTAGAATGCTTTCAAAAGTCATAATATTTACGTAGCGCTGACAATTTTGGACCAAAAGCATAGAAAAATTTGCAACTTGGAGTGGATGACAAAATTTTACGATTCCTTTTCTAACCCTACCCCCATACTTGAAAAGTCGGAAAAAATCAATATTTTGAAATGTACCAAACCCATACATCATGAAAACATGCCCGTGTAATGAATACCCCCTCAAACCCCACCTTTATGTAGTAAAACTGGGGTTTGCGGGGGTATACCTATTTTTCTTATTTTTGCTCCAAAACATAGATTGTGGGTACTCGTTAGAACCGCCTCGCCGAGGCGGTTCTAAAGTGTACCCACAATCTATGTTTTGAGCAAAAATAAGAAAAATATCATTTTTTTCCACCGAAAGTTTTCTTTTTTCACAACTTTAAAAATCTCTGTATATTGCATGGGCATGTTTTCATAATGTTTGCTGATTCAAACTTTTTCTTGTATTTTCACACAACATAGAACTTGGTAATATTGTTCGAATAAAAGAAAGAAATATATAGGGTAGTGAGCATATAAGAGAGAACCAACAACTTGAAAATCGCCATTTTCGGCTTTGTTTCTAAAAGCCCATTTCATAAAACCACCTTAAATTTTAAAACCAGCACACCAAAGACACAAAGAATGACTTAAAATACCATGTACACATATACTGCTGCTAAAATAAACATCAAACTTGTGCAATTAATTTGAAGATGTGTAATATTCAAGTTTAATCTACCCTACCCCCTAAATTTTACTGACAACTAAAATTTTCTGAAAAGTTGCAGAAAATGGGGTAAAAAAATGAAGTTTCTTAGATTGACAATTTTCATGGCTCATTCGATGCATATTATCAATATGTATCCAAATATAAAATATTAGGAAAATATCTGCAACCGTTTACGAGATATTCAAGAAAAGAAAAACCGGAAGTTCCGAAATGTCAAATGTTAGCAGCGAACATCCTTAAGAGCAGTGAACATATTAATGAGAAAGGGGATGGGCCATACCATGGTTTCGGCTACTTAAGTCTCTCCAGCGACCCCACGGACCTGGCAGCATGGAGCCAAAGCGTATAACTGTAATTTACATCGTTCAAAAGGGTTGTCGATACAAAGACTAGTAAAATCCAAATGGGGTCAAATCCAAATGGGGTCAAAATATTTCAAAATCCAAATGGGGTCAGATATTTAAATATGGAAACTTTTTGCAAGTTAATTAAATGTATCATTACCCTTTTATAGCTATGATGGAAATATGAGATAACTAATTTTTTACGCGGTAACGCGACAAGCGCAAGTCTTAACGTGATGATTTTCAAATTGTGTGACAGAGAATTAACGGGACTATCGAAAATATCAATAAAATAAATTTTGGTGTTATACACTCATCAAAAGAAGTTTTGCACCATTTATTTTTTTATATTTTAAGTGACATTTTAACTAACAATTTTAAACCTAGCTTTTTGAATTTGCACAGTCTGAAAGAGTTTGATAATGTGATAAGACCAAAAATCATTGTGGAAACGATTTGAGGAAACATTGAAAATTCCCATTTTCTGTAAATGCTGAAAATTGGAAAATCGAAATGCAAAAAACAATCGATTTTCTACTTTGTGTCCCAATTTCTACAGTAGTCTCCCCTTATCTATTTATAGACGTATGTGATATTTTCCACAGAAAGCACAAAGTATTTTATTAATTTGCGTACTTTTACATCTGGAATATTTATAGATTAAGTCCCATCGGTCAGAAAAGATATCAAATAACATAATTGTCAATTTCTTTGGAGCCTTCTTTAGATGATTATTTCATTTTCGACCAAGGGCTCAATAGAAGTCATGTCTGTTGGTATGGAGAGGTCTAACGGAATACAGATGGAATTCCGTCTAGTCACGACTCAGCAATGGATCCTTCATAAGAAATACCTCATCACGAGGAAAGCATGCATGTGGATTGCATCTTAAAGCGCATTCAATCTTTAAATAGCATGAATAGTGTACAGAAAGGAATACAATGAGAGTATGAAAGGTAATTGTGTTATTAGAAGACTGTAACTACAAGAACTTATAATTGATCTGAGCAGATAAAAAAATGTCGTTGTTGCAACTCACTCCGACTAAACGGATCGGTGGCGCGGCTTGTTGGTGAACTGTCTTATCTCCATTGTTTACAGGATATGTATTGCTGCGTATTGGATTCTGTACAGTGAATTTGAACTGGTTTGTTGTATCAATCTTTCTTCGACGTCAGCGATGGCCGATTTAGATGTAAAAACAATACAGGACCGAACAACTAACTAAATGTTTTATGAACCACTGCAGAAGCAGGGGGTGTGGATGGGTACTCGTAAAACCGGTTTAAGTACCCTGTAATTTTATCATACTTGGCGTCCCCGATACGCCATGTATACGTCAAACATACGTCGTACATACGAAAGCAACGTAGCTGGTACGCCGTTGATACGTACCTTACACTGCCTCGTAACAATGCCGTATGCACGGTATGCTTTTCACATCTTTTACGTATGTGTGGCGTATGTGTGGCGTATCATCGACTCTCTTTTCGTATCTACGGCGTATCAGCGACGTACTTATGGCGTGACTCGCGTATTAACGGCGAATGTTCTATGTACGTCCTAATTGTACATACGTTTGCTGTGGATTATGTGTTTCGTATTTTGTGGCGTTCCAAAAAGATGCCTCTATTGGGGACGTCTCACGAACTATGTGGAGCTAGTGGAGATGTTTTTCCTCTCCCACTCGATCGATTCATTTTAGTGTTTATCTAGATAATCTTTGGTGGCATCTTCGACCTCTGATTTTAATAACTGTAATGCGCGAATTGCACCAGCAAAGTGACACAACCGTTTGTTCATATAGGTTTTAAATCGCAATTGGTATAGAACAGATACGCCGCAGACAAGAATCATTATGGTACGTAGTGGATACGCCGTGGACTAGTGACTAGTCGCCTTTGAAACCTCTTCGCGACTGAAATCAGTTGCCGGTCGGCGACTTCAAGAATACCTTGTCATTTGCATCTCCTCCGCGACCTAAGTGATTTTTAGTCGCGAAGCGGTCGCGAGTCAGTTGCAAGCTCTGTGTAAGCAGGCCTTAAGATATTAACTGAAAAACAGAAAACTTTTATACTGCTTCTAATCCTTGAATATCCTACTTCATTCTGATAAAAAAATCAAGAAGTTCCATTGATTTCTCTCTTTTCACAGACTGTGTAACAAACCCTGAATATAGCGGCCATTTTGGATTTCGAGTAATGTAATTCTACGTTACTTGTGTTTTCTTGTCATGTGATCAAACCATGCTACTTATTTAAATCAATGCATTGACAGTCTATTTGTGAGGCTTGGTTACGGGGGTTGGCAATATCCCATACCCCAAAACAAACCATCCAATATATCCCATATCATAAAATTAATTTAACTCGTATCCCAAAATAAATTCCAATATCTCATATCCCAAAATTCCTGAATATCCCATACCCCAAAATAAAAGACACAAATATGAGCCAATGCATGAGAAAACCAACAACTTGCATAGGCGAAAACAAAGCCGCAGATCAGCTGTGCAGTAACTGCACAGCTGATCAGCACCTTTGTTTTCGCTGAACGGATAGTATAATTCTTCTTCTTCTTAAATCCGAAATTTCAAGCTTCTAGTCTGCTTCTGTGACTGTACAGGCCGGTTTGTGTCAGACCTGGTCAGAAACCCAAGTTATTGGTTTTCACATGCACAGGCTCAATTATCCCATTATCCCTTAAATATAGGCCAATATCCCGTATCCCAAAATACCCTGTTCAATTGTGTCAAAACGAGATGCATATCATTCATTTTGGAGGAGAAATAAAGCCTGCACTAGAAGGGGTATTACAGGTCTAAGGAAATTTGATTGATTTGCATACCGATTTTTTTATTTAATTCATAATTCACCTGAAAATAGGATATGTTTGATAAACGTTTGATCGATGAAAGGTTGATATTTAAGTGATGTATTTGTCTGGAAATGCAGCAAGATGGGGTCATAGTGGTGTGTTTGATCACAAAATACCATGCCATGAGAATACATTTAGTCAATATATACATGTACTGAACAAAAAAGAAACGCAACAGAAGGCCACCGAGGATTTTCGAGTTTAAGGGTAAAACGTTGATAATTTCAGGTCTGTTGCTGTATTATTCCATGCCTATCATAAAATAATGGTTTATTATATTATTTTTGTTAGAATTTGTCATCTTTGTATTTTAAATTAAATAATAACATCAATTATTGATTTTTTCTCATGACCCCGTCAAACTTCAATTTTACTGTATACATGTAAGTATATGTTTGAATGGGTTAAGTTCCACACGGCACACGGAGATGTTTCCATGATGTGTCTCGTAGCCAGTCATTAGAGGAATACTGTCGAGGGTCCAGAAACCGAAATAAATCAATATGACTCATCCCCTTTCTTCTGAATATTACCACTGCTTTTAAAAATATATCGCTTACTGCTTGTTTGTTTCTTAAATCGATACGTAGAAGAATCGTCTTTTGCGTTGAGGTTCATATGATATTGTACAACAGAAATTTGCACCAGCATATCAAGTGATGTCTATATGTATACCCTTCAAAAGACGTTTTGCACCATTTTTTTTTTTTTTTTTTTTTTTTTTTAGTGACATTTTGACTAACAAATTTTCAACCTAGCTTTTTGAATTTGCACAGTCTGACAGAGTTTGATAAAGTGTGTGATAAGACCAAAACAAGTTGCAGAAACGATTTTAGGAAAAATTGACAAGTCCCATTTTCTGTAAATACAGAAAATTAGAAAATCGAAAAAAGTCCACCAAAAATGACACAGAGTTTGGAAAACATTTTTGTTTCTCAATTTACACACAACAGCCCCAAAGCTAATGATTAAGCCTAAAAACAATTTTAAAAATCTCAAACGTTTGGTAAAAATGTATTTTTGACAAAATTGCAAGTTTTGAGAAAAATCATAAATATTGGAGAAAATGAGCAAATTCAAAATTCATTTCAATTTTTGATCACTATGAGATGTTTTGACACCAAAACCTGCCGCTTGTTTTCCTTCTGTTAAAGGCGATATCATGTCTAAGATGCTGCATGAGTATGTTTTTGATATGCAGCTTTTTAAAAAGTCGGAATTTGGATGGGTTGAAAAGTAGTACCTCCAGTTAAACATTAAAGGGTGTTGCATGCTGTGCTTGAAGGAAAAACAACCCATTTTATTGGAGAGACGAGTTACTAAGTTTTATCTGAGAATTTAAACAAAATCTCAAAAATCGTTATTTTTGGTCAAAAATAGTGTTTTTGTCCGAAAAATTCAGTTTTTAGTTTTTTGCTTTAAATAGTTGCTTTCAGTATCTTGAGTGAGGATGTGAAACAAATTCAGGTTTGGAAGCCCAGAAAAAAAAAGATGCGGGCTTTTTGCTGCATCCCAAATTTTGGTGTTTTCAAAAACATGCATTTTTGCACATTTTTACGTAATCCTAGTTTTAAGAAAAAATATTAATTTGTTATTCACGAAGTCCTGGCCTTTAACATGGTATTAAGTTTTAAAAGTTTATTTGAAAAAGATGTATACTTAAAGAAAAATATTAACGGTGCAGAACTTCTTTTGATGAGTATATTTCTCTTACGAAATAGCACCAAAACTGCATACTACGCATGCAAATTAGTGTATTATGTGAATGTGAATGTTTACAGAAAGAAAAATTGAATTTATGTGTTTTGTGACCTACATAAAATCGTACCTAAACCACCAAAGGAACATCGTACCTGCATGTTAATCAAATATAAGTTGTACAAAGAAAAAAAAATAACTATGTCTGGCCTTGATTGGCAGGTTATTAAGCGTGCCACCACCAAGGACTTCGGAACCCGCCATCTTTCTTTTTAATCACATTAGTTTTGAATCATAGCCAAGTATTTAGACACTTAAATATAGAGTGTTAAGAAACAGGTCCGTTTCATACAGGGACTTTTGAACTAAATTATATAGTTTTTGGTGTCACTGCATTCTACATACAAAAAGCTACAGTCTGATAATTAGGTCACCTGAACCGAAGGCTCACAAGGTGAGCTTATAGTATGGTAGTCGAGCCGGCGTCCGTGGGTGCGTCCGTCCATCCGTGTGTCCGTGTGTCCGTGCGTCCGTGCATTCACACTTTCAATCTTAAATATCTCTAAGACAACAAGGCCAATCGCAATCAAATTTTATCTGAAGCATCATTGAGGAGGGGGAAAGGTTGCATTAGGTTTTCGGCCAGGTTGGATCAGAAGTCTGGTTTCCATGGCAACAGATAGCTCCCATTGAGTTATAATGGGGAAAATGTTGTGGCCACTCTAGCAACTTCATTTTTAATTGGATCCTCTTCATACTTGGGAATAACAAGGACAACCATAACATCTCGGATGAGTTCGAATTTCGGCTAGGTTCGACCTCAGATTGCGGAGTTAGCTGCCCTTGAGCGTCTGGAAAAATCCCCATAGACTTATAATGGGAAAAATGTTGTGACCACTCTAGCACCATTATTTTTCAGTGGATCTTCTTCATTCTTGCAGGTAACAAGTACAACTATAATATCTCGAATGGGTTTGAATTTCAGCTAGATCCGACCTCTGACTGTGGAGTTAGCTGCCCTTGAGTGTTTGAAAAATCATTTTTTTTGTTGTGGCCACTCTAGCGCCTTCAATTTTAATCGGATCTTCTTTATACTTGGAAGTAACAAGGATAGCTATAATATCTCGGATGAGTTCGAATTTCAGCCAGATCCGACCCTTGACTGCAGAGTTATCTGCCCTTGACTGTGAAAAATCAATATTTAGTGTTGTGGCCACTCTAGCGCCTTCGTTTTTAAACGGATCTTCTTTATTCTTGAAAGTAACAAGGACATTTATAACATCTCGGATGAGTTCGAATTTCGACCAGATCCGACCTCTGACTGTGGAGTTATCTGCCATTGAGTGTTTGAAAAATCAATATTTTGTGTTGTGGCCACACTAGCATCTTTGTTTTTCAGTGGATCTTCTTCGTTCTTGTAGGTAACAATGATAACTACACTATCTCAGACGAGTGCGAATTTCGACCACATCCGACCTCTGACTGCAGAGTTATCTGCCCTTGAGTGTTTGAAAAATCAATATTTTGTGTTGTGGCTACTCTAGCATCTTTGTTTTTCAGTGGATCTTCTTCATTCTTGCAGGTAACAAGGATAACTACAATATCTCGGATGAGTTGGAATTTTGGCCAGATCCGACCTCTGACTGCGGAGTTAGCTGCCCTTTAGTGTTTGAAAAATCAATAGTTTGTATTGTGGCCACTCTATCGCCTTCAATTCTGATCGGATCTTCTTCATTCTTGGAAGAAACAAGGATAACTATAACATCTTGGGTGTGTTGGAATTTGAGCCAGATTCAACCCTGGACTGTGGAGTTAGCTGCCATTGAATGTTTGAAAATTCAATTTTTAGTGTTGTGGCCACTCCAGCATCTTCAATTTTGATCAGATCTTAAAGAAAAAAATAGGGACTGTACTTGTTGACTCTCAGGTGAGCGATCGTTGTCCTTGGGCTACTTGTTATATAGTTATGCTTACATTTCCACAGCTGATAAACACGTGGTATTGTATGCATACAAACTGATAAATGATCGGAGACGCACAACCGAAGTTGAGTTGAAAAAATCAAGTTCTTTCGTACACCATTTACTCTATTGACTGATAGATAGGCACAGTCCATGCAGAAATTAAACATTTATTGAATGAATGTTTTATAAGAAACCTAGCTTATTTCGTTTTCGAAATCAAGTTTTCTCATACACCATTTACTCTATTGACTAATAGATAGGCGCAGTCCACGCAGAAATTGAACATTTATTGAATGAAAGTATTATAAGAAATCCAGCTTATTTCGTTTTCGCAACACTTCCGCCCCATGTACATATAGTGCTTCCAACACAATAACATTGAAGTGTATGCGAAAACGAAACAACCGGAATGTTTGTATGTTAACCGGGAAGCTCGTATGTTACTTTCTTTCAATAAATGTTCAATTTCTGCATTGACTGCACCCATCTATCGGTCAGTAGAAGAATCGCTGTAGGAGAAAACTCGATTTTTTCATCTCAACTTCGTTCTTAAATGCAGTGTATGTTACCGATCATTTATTGGTTTGTTTGTAAACAATACCACGTGATTGTCAGTAGTGATTTCGGTCAACATGTGAAATTGTTCAAAGGTTGCTAAGTCCTATTTCAGTGCAAGAAAATGCCAGAGTCCAATGAACGTGTTACTATCTGCTTATGTAAAACTAACAAAAATTGACTTAGACACGCTCTTGCACCAACCCCTTAAATTTGAGATCGCGCAAGCGTTTTAAAGGTGCCCTCACAACACAAATAATTGATTTTAGTTTACGCTCAGTATCTTCATAGTAGTCTAAAAATGAAACTAATAACAACCCAAAAGAAAGATGACGGATTACGACGTCCTTAGTGATAGCTCATAATGTCACTTTCTGACCTGGAACATAAAGGCCAGACACAATTATTTATTCTTTCTTACAACTTAATATCTGCTTAACATGCAGGTATGATTTTCCATTGGGTAGTTAGGTACGAGCTTCTCTGTGTTAACAAAGAAATAACTTCACTTTTCTGTAAATATTTACATTCGCGTAAAGCTCTAATTTGCATGCAAGTCAAAATAAATTTTTAAATTAGCATTTATAATTCGACTGTTACAAAAATGTGTCTGGTGCATTTATCGGATTGACAATGACGCACAGTAATCTGAAGTTCGGGTGCTTTCAACCAGAATCACACATTACTTACTGCCTAGTAAGATAAATACGTTTAAACATCACTTGATATGTTGGTGCAAACTTCTCTCATATGAACCTCAACGCGACAACGATTCTTTTACGTATAACAGACATCATAAAGAGACATATTCTTAAAAAGCGGTGGTAATATTCAGAAGAAGTGGGTCATATTGCTTAATTTTGGTTTATGAACCCTCAACAGTAACGCTTTAAACGAACATTTCCAATGGTTTTGCCCATATATCATGACCAAAAATGTTTTTCTTTGCATGCCTCGCATAAGCCTATATGTGATAATTATCAATAACACTGTTCAATATATTTTGCACTTTACACCAGTAAGCTGGACAAATTTACTGTAAGGTAACATTTACAACATGTAGAAATTTCAAAAACCTTTAAAACTCGTCTTCTTCACAGCCAGAAGGCCTTTGTTTTATCTAATTGCTGCATGTTTTACGTCTACCTTTATGTCTATTTTGGTTTGGATTTCTTTATCTAAATAGTTGTCGCACAAGTAAACAAAAATACCATTACATTATAAAGACCGATTAATTTGTAGTTCTGAATATGGAATATGGAGCGGAATGGCTTTGTGGTAAAGTCAAGGATTATGGCTCGAGTTACCGTTGTTTCGGTTCAGGGTGGTCTTCCACTGTGGCCTGTACCAATTTATATAACCACAGCTGCTGAGGTAACGGTCCGAAGTGGACTTTTACCAAAGTAAAATAGATAAATACTCTTGATTTCTAATCACAATATAGGTACCATTTTAATCAAGTCCAGATTATTGTTCAAACTTCCGTGAGTATTGATTCATTGTTAAGTGCAATTGTTTTAACGAGGACTGATAAAGGTTCAATATTAAAATGTTATCATATTTATTTTTCAGCAACACGTCACTACCCGAGCTCTGCGATCGCATCAAGACAGAAATACATCACTCATAGATGTAGTTCAGCTAAAGGCAATTTACAAAGTGTGGAAAAAGCGTAAACTAACAGCGGTCCGTATGCGCAAAGACCTGCCTCTGAAAGATCCTAACGCAGTGGTTCTGAGTTTTCGCCCTCCAGTAATTTTATATTACTGATCGTTCCAAGGCGATACTTCTGCTATGGTTCTTAATGTTTTGTGTTTTGGAGTCGAATTTTTGTGCTGTTTGAGCCTTATGTACGTTTTCATATTTTAATTCAGTTCAGGTAACTGAGTTGCCGCCTATTGGCAAAAAGCTGCTCACTCGGCTTACTATATGTTTTCCTTGTATAAGTACCTAGTAAGTGTCTTTTTTATTTTTTCCCACCCCTCGGTTTATGGAGTGGGAATTTCTTTCTGATTGCAACATTTCCTGATCATTGCCTACTTGTACCTTTTTTCGAGATAACGCGATACCACACGAGAAAAAGAAGCAGGTTGTTGAGAAAAGCACAGGAAGTCCTGTTCAAAATTTACGAGTTGATCCTGTTTATATTCACTTCATTCACTCAGATGCACGAAGTCAGTTGTTGATAAGAAGCTGGGAGTGAGGTAGACTTATACAGTCTGATGAGATGTATTTTTTTTTCTATATCATCTTTGATATTTACATGATACCACATACCACTCCACTAAAATACTCTATTCTTCATGGGCATTTTTGCTTCTCTGGCTAGATGTTTGAGTAAGCTTAGTGTAAAGTATGGTATGGCATATTAGCATAATATAAAATAAGGCATGGCGTACTTTGAGACTATATATTTCTACATCTACGGCTGTAATCAGTCTAAGAGTGAGGTTATGACCATGTAAAATCGATTTAAGCCCGCCAGTCATTTTGTATTACGTATCGTTCCAAAGCGATACTACTGTGGTGGTTATTTTTGTTTTTTTGTCTTGGTGTTTAAAGTTTTTGTTCTGTTGGCGCCTTGTGTGTGTTTTCATATTTTTAGTTAAGTTTAGGTAACTGAGTGGCCACCTATTGGGAAAATAGCTGCTCATTCGGCTTGCGATATGTTTTCATGGTATAAGTATCTGATTGTTAATTTAGTTATTTCCCACCTCGGATTTTGGAGTGGGAATCTTCTTCTGATTACGCCTTTTCATGATTTTTGCCTACTTGTACCTTTTCATGTTAAAAGAGTTTGTAAACGTCTGGTTGAGACGGGTCTTTGGGTCAACGGCGACCTCTTGTCAGTTCGGGAATACGATGACGTCATAAAGGAGGAGCATGATGCCTATCAGTACAACCTGATTTTCAACGAGTACCGAAAAGTAAAGCAGACAATCAAGCAGAGGCGGAGAGACACACGAAGTGAAAATCTCAGCAACAAAAACTAAAAAGTAGTGATACTAAAACAACAGGAGTATCGTGTTAAATTTGGTGTGAAACTTCCAGTATGCAAGATATTTGTACATAAAATTTCATGTTTTTATTAGTAGTATACGACCGTTTTGAACAGAATATAACATAATATGCCAAATGTAGTAATCTATAATGATATTGTGTAAAAGGAATAAAAAGAAACTTTAAGAAGAGCTAATTTGACCTACCTTGCACCACCCCCCTCCCCCCACCCCCAGGACAATTTTTCATGGGTGCCAAATCGTTTATTGGGACCCCAGAAATGCAAAGAATTTTTGTCCTCAAAGATAAACTCTTTTGCACTATGAAAAAAATGCATGTTTTCCATGGCAACCATTAACGTGATTCTTGAGCATGGGGGTGTACATATACAATTGCTCATATCTCCCTTGTTACTTATCCTAGACCACTATCCTGGGTCTCGTTGGAAAGCTGAGACATTGTTCTTTCATCATATGGTAAGTAATGCAAGTTATATAATTTGCATATTCATGAATCTTAATGAAAACATTAAAATTGACAGAGAAAAATCGTAAGAAATCCTGAAATATTCTAATTTTAGGCCCAAACTATCACTGTGACACTTTTTTATTGAACCAGTACAGTAATACCATATGACAAATTTATTGATGTTATGAACCTAAATGAAAATTATCTCATTTGCATATTTATATATATTAATAAAAGTGTTGAAAGTCGAAGAAAAACAAGGAAAAAACTATAGCTATTTCAAGGTTTTGGATGGGTTATAAACTCTATCTTGCATCCCTGAAACAAATTCTCATGGCTGCCAGTATAGTCGGAGGGACCACCTTAATTCCATAAAATATTGTCCTCAACAATGAACACATTTGCATGATGTAAAATGTCATAATTTCCACACCCACCCCTAGTGCGATTTTAAGGAATAGGGTATACTCACAAAAATATTCATATAGCAACAATAGCATGCTCTAGAATACAGGTGCGTTCACTTATTAATATACCCCTGCGATATTCAGAAATAAATTGACAACTTCTCTTGTTTTTGAACAGTCGTCACTGGCAAACTATGGACAACTGGATGAATTTGTTTTTATAATGTGTTAGGTATGAGTATAAATATTTACTCTGTATATAAAATTTCCAGATCTTGTGATGTTGTATGCCTAAATTGATTACATAACATATGGAACCAAATTTTTAACAAAAAATTCGCTGATTTTCGAGTTTCAAAGATTCCACAATGAACCATGGTTAATGGATTGTAATTATGTTTGTAATTTATGAAAGAATGGCCATTTTTGTACTAAGGCTAAAAATTTGGTGTCTTTATGACCAATATTGACAATGTTACACCCTGATTTTCATTCATTGTACATTTTAGAATTTCATGGTAAAGCGGTTGTTACAATATAAAACTAAGCATGTCGGTGATATTTTGCAAGGAAACTAATATTCTACCAAAAGGTTTTTACGACCAAAGCTTGCTAGTGAGTTCCTTTATGACGTACGCATGTCTTAAAGCACTGTGGAGTCATCCATGGCTTTGTATTCTGCCAGAATGTGAGTTGCCATTTTCATCATATAATTTCATGATTTGTTCATCCGCACTGAATACCACAATGGGCTAAACTGACTATTAGGCAATGACTCATATCTCCCCTTTGTGATATTCCAAACCTCTTCTATAGTGTTTAAGTCATGGAAATTAACACGCCAATAAAGAATGCGTATTTAAGCAAGGCAATGTTCTTTGTTTGTATTTATCCTAAATCTGAAAAACACATTATTGATATTAGAGAAATGTCTGTTTTTTAATGTCATTGTGATTCCCTTGACTTAAGACCTATAAAAGTGGATTGAAATAGCACAAAGATGAACTGTGAAAGGTAGCCTAACAATAAACGCCTCTCTGTGAAAGTACCAGTGCCCTATGGTATTCTGTGTCGAGAAACCAAACCATGAATTGTATGATGAAATGTCAGCCAAGGTTTTGCAGGATACAAAGCCATGGATGACTCCACATTGCTTTAAGACATGCGT
Source organism: Rugalucina vietnamica (assembly GCA_964017185.1). Taxonomy (NCBI): domain Eukaryota; kingdom Metazoa; phylum Mollusca; class Bivalvia; order Lucinida; family Lucinidae; genus Rugalucina; species Rugalucina vietnamica. The sequence continues at coordinate 56,130,829 of OZ024874.1, read as the reverse complement.
ACCTCATGAAGGAACTCACAAGCAAGCTTTGGTCGTATAAACATTTTGGTAGAATATTAGTTTCCTTGCAAAATAACACTGACGTGCTTAGTTTTAAATTTTAACAACCGCTTTACCATGAAATTCTAAAATGTACAATGAATGAAAATCAGGATGTAACTTTGTCAATAGTGCTCATAAAGACACCAAATTTTCAGCCTTAGTACAAAAATGGCCATTCTTTCATAAATTACAAATATAATTACAATCCATTAACCAAGGTTCCTTGTGTAATCTTTGAAACTCAAATATCAGCGAATTTTTTGTTAAAAATTTGGTTCCATATGTTATGTAATCAATTTAGGCATACAACATCACAAGATCTGGAAGTTTTATATACAGAGTAAATATTTATACTCATACCTAACACATTATATAAACAAATTCACCCAGTTGTCCGTCTCTCGCCAGTGACGATTGTTCAAAAACAAGAGAAGTTGTCAATTTATTTCTGAATATCGCAGGGGTATATTAATAAGTGAACGCACCTGTACTATTATTGGTCTGATAGTGATGCATCTGATTTCTAGTGTGTATTATTAATTTGCATGAATAAGCAAATTCAACAATTTGAATAATGTGTATGAAGGTTAAATTGCTAGGAACATGCATCACTATCAGACCAATCATAGTATTCTAGAGCATGCTATTGATGCTATATGAATATTTTTGTGAGTATACCCTATTCTTTAAAATCACACTACGGGTGGGTGTGGAATTTATGTAATTTAACATCATGCAAATGTGTTCATTGCTGAGGACAATATTTTATGGAATTAAGGTGGTCCCTCTGACTATACTGGCAGCCATGAGAATTGGTTTCAGGGATGCAAGATAGATTTTATAACCCATCCAAAACCTTGAAATAGCTATAGTTTTCCCTTGTTTTTCTTCGATTTTCGACATTTTTATTAATTTATATTTATGAATATGCAAATGAGATTATTTTCATTTAGGTTCATAACATCAATAAATTTGTCATATGATATTACTGGTTCAATAAAAAAAAGTGTCACAGTGATAGTTTGGGCCTGAATTTAGTATATTTAAGGACTTTTAACGATTTTTCTGTCATCTTTAATGTTTTCATTAAAATTCATGAATATGCAAATTTGATAACTTGCATTTCTTACCATATGATGAAAGAACAATGTCTCAGCTTTCCAATGAGATCAAATTTAGTAGTCTAGGATAAGTAACAAGGGAGATATGACCAATTGTATATGTACACCCCCATGCTCAAGAATCACGTTAATGGTTGCCATGGAAACCATGCATTTTTTCATAGTGCAAAAGAGTTTATCTTTGAGGACAAAAATTCTTTGCATTTCTAGGGTCCCAATGAACGATTTGGCACCCATGAAAAATTGTCCTGGGGGTTGCAAGGTAGGTCAAATTAGCTCCCGGCGTATACCTAAAGATTGGCAGATGGCATTTTATTTCACCTTCCAAAACAATTTAAGTGTGATCAAAGCATGTATATACTAATTAACACAGACTTTCACTTGTTTCTGTGTATAGGTATATGGCAAAATATAAATGGTATTCAATCAAATTCAAAAATCAAAGGCTGATTCAGTCTGTATACCCAAATTATAACATATTTTTTAGTGTTAAATGATGAAAATATTACACATACATCACATGCACTATGTTGTACACTTGATGTGCATATAATGCATGTATCAAGAAGATGCACTGAAGTAATTTTATCTACTGTCATGGGGGAGACTGTATATGGAAGCTGAATACGGGTACACAACCGACTGGAATCACAACGCGTTCAGTACACGTTGCACAATTTAGTAGCCTAAAGTTTTTTGTAATGGTGACGTTCTCGCATACTTTATCACCTAGGCCTGCATCGTTTCGTGGAGTCTTAGATACACACGAGCGAATTTGGATGTCTTGTGGAATCCTTGTATTATTTGATACTATATCAGTTTTCCACGGACACAACGATCTGTCGTTCTGTGATGGGCATTTTAGCCTTCTGCAACTCCGTTTTCTTCTGAATAATTTTGTAGGTTGTCTTGTGTCTGATGTCAAGAAATCACTGTCGTAACTCCAATGGTGTTCTCTCGAATCATTAATTGAGGTAGTGTCGCTTTGAACTTTATCATATGAAACTAAGTTGCTTGCATAAATTATTGTCTTATTGCTGGTTTTGATAATACTCCTTGATGTATTCTGGCCATTGTTTATCGGTTTAAAATTCGTGTTCATCGCATGGAGCGAATACGGAATACTTTTGTCATCTATCAGCTCACCTTTTGAATTTATGGAGCCATTTATGAACAGAAATATGCTATGTTCTGGTAAATGTCTTCTAATTGTTTGGAAAAGGGCATTAGAAAGGCTGTCGTTGGGGTTTGCAAAGATTTGAATAACACTCTGGAATACGAAGAAGGTCACAGAATAGACAAACACCCTTGTTAATTTCTGAAATTAAATATGAATGAGGTTATTAGATGAAAATAATCAAAAACTGTGAACCATATACATTAAATATTGGCTTACGTGTTCACTTGCATGTCGCCAAATATCTTATTTGCCAAATATGCCAATGAGGTCTATATCTCACTATTACAATACAAATAGAAAATCGTTTATTCAGGCAAAAGCAACAAAGTGTTTCTCGCCCTAAAAACATACAATGGCAGACCTCAACTGTATTTTTCTTTCTAACTAACAGAAGCGGTATATTCTTTTAGCGGTTAGTTTCAATTACTATGCAAGACAATACAGGTTATGAATCAAAATTAATGTATTTTGTTTTAAATTGTTTGTACTCACAAGAAATCAACCCACACAATAATTATGAACAATTTTGATAATTGGATATCGTAACAATTATTAGCCCAAAAATAGCTTCTCTCCTAGTTTGCTAACTTTGTTCTAAACCTTTAAAGAGAATAAAACGAAACACAAAATTTACCATAATGCAGACTTATTGGACAATCAGGATTGGTTTCTTTTTAAAGAGATCCTGTCTTCCGAAAGGGCTGTATTTAGTTTGTATGAGTTGTCCCAAGGGGTTTTATATGCCTGTCACTCTACCACTCATTCGTGATAAAAGGAAGCAAGAAGAATATTATAAAAATAGTTTTTGACTTACCCATAGAGAACGAATCCGTCGTGTTGGCTCAAACAACGTGTCGTCGACAAAGATGAAACTTTATTGCGTGAAAAACTCATCTTCCTGAAAAGTGAGCTGTTCAGCAGGCTATGATTGTTTGGGAAATCACCAAACTGGTTTAATGTCAAAGATAAACGAATGGAGACGATATGAAGTAAAAGCTGATTCGATCCTCATATCAAAAACAATTGAAAACTAAGTGTTTTATCAGACGCACCCGACTGTATAATTTAGATTCACTGAAACAAGGAAGAAAACTTCGTGCCCCAGGGTTTTTCAGTGGATCAATGTTTTTTTTGCATCAGTATCTATTTGTAATTTTCATGTTAGTTCATTAGCATACATGTAGCTTACCATACACATGATACTTATGTTTGTTTGTATTGAGGCTTAACGTCTTAGTCAACAATTTTTCAATCATGTCGGGACGGAGCCAACTCTTCCTGGGTTTAAGCAGTACTGTAGGAAGTTAATGTGTCTTGCTCAAGGACACAACACGGTGACGTCTGTGGGGATCGAAGACAGTACCTCTCGATTCGAAATCCGACGCTCTACCACTACGCCACCGCGCTCCCCATGATACTTTTACATCGTCAAAAGATCTCCAAGTGTAGTTGACCTCACCAAACACAAGTGATGGCCCGATGGTTGTTCATAATCTAATGTCAGTTGCAAACTGCAGCAATAGCTACATCTATAGTAATCGAGTGCAGTACTCAGCATACAGCTCTAGATAATATTTTGTGATTTTCGTACATCTGACAAAAACGTTTTTCCCTTCTAATGGTGTAACTGGATTATGTATATAGGAAGTATGTCATGAAAAGTATTGAATTCATTCAAATTATTCTGGCAATATTTCCTTTGGTAACCTAAGCCAAGCGATTAGAGCCAGTTCAATAGAAATGCTGACTCCACGATTTTTTGATAGGGCAGTTACACGATAGGAAGTGCAACAGAAAATGATATGTTTTGCTCATTCTGGTTTATTCTACGTGTATATTAAATATAAGTATACTTGAAACACAAAAATGAAAACTTGGTTAAATTGAGCCGCGACGCGAGAAAACCGGTCTTCGGAGTTTTCGACCAGGTCTGACACAAACCGGCCTGTGCAGCTACAGAAGATGGCTAGGGGCTGGAAATCTTAGATTTAGACAGTAGAGGAATTGTACTGTGCGTGTAGCGAAAACCAGGGCGCTGATCAGCTTCGCAGTTACTGCGAAGCTCATCTGCGCCTCTGTTCTCGCATAGGCCGAAATCCGGTTTTCTCATGACGCGGTTTAACTGGTATTGAGGTGAATATATGATGTTACCCATCTCCTCGCAGTTTCCAAAGAATATTATTTTAATACATGCATACACACATCATCAAATATAACATATCAAGAATTTTATATAACAAATACTATCAACACAACATTTTCTAACAGTATTTATATATCAGTGCTGTTCTACATTTCTGAAGAAAAATAAATGCGCATTATGTGCGAAATAAGAAACAAACCATTTAATGGCAAAAACAATGTTCGTATTCTTTCGCATTATTGAAACAATGTGTTAGTACTAACTACAAGAAAATGAACACCAGAAATGCGATGCAATAGCCCTTGGATAGCGCATGAATAATATTTTCATATTTCTTTTTTTCATATTCATGACAGCTCGCCTTTAATGTGATCTCTCTAAAATGCATTCTAATAAATGCAGAAAATAGCGTATTCATATATTACTTCATTGTTCATGCTTGAGCTGGTTTTGACAAGTAGATCACGTAAATGGTAAATACTGTCAGTTGAAAATAAAGAACATTAAGAATGCCACTTTCATTAATCCAAATATGAAGAAAATGTAAATATGGAAGCGTATTATCATTACATGGTTGCCAAACTGCACTACATGTATTGCACCAGGAAAACATGTCATTTTAATGAATACCCCCTCATACCACACATTAATATATACTCAGTACATAAAGAAACGCAAAAGGTATATTTTCTGTCATAACTTGTACAATTTTAAAGATAACTATTTCAAATTTACAGAAAACGAAGAATGATATGTATCCTACCCACAGACTGAATGACATATATTTTCGAACACGGAAACATTATGTTTTTTTGCGTCAAAAAATAGTACCCATACACAAAATGTCGCAAGAATTTGTGGTGATGAATACTCTTTTTTTACCGCTTTAAAAACCTCTTCTGTTCACTGTTGTGCCTTAGATCGATAATTCACCAGTTTCTGATTGCCTTTCAGAAATCAGAATTGAGTTTGTGAGTCACTATGGCTATGTTTGGTTGCTATAGAAACAACATGAATATGTGGCCAAAATGCTCAGAACGATGGTTAATCTGGCACACTTTTAAAATTTGTGTCAAAAGTAAAAATTCGGCTTGGCTGCAAATGATATGAGTAAACACTTCTTTAAGAAGAATAATACTGTCTTAAACACAGCTGTATACAGCTCATAAAATGTAACGCACCTTAAATTTTGACCAAAATTGGCAAATTATTAAGAACGTCTAAAACATTAATTCGGGGGACTAGCAAATTGCAAATTACGTCAAATTGGCGTCAAATACTGTAGTAAAGTTTCATGCTATCAAAGTCTAAATCCTTGTCTTAACCTTGATTTTATCACCAAGAGAAACTGTTTTCAATGAACCGGAAGTTCTGAAAAATGACTAGAAATTTTAACTGAGTGTAAGCTTTAAGAGAGTCACATTTATGTTAACTAACATTATTTAATTGAAATAGGGACATCATTTACCGAAAAGGAGACCAAAATGCCGAATTTCGAAAGAGCTTGTTATTTTTCATAAAACGCATTTTTAAAAATCCCAGCATTTTTTTTCTTTTAATGAAATTCAATTCATTTGAGTTTTTATTATTTGTTGGACAACAATTATCATACTCCAAGCAAAATTTTATTTTTTAGTAATTCTCTCAATTGAGTTTTTTGGAGAAAAAATTTTATTTCACAAGTTTTCACCTAAAAATTACACCCGCTTTCAAATCGCAACGAAAGTCAGTTGTGAAACTCTCATATGGATGGCAAATCTTCAGAATCACTTAGAATTTGAAAATATATTATACTTACGCGAAAAAATAAAAATCAAAACTTTTCGTTATTTTTTGTACTGAGTATAGTAAATCTGGGATTTATAGGGGTATACCAATTTTTCTTATTTTGATCCAAAACATAGATTTTTGGGTACTCGTTAGAACCCCCTCATGCTTCTAACGTGTACCCACAATCTATGTTTTGAGCAAAAATAAGAAAAAAATATCAGAAATAATATTCTGCTCTTTTCAATTTTCTAGTTGAAAAAATATCTGTATATTGCATGGGCAAGTTTTCGTAATGTACAAATTCATGAACCTGGTATCACGGATGCTATCAATCGGGACGAAAACATGTGCGTATACTATGAAGATTTTTCAAAAGTTCTAAAACATTGAAAAAATTCAGTAGAAATTCTTTGATATTTTTCATATTTATGCTTTAAACATTGATTTTGGGTACACACGTTAGAACCGCCACGCCCTGGCGGTTTTAGCCACACGTTAGAACCGCCTCGCCCTGGCAGTTTTAACGAGTACCCACAATCTATGTTTTGGATCAAAATGAGGAAAACAGGTATGCCCCTGCAAACCCCAGTTTAACTACATAGAAGTGGGGTTTCAGGGGGTATACTTTTCATGAAAAGGTACAAGTAGGCAAAGATCAGGAAAAGGCGCAATCAGAAAGAGATTCCCACTCCAAAAACCGAGATGGGAAAATACCAAACTAACAATCAGGCACTTATACCATGAAACATATCGTAAGCCGAATGAGCAGTTATTTTCCCAATAGGTGGCCACTCAGTTACCTTCACTTAATTAAAAATATGAAAACATACATAAGGCGCCAACAGCACAAACAAATTTTTAAACACCAAGACATAAAACAAAAAGAGCCACCACAGAAGTATCGCTTTGGAACGATCAGTAACACAAAGTTACATGTTTTCCTGATGCATGTTGTAGGCTATCCGGAAAGTTTTGAGACTGTGTCTATAACGCAGTAACTGCTGAAAGGAATCTATTGAAACTTTACCCAGGAACATGGCAATATATCATGACGTATTGCTGAGAATTTTAGAAGAATAGCTCATCTGGAACCTATTCATTTATCATTTTAGTGTCGGCATGTCACTTCTCTCGGAGCACTTTGACGTCAACAACGTCACATCCCTTACAAGTTTTTTCCTTCCGATCTGATGCCTTTTAGAGTGCCTTCAAGTCTATTCGGCACTAACATTCGATTTTAATTATGTTATATTTGATTATTCTGAGAACAACAGTTTATTCTATTTTAAAGACCATAAGCAAGATCTCATGTAGGCAGCTCCCAATTACTTTGCACCGATTTTAAAGTTGTTACTTTCTCACTCACACATTAAAGTCTCTGTTGCCCTTCTCCAAATTATCTGCATATTTTATAAAATCTTGCCCGTAGCAAACAAATAATGACAAAACATATGCTTAATTTGATTTAGCCAACAATAACAAATTTTGAGTATGTTGGGGACTAATTTCGGCATGCATACAGTGTTTGGTAGTAAGGCGCTGCTCCGTGCTGTGTTTTTATCCAGCATTTCGATTGACATGAACACTTCCGTAAGATATAGCAACAATGTTATCGATGGGAACACCTTGAAATTTCTCGAACTATTTCAACAGATGATGTGGTGGCATCATGCAAGTTGCTTCTGCTTTGAAGAGACAGATTTTCTATTCGTGCTCATTTGTTTTGTTGTCCCAAGTATTTTGAAAACGTCAAATTCAAAGTGCTCCGAGAAGCACTACAATGGTTGCCTTGGAGACGAATATCTCCAACAATATTCATTTTTCGACTATCTTTTTTCATCTATCTTTTGCCACAGTTCCACACAAAAACATTTATCTGTTCGTCGGTATGTATTTTATTGTTAAGCATACATATGGCTTTGAGATACAGACACAGTCTCAAAACTTTCCGGACAACCCTCGTAGTTCCCTTTGATATTCTTGTACTTGATATGGCAAGCTAACGACTCCATCACGAAAATATGTCTATGTAATGAATACCCCTTAATGTATCAAAACTGGGGTATGCAGGGGTATACCTATTTTTTTCTTATTTTTGCTCCAAAACATAGATTGTGTGTTAGGTATAAGCGGCCGACATGGCAATACATGTACGTCTGGGATGGCTGCTCAGACCAAGATAAAACTGCACTGGAAAGACTTCAAAACGAAGCCGCACGTATAGTTACGGGGCTCACCAGATCTACTTCTCTTGAAAATTTGTATACAGAATGTGGATGGCACTCGCTTGCAAAAAGAAGATTTTTTCAAAAAATGTGTTTTATGTATAAATGCTGTAATAATCTTGTTCCAGACTATATATCTGATATTATCCCACCATTTGTCCATGAGATATCTAATTATCCATTACGTAATCGTGCTAATCTTACAAATATATACACACGCACAGAAATTTCTAATAAATCGTGTGTCCCTTCGTCTGTGTCTTACTGGAATGAACTGCAGTCTGATTTAAGAGAAGCAGATACTTTCTTGACATTTCGACATAAATTCAAGGAAAACATACTTGGTGATATTAAAATACCTTCTTTTTATATGAAAGGCAATAGAAAATGGTCCGTTATACATGCTAGAATTCGTAATAAGTGCAGTGATTTAAAATATGATCTATGTCAAAACCATTTAACAGATGATAAGAGATGCGTTTGTGGAAACTTAGAAGAAAATGCTCTCCACTTCTTCTTCGAATGCGAAAACTATTCTAATCAAAGACTGATAATGTTTCGTCAAACACGACAATACCATCCTTTAAGTTTAAACACACTGTTGTATGGAAAGACTACTCTGTCTGATAATGACAATTGTTTTCTTTTTCAGGCAGTACAGCAATACATCAAAGACTCAGGACGTTTTTGAAATTTAAAAGAACAATCCCAACATCTTATATAAAATCTATGATCCGAAGGAGCATGCAATCGACAAGGAATCTACCTATCTATCTATCTATCTATCTATCTATCTATCTATCTATCTATCTATCTATCTATCTATCTATTTGTCTGTCTGTCTGTCTGTCTGTCTGTCAGACTGTCTGACTGTCTTTAATTGTTAGTTACGAGTTACACTATATTTGTTGTATTTGTAAATATGTTTGCCATGCTGCACTATTATTATGTTGTAGGGGGCGGGCTGAACCTAATGTTGATAGAACTTGTAGCCCAACCCCATTGTACATAAAAAGGCAATAAAATATGTTTAAACTAAATTAAACTATACATGTACCTGTTTTATATATCTAAAATTTAAAAATCAGAAAATGTTATGAAAACAATGTGTTTATGAGGCATGGTTTTATAAGTTTTCTTGATTTTTGTTCACACTATCTCAAACTCTTTATTTTATGGTATCATTTCTCTTCTTCTTCTTCTTTTTCTTCTTCTTCTTCTTCATCATCATCTTTTTCTTCTTCCTCTTCTTCTTCTTCTTCTTCTTCTTCTTTTTCCTCTTCTTCTTCTTCTTCTTCTTCTTCTTCTTCCGAAGTGCTTTTGATTCAGTGTCAGCTGTCGTGGTTTTGATTTCTCCAAACCGACATCTGACACTGAAACTCCACCTCTCTCTCTATCTCTTTCTTTCTTCTCTCTCTCTCTTTCTCTCTCTCTCTCTCTCTCTCTCTCTCTCTGTTACAATATTTGAAAAATAGGTATATGCATTGTATAACTTTTTGTTTATGTTTGCCATGTATGCTGTTGTTGTAAATATTTTGTAGGGGACGGGCTGTAATAATTTTATTAATGTTGTCAGAACTTGTAGCCCAACCCCTTTGAGTTTGCCAATAAAATATGTTTAAACTACAGATTGTGGGTGTTCGTGTTAGAAACGTTCTAACTTGTACCCACAGTCTATGTTTTGAGCAAAAATAAGGAAAATATCAAAAGTTGCAATTTTTACAACTTAGGAAAAATCAGTATACTACATGGGCGTCTTTTCGTAATGAACAATTATTAATTAGTGTCCTTATTGGATGAATTGTGTATGTCTGCGTTGTTGATAATTAGTATACGTGCAGCCCGTCCCGTGTACAATCAAAGGTTGTTCTTTATAATTAGAAGCAGCCTCAATCTGAAACATATAATCACCGAATCAATGCACATTAAAATGATTATAATCAGACACACATATTTACTCCTCATTGTTTAGAAGATGGTCTTTCGTTGACCTCATCGTTAAGCAGACACACATATTTACTCAACATTGTTTAGAAGATGGTCTTCTATAGACCTCATCGTGAAGTAGACACACGTTTTTACTCAACATTGTTTAGAAGATGGTCTTTCATAGATCTCATCGTTAAGCAGACAAACATATTTACTCATCATTCTCATTATTTAGCACATGCACATACGATGTACTCACTCTTTCGAAGGTCATTCACCTAGTACTCACTGTTTAGAAGATGTGCTTACCTATCTCATATTTAAGCAAATGTATTCATCTATTACTAATTGTTAAGCAGGTGTACTTTGATATCTGGTACTAATTGTAGAGTAGTTGTAGTCACCTAGTTCTGATTGTTAGCAGGTTTTCCCACCAAGTTATCATAATGTTGCAGATATTATAACCTAATTCTCCTCATTTAGCAGATGTTCTCACCTAGTACTTATTGTGTAAGAGATTGACTCACCTAGTACCCATTGTATAGCAGTTGCACTTACCTAAGATCAGTTGGTAAGCAGTTGTACAGTTAAGCAGATGTACTCACCCACAGTGTATTGTTTAGAAAATGTACTCACATAGTATTCGACTAATACTCATAGCCTAGAAAATATTCTCACTCAGTACTCATTGTATAGCAGTTGCACTTACCTAATATCAAATGGTAAGCGGTTGTACAGTTTAGCAGATGTACTCACCTAGAGGTCATTGTTTAGAAAAATTAATGTACTCACAAAATATTCAACTACTACTAATTGCCTAGAAAATATTCTCACCCAGTACACATTGTATAGCAGTTGCAGTTGGTAATCAGTTGTACAGTTTAGCAGATGTACTCACATAGAGGTCATTGCTTAGCAGATGTACTCACATAGTACTCAACTACTACTACTCATTGCCTAGAAAATGTTCTCACTTAGTACTCATTTGTATAGCAGTTGCACTTACCTAGGATTCATTGTTAAGCAGTTGTACAGACACTGATATCACTGTTTAGCAGATGTACACTCCTAGCACATTGTATTTACCATATCTCATTGTTTAGCAGATGCTCTCACATAGTACTCATTAGCTACCAGATTTAACCAATCCTCATTGTTAAGCAGATATACTTACATATACTTACTCTTGTTCTTAAGTAGATGTACTCAAATAATACAGACTGATTGTACAATAGATTTACTCAGTTAGTACTCATTCTTTAGTAGATGTTCTCACCAAGTACACATTGTTAATATCATATATATACGTATCTATCAAATTAAGGAATCTAGTTTTTAGCAGATGTACTCGTACTAACTTAGTACCCATTGTTTAGCAGATAAACTAATCTTGTGCCCTTCAGTTAGCAAATTTAGTAACCTAGTTTAGCAAATGTAATAACGTAGTGACTAGTACATATCGTTTAGCAGATATACTTACCCAGTACTCATTGATTAGCAGTTGTACTCATCTAGTGTATGTACACATTGGTTAGCAGATGTACTAACCTAGAACTAATTCTGTTAAGAAAATTTACTAACCCCATATTCATTATAGCAAATCAACGTATTGTTTAGAGGATGAATTACCTAGTCCAGATTGTTTTGCAGATGTTCTGACCGAGTACTAATTATTTAGCAGATTTAACTAGTCCTCGTTGTTTAGCAGACTCAAGTTCTAAATCTCATTGTTAAGCAGATGCACTTAATTAGTACTCATTGTTTAGCAGATTTTCTCATCTATTACTGATTGTTTAGCAGATGTACTTAACTTGTACCAGTACGCATTATCTAGCATATGTACTTATCTAGTACATATTGTTTAGCAGGTATATTTACATAGCAGATATGCTTACCTTGCCATTGTTGTTTAACTCTTTCAGTTTAGCAGATGAATTTGTATACCAATATTCCTATGACTAAACCAATAATAATCGCACCACAAATGCTACCAACAACAACCACTGCTATTGCTCCTCGAGACAAACCGCTAGAACCGCTAGAACCGCCAGAGCCTAAAACATAATTGAGCAAATTTCAATGCTCCTAGCCTACAGGCGTTATCATTACATGTTTGCGTGTTGGAATAAAAATGACAATTCAATAAAAATAGATATCCTCTATATATTTTACTTCCAAATGACGAATTGTGTATAGTATGTTTGTTTTTAACGAAAAATAGTGGTATAGTTCAGCAAGCAGTTCCCGACAGTGTCGTATATTTTGATTTGTTTGTTTCTTTGTGTTGAGGCTTAACGTCCCAGTCAACAATGTTTCAGTCATGTCGGGACGGATCCAACGCTTCCTGGGTTTTACCAGTACTGTAGGGAGTTAATGTGTCTTGCGCAAGGAAACAACACGATGACGCCTATAGGGATCGAACCCAGGACATCTTGATGCGGAGTCCGACGCCCTACCACTACGCCACCGCGCTCCCCAATATATTTTGAAACTATATTAAAGCAGGTACTGTGAGCTACAGATTTTGGAAAATACCCATTGTCGTCACTGTGAGAAACGATTTGTATTATTTTACCGTTGGTATCTAATAATTTTTAGTAACTCTTTTGGTCAAAACAAGTAGTCCATTCATTCAAATTTTAAAGAAAAAAAAATGAATATATTTGTAAATCAGTGACGTGGGTCTTAACTGACAGAACATTAATTATACCTCCGTCATCCGTTGATACACATCCGCCATTTATTTCTGTATATCCAGAAATACAAGCACATTTACTAGAACTATCACACGTGGCACTGCCTGTCACTGATGAACAATCTACGTCTGACATACACCCGTCGCCAACAACTGGAATTACATTACGTCAAATAATACAAATCATTTTTATTCTTATTCAGAGTGAAATAAACATATGACAATGTAGAAGACAGAAAGAAAGAGAACATGAAAATGAATATTGAAATTTTGCATAAGGGCATATATGCAAATGGAAAAACAGATACATATTGGTGCACAAATAGTAAATGCACAGTGTGAATATCAATGTGGTTTAAAAACAGGTTCTTAATCTATCATTCCTCGCTGCCAAACGCGGTTTCGATCACGTGACGAAAGTGACTTTGATCTCTTAATTTTGCTGCTTAATACAAGTATTTTGAATGTTAAGCGTTTTCTTAGTTTAATCTGCCATTGCAATAGACTGTTAGATGTAGAGAGTGGTGTCCCTTGCGGGGAGACACGTTGTTGTTCTCAAGGACAAAATTTTGGCGTTTTTTCGTGAAAATAGTGTTCATTTTCATCTTCGAACTGAATTCGGAGTACATTTTGTTCATAACTATTCGATTGGACATAAAACTGTGAGTCTGAACTTTTGACATTTCTTGACAACGTGCTTTTTATCGACGGTATTCACTTGAAAGGAAGGGTATTTCTCAAAACAGTAAGTTTCTTAAGATTTTTAAGTCTATGTACTCTCAACTTAAGTCATGTGTGAAAATCAAAAATGGTTTAACTAGATATTTTGAATGTCATATTGGTACAAGACAAGGTTGTGTAAGTTCTCCCATAATATTCTCTCTATTTATAAATGATCTTGTTTCTTATCTAAAACAGAAATGTGAAATAGAGGTATCTTTGTAACAAATCATGTCCAAGATCTGCTTGCGTTGATGTTTGCAGACGATGTTGCATGTTTTAGTGATTCGATTGTGCGTCTACAACAACAAATAAATTGTATTCAAAGGTTTTGTGAAGCTGTAGGTATGTCGTTAAATCTATTAAAGACAAAAATTATAGTTTTTAGAAATGGAGGAATTGTTAAAGAAATAGAACACTGGTTTTATCAAGGAGAACACATTGATATAGTATCTGCATACAAGTACTTAGGTATATATTTTACACCTAAATTAATTTGGACAAAAACAAAGGAGGTTTTAGCATACCAGGCTAATAAAGCTGTCAATCGAATATTTTTGTTTCAACGTCAATTTGGGTTTTTTACACCGAAAGATATTTTTAAGTTGTTTGATGCTATTGTAAGTCCTATATTGTGTTATGGATCAGAGGTCTGGGGATATGAGTATAGTACACCTATTGAAAAAGTACATGTTAAATTTTGCAAGAGATTTATTGGATTGAATCAGAATACTGCTGATTTTTATGCCCTAAGTGAGTGTGGTAGATATCCACTTTCAGTCATATATATGAGTCGATGTATAAAATATTGGGTTAGAATATTACAGATGCCTGACCATAGATATCCAAAGCAATGCTATATAATGCTAAGATCACTCTCAGATGCGGGCAAAATCACATGGGCTACTCAAGTTAAGAACCTTTTGTATAAGTATGGCTTTGGCTATGTATGGGAGGCAAATACAGTTGGGGATATGAATGTCTTTATTAAAATGTTTAAACAGCGACTTATTGACTGTTGTCAACAAATGTGGCAATCCGATATTAACGAGTCTTCAAAAGCCTTGCTTTACCGTAAATATAAACTTGTATTAGAAATCGAAAGCTATTTGACATTTCCTGAACTACCATACTTATATAGGAAAACTCTAGCTAACTTCCGTTGCTCTAGCCATCCTCTTATGATTGAAAAAGGTCGACACCAACATATTGATAGAAATATTAGATTTTGTCCATTGTGCTTAAAAAGAAACGTCTATGTCGTTGAAGACGAATTTCATTTTGTTTGTGTATGTCCGTCGTACAATGATATTAGAAATATTTATTTTAAACTTGAATGGAAGACAAACTTGATAACAGATATGCTTTTTATACGAATAATGTCTTCAACAGATAAAGAATCTATTGTAGCTATTTCTAAATATCTAGTCAGTGCTCTCTCATATAGAAACACATGCATATCCAGTTCAGACTGAAAGTTGATATAGCTATCATAAAGATAATTGATTTTTGGTCGTTATAGCTATATATTATACATTAAAATCTTCTTAGAGAGAATTATATGGAATAAGATAAATTGTATGTCACCTGTAATAGATACCACTCTAACTGTATGTACTTATTGATATGTATTTTGGGCCGGTGGCCTTGTATTACGAAATAAAGATATGTTATGTTATGTTATGTTATGTTACTATATAGATGACGTAAAATAACGACAAACCGACGTTACGTACAATTAATAAGATTGTATTAATAGCGCGATGTTACATTTCTTCCATGTTTATAAAGTTCATTCTCTGATATTTTGAACCATGCAAATGAAAAATTCCGAAATAAATCTCATTTACAATAGTTTAAGTTTTTGTATTGATTTTTGTACCAAAGTAAATTACGTAAGTATAATTGTCTTTCTGAATGTTGTTTAGTTGAAAGTGCGTAGAATTAGTTAAAAATAAAGTCTCTGAATCTTGGTGGTGGTCTTCTGTATCGTTTCGACAGTTGGTGTGTTCTATCATCCCGGGCTTCACTTCGATCGTCCAGGGTTGTCTTTATCCCGTCATTCTGCTCTCCCTCGTTTCTTTCCTTTGTTGTAGATGTCTGTCATATACGGTTCGATAAGCGCATGAGACGTTCCCTCCAGTACTCGTCTTGGCGTTCCTTCAGTAGTTTGAATCTTTGGTATATGATGCGTCCATCAGATTTTCTTCAAGCCGTGATTGCCGATCCGTGCACCCCAAGAAAACTCTTCCTATATGTTGGGTGTCTATGCTGCTTAGACCATTTCTTCTTATATTCTCTGTCCCGTTTGGTTATTTATCTTTCCATTTGCTGGATACCGGTTGTCCTCCTTAAGGGTTTGTAGTCTAGCTTTGTTTTTACGTTTCGTCTCATGAGGCATTCATATGGTGAATAGCCCGTTGCAGGATGCGGTGTGGATCTGTAGCCCATAAGCATATTTTGAATAGCACTGCTGCTTGATCTGCCCTCGTTATGTGCTATTTGCTCCGTCTTGTTCAGAACTTTCATTAAGTTCTCTGCTTCTCTGTTTGCACGCGGATGCTCTGGGGTTACTCGATGGTGCTTGAACCCCATTTCCTGTGCAAATGCGTTCAAGTCGATTGAATTGAAAGGTGGTCCATCATAGTGTGTACATTCTCATAACTCCAAAAATCCACTTTGGTCATATTAGACACCCATGGTGCTAAAGGCAGTAAAACCAATTAACAGGGATAATTTCATTTCAGCAGCCTCTGATAAGAAATTCCAGGTAAGGAACATCTGCTCTGATCAGCATGTACAAATGACTATACAAAATATTTAATACAGAACCGATTTAGACCATTGAAAATGTAATGTCGCTTAACTTTTTATGTTTATTTCAATTATTTTGATTAAATTGTATTTTGATGAAAATGAACAAAAACTTATTTTTTGGTTTGGTTTGTACTGTAAAATACCTGGAATTCTAGGTATCAGATTACAGTCCTTGCATAATTACCCAGGAGAGGCAGCTCAACACTGATAAGCTGTATATAATCACAGCAGGTATTACAGCATAAGTGGACACCGCACTTTACCCCAAAAACATAGGAAAATGGGGGTGAAGTGCGGTTATTGAGATAAGAGGATGTACACAGTATGGTCACTTTCAACTACTTCTAGAATTCCGTAAGTAGCGAATATTTTCCATAATCTGTCGCAGGTAACCCGAAAGGATGTCGATGTAGTCTGTTCCACAGCGGAAAATGTTTTCCTCTTGTCAATCACCACCAAGTTGTAGTGATCGTCTGGATACGGTCCTCCATAGTCTATCGAAAGAGTGTGCCAGGCTGACTGTGGTATTTCCGTTGGTTTGATAGGCTCCTGTTTGTGCTCAACAGTTGTTAGCTGACACTGGGGACATCTCGATATGGCGTCCTCAACCATACCGTTTTGACATTCTGCATCTCCATAATCCATTTTTCAACGCTTGGAGGCAATTTCGTGCAGGACTTTTTGAACTTTGGAATCACCGGCTTGTGTGACGTAATTATTTTGAACCGAGGCGCCCCCAATAAATAAATTCCAAATCTTGACATTGCCAATTTCACAGCTAGTGCATCTTTGTCTGTTAGCGTTTATTTTCTGCGCTAGTCATTGATCGACTTATAAAGTGTGCGGGCAAAAGTCCCTTGCTTGTCCTTTAGAACAGCCCGGCAGATAGTCCTTGGTGGAAGCTAGCCTCAGTGCGGACTATTAATGGTTTCCTAGGGTCAAAGTACGTCATTTTATCATCGCACGTGATACTGTCCTTCAAGTTCTGGAAAGCTGCGTCCTCTTCTGGTCCCCATGAAAATGGCACGTCATTGCCTGCTAGTCGTCGAAGTGGTGCCGTCAGTACCGCATACCACAGTATAAACTTGTAAAGATAGCCTATCATTCCGAGAAAAATCTTCACCTCATCTCTAGGTGGTTTGCAATTTTTAACTGCCTTGACCTTGTCTTCAGTTGGTTTGAGTCCTTCGCTTGAGAGTCTGTAACCGTAAAATTCTAATTCGCAGACCCCGAACAGGCATTTTTGCTCTCTGTCTTAATGTAATGGTATCACGTGATTTACGTTTTAGTGCACGGTATTGGAATACATCCGTTACATTAACGTCTGCTCCGCTATCTGGTTGCATATGGACGATGACGTCATTGATAACAATCGGTACAGTTTATTTTTTCAAATCGTTTACCTTGTTGATTTTGATTTTTCCAAATTTCAAATGTCTAACTGACTCATCAATAAAATCCAGTTCTCGTTCGAAGTCGCTGTCCGAATCCTCGGACGCCTGACATCCCTACTGGAACCAGCTTGGCCTCTTTGTAATCACTTCCTTCTCCGTTGTTTGTCTGACATGCACGCTGGTGCAAAACTGTTGCCTTTACCACAAATGTCACATTATTTTCCGTATGCAGGATACAGTTCCTTTTTCCGTGGGTTTGTTCAGTCACAATATCTGCATGAAATGTCCCCGGATCGTTCATATTGCGAACTTTTGTTTTTGCCTTTGTTCTTTTTGCTCATTTTCGCTACACTGTCAATGTCATGGGGAGCCATAACATTTACTTGTGTAGATGTATCTTCAAGCAATTGCATTTCTGCCAATATTTGCTCCAGAGTCCATTTCTTGTGTAGTACTTTCCGAACTAGCTCCGCATTATCCGTTGTTTGTATTATACTTGGCAGTCCAAATCCAAACCAGAGGACCATTGGTCCTGAGAACGCTCACCTGAAGCCTGATCTTGGAGTATTAAGTCATAATGAAATGACCTTGACCTTGAATACTCACACACCTTTATTGACTTCATAAGTTGTCTGCATCTGCAAAGTTTCAGGTCTCAGGCTGCAATAGTTTCCAAACCCAGTGATTTCTGAGAAAACCATAATTTTAATTTTGATATTTAAATGACCTTGGGCCAAGGTCAAGACATGACCTTGGCCTTCATTAATTACTTACCTTCATTGACTCCATTAGTTGTCTGCATCTAGCAACTTTCAGGTCTCAGGCTGCAACAGTTTGTTTTCGCCTTTTCCCATGTGAAAGCCTATTTTTCCAAAGTTGACCTTGCCGTAAAATAGGTCAAGGTCATCATAGGGTCATCATTTCAACAAACTATGATGGGCTGGAGTCCCAAATGCTACATACCAAGTTTCATGAAAATTGGCCTGCCGGTTCTGGAGAAGAAGATTTTTGAAAGGTTTTTACCATATATGGGAGTGGCGGCCATCTTGGTCATGTGACCTGGATTTTGCAATCAAACTTTCGTCTCCCCTACCCACGGATGCTCCACATAAAATTTCACTTTGATTTGCCAAGCAGTTTCAGAGAAGAAGATCTTTGAAAAGTGTGTATGGACAACAGACTGGCCAAGGTCAAGAGATGACCTTGACCTATATTAATCACATACCTTCATCTACTCCATTAGTTGTTTGCATCTACCACTTTTCAGGCCTCGGGCTGCAATAGCTTTCAAAAAATCCATAGTTTTCACTTTTTCCTATGTAAAAGCCTATGTTTCCAAATTTGACCTTGCCGTAAAATAGGTCAAGGTCATCCAAGGGTCATCATTTTATCAAAATATGATGGGCTGAGGTTCTTGATGCTACATACCAAGTTTCGTGGAAATCGGCCCACCGGTTCTGGAGAAGAAGATTTTTGAGTGGTTTTTACCATATATGGGCGTAACAGCCATCTTGGTCATGTGACCTGGATTTCGCGATCAAACTTTCGTCTCCCCTACCCATGAATGCTCCACATAAAATTTCAACTTGATTGGCCTAGCAGTTTCAGAGAAGAAGATCTTTGAAAAGTGTGAATGGACGACAGACTGGCCAAGGTCAAGAGATGACCTTGACCTAAATCAATCACAAACCTTCATCTACTCCATTAGTTGTTTGCATCTAACACTTTTCAGGCCTCAGGCTGCAATAGTTTTCAAAAAATCCATAGTTTTCACTTTTTCCCATGTAAAAGCCTATGTTTCCAAAATTGACCTAGCCGTAAAATAGGTCAAGGTCATCCAAGGGTCGTCATTTTATCAAACTATGATGGGCTGAAGTCCCCGATGCTACATACCAAGTTTCGTGGAAATCGGCCTGCCGGTTCTTGAGAAAAAGATTTTGAAGGGTTTTTACCATATATGGGCGTGGCGGCCATTTTGGTCATGTGACCTGGATTTCGCGATCAAACTTAAAATGCCACTATCCAAGGAGGCTCCACATAAAATTTCAACTTGATCGGCCAAGCGGTTTCAGAGAAGAAGATCTTTGAAATTGTGGACGACGGACGACGGACGACGGACGGACGGACGGACGGACGCCGGAGCATGGTTATACTATAAGCTCACCTGTGAGCCTTTGGCTCAGGTGAGCTAAAAAGTGGCTTAGTTTTGGTTTTGTTGGCATTTTTGAGTACATTATTCTACCTATGCTCATAATATTCCTTGGCATGTGCCAAAACTCGTAAGAGTGGATGCCAAGTCTGTAAATGACCCTGGGCCACAGAACAAGGTCAAAGGTCAAACGAGTGCAAAATACCAAAAATCCGTTAAAATGAAAATAAACATTATTGTTTTGGAAAATAATGGACTGATTATAGATAACTTGTACTCATGTCATTTCTTGACATGTGTCCAAAGACATAGAGGTGGATACCAAGACTGTAAATGCTCCTGAGAGACAGAATTAGGTCAAAAGTCAAATGAGTGCAAATTAACTAACACCCGTTACAATAATCAAGTATTTCTTAAATCAAACATGAACTACTAAAGGAAACATGTGCTTATTTTATTCACTGACAAGTGTTTAAACTCATACAGGTATAGTCCAAGTCTGTACCTGCCTCTGGGTCACATAATTAGGTCAAATGTCATATGAGTGCAAACATATCAAAACCTGTTATGAAAACTAATAGTCTTCTAGCTATCCATACCCCCTCCCCCAAGGGGGAATTTTCTACACTATGGTTTTCTAAAAGTACATTAAAAAGTTATCAAACCCTGTTTTCTGCCATCTGGAAGTGGAAGTGTTTGCGTTTTACGCTATGTTATATTAAAGTAATCTCTAATATGCATATTCATGAATTTTCATTAAAACGTTAAAATGAATAAAAAGAAACAATTAAA
Source organism: Rugalucina vietnamica (assembly GCA_964017185.1). Lineage (NCBI taxonomy): Eukaryota > Metazoa > Mollusca > Bivalvia > Lucinida > Lucinidae > Rugalucina > Rugalucina vietnamica. The sequence goes on along the minus strand of OZ024874.1, from coordinate 56,109,852 downwards.
AATCAAGTATCCCATAAAAACTAATTTCATGTGTAAACTATTATTGTGGCTCATTGTAATTGTACCAATAATACTATTTGACAAATTTGCTGATGTCATGGGTCTAAATGAAAATTATCTCATTTACATTTTCATGAATATTAATGAAAACGACGAAAATCAAGATTTACAAAGGGGCAATCATTTGTGTCATGTAAAATCACAGAGTGTTCACCCCCACCCCTAATAAGCAGAGGAAGTAGTGTGGTACAACTATATTTCTTGGCTACTGATACACCTAGAGAGCAGAAATAGGTATCATATGATTCCTCTTACAATGCTTGATAACCATGTAATAAGACGTAAATATCAAACTGACTTCATGGTGGTCGAATATAAATGAGAACTTAATATATTAGAAAACAAATCACAGAAAAATGGAGTATACCAGCATAATTGCTTATATCTCGTCAACCAAAAGCCCTAACGAGCTTAAATTGGTATCAAGTGATTGGTATGACAATGTTCTATAACCACGTAATAAGATATATAAACAAACTGGCTATCTTAATGCTCAATATTAAAGAGTACTTCAGATATTAGAGAAAAATAACAAATAAATGAAGGGGGTCTACCAACAAAATTGCTAATATCTCAGCAACTAAAAACTCTAGAGAGCTGAAATTTATATCAAATGATTGATATGATAATGGTTTATAATTATGTGATAAGATACAGAAATCGAGTTTCTTGGGGTTCAAATCTTGATGAGAACTTTAAATATTACAGAAAAATCACAGAAAATGGACGGGGTATACCTACAGAAATGTTTATAGCTCAGCAACCAAAACCCATAGAGAGCAGAAATTGGTACCAAATAATTGCTATGACAACAGTCTAAAACCATGAAATAAGATATATAAATAATCAGACTTTTGTGTCGTTCGAATATTGATAAAAACTTATAATATTAGAGAAAAATCACAGCAAATGGAGGGGGGTTACCTACAGAAACGTTTATATCTCAGCAACCAAAAGCCATAGAGAGCAGAAATTGGTATCAAATGATTGCTATGACAATAGTCTACAACCATATAATAAGGTATACAAACAAGCTGACTTTCTTGTTTCTCAAATATAAAAGAAAACTTAAGATATAGGAGAAAAATCACTGACAAACGAAGGGGGTATACCAATAAAATTGTATATATCTCAGTGATCAAAGGCGTCAGAGAGCTGAAATAGGTATCAAATGATTGCTATAATAATGTTCTATAATACTGTGATAAGACGCATAAATAATCTGACTTTCTTGTTGTTGGAATAGTGATGAGAACTTTAAATATTAGATAATAATCTCAGAAAAATAGAGGGGGTATACCAACGGAAACGTATATATCTCAGCAACCAAAAGTCATAGAGAGCTGAAATTGGTATCAAAAGATGTGATAAGATATAGAAACAAGCTTACTTTCTCGTTTCTCAAATATTTAAGGAAACTTAAGATATAGGAGAAAGAGCCTTGGCAAACGAAGTGGATTTACCAATAAAATGCTAATACATCAGTGACAAAAATCTCTAGAGAACTGAAATTGGTATCGAATTATTGCTTATATAATATTCTATAACCATGTGGTAAGGCACACAAGTAATCTGACTTTCTTGTTTTTCGAATATTGATAAAAACTTTAAATATTAGTGAAAAACCACAGAAAAGTGGATGGGGTATACCAACAAAATGTTTTATTACTTAGCAACCAAACGTCCTAGGCAGCTGAAATTGATAACAAATGAATTATAAGATAATGTTCTATAAACATGTGATAAGATAAATGAAAAGTTCGACTTTCTTATTGTTTGAATATTGACGAAAACTTAAAATATTTGATAAAAAATCACAGAAAAATAGAGGGGGTATACCTACAGAAACGTATATATCTCAGCAACCAAAAGTCATAGAGAGCTGAAATTGGTATCAAATAATTGTTATGACAATATTCTTTAACCATGTGATAAGATATATAAACAAGCTTACTTTCTTTTTTCTCAAATATTTAAGGAAACTTAAGATATAGGAGAAAGATCCTTGCAAAACGAAGGGGATTTACCAATAAAATTGCTAATATCTCAGTGACCAAAAGCTCTAGAGAACTGAAATTGGTATCAAATGATTGCTAATATAATATTTTATAACCATGTTGTAAGGCACACAAACAATCTGACTTTCTTGTTTTTCGAATATTGATAAAAATTTTAAAAATTAGTGAAAAACCACAGAAAAGAGGATGGGGTAAACCAACAAAAATGTTTTATAACTTAATAACTTAGCAACCAAACGTCCTAGAGAGCTGAAATTGATATCAAATGATTGTTATGATAATGTTCTATGAATATACGATAAGATAAATGAATAGTTTTTATTGTTGTTTGAATATTGATAAAAACTTAAAATAGTTGTTAAAATATCATAGAAAATAGAGGGGGGTGTTAACGGAAATGTTAATATCTCAGCAACCATTAGTCCTAGAGATCTGAAGTTGGTATCAAATGGTTGTTATGCCAATAATGTATAACCTTGTAATACTACATATGACCAAGCTGACTATCCCGTTTCAAAAATATATTAAAACTTAAGATATAACAGAAAAAACACAGACAAGTGCAGGGGACTATACCAATGAAATTGGCAATATCTCAGCAACCAAAAGCTGTAGAGAGCTGAAATTGGTATCAAATGATTGCTACGATCAAATTCCATACACAATTGATACAAAAAGTACCTAAAAGAACTTTATCTCCATTAGAATACCACTGACACTGATGTTTATACAGACAATTGTAAAAGGGCATGAAAATAAGCATTTTGTTGCACTAAAGTGACCTTTGACCTAAGTCTGCATTACTTTGTTGTAACAATTGTAACTGATTAACCATATAAATGTATTAGATGTAATTTAGGGTGTGTTTTTTTTTTTTTTTTTTTTTCACAAAAAAATGAAAATAGTTCATAAGATACTGCTATATGTTGAAATATCTTAAATTTTGCACTGTTGACCTTTGACCTATTTTTGAGACTCTGGGTCATTTTCAGACTTGGCATCCACCCTAGCGTGTATTGTTACACATTAAGGTACACATTGGGCATGGATGCCAAAATGTACTCAAAAATGCCAAAAGAAAAATATTTGGGGGGGGGGGGGGCTTGGGAGGCCAACTATTATATGCTCTAATATGCGTTCGTCCTTGCTATGAAAGTTGCAGGTGGTTCTCTTTTCACGCAGTTGAGCGGCATATGCTATGGTGCTCTCGCCGTGATGTAGTCTCATTTTCAGGAAAATATATCGCGCATAATGCTCGTTTTTCTTGGGTGCATAATAATTGTTCAGTTTTCCTTTCAGTTTGGAATAAATGGCACCTTCATTCGGGTCCTGTAGACTTTTCTCCAGTCTTCTTATTTCCGCACCTCCATAATTTAACATCGCGTCCTTTTTATCCTCTGGCTCACTGATTCAGAAGAATCCCATTTCTTTCTCTAGTTTTTCCAGCCAGTCTTCCCATTTCGCACCCGTTGCTATGTGGTCATCTTCTATGGTAAACGGTCGGATTTGGAGATTTCTTCCGCCCTCAGCCATTTTTAACAGCACCAAATGATATAAGGTGTTATTTGCTATTAAAATATTCCGTTATCCTCGCCTCAATTGTTGTGTCGCTTGGCTAAATAACAAGTTCCATGTTTTCTTAGTTTAATCTACCGTTACAATAGAGTGTTACTATATGAATGACGTTAACAGCGTAGCACCAAACCGACGTTACGTACAATTTATAAGAATGTATTAATAGCGCGATGTTACACTCAGTAAACTGTCAAATTTATTCAGAAAATAATAAGACATCGTGGGTAACCTTAAGTCGTGATTAAGTCACGACTCTAAATGATCAAACGGTATTGAATCTACTACAGCCCAGGTAGCTGATCAAACGGTATTGAATCTACTACAGCCCAGGTAGCTGATCAAACGGTATTGACTCTAAAAGGAACAACGCACTTCACATGATATCGTAACCTTTTAAAATTTTCATTTGTATTTTTGTTCATTCGATAAAGTCTCAAAAATTCATCATAGAACTACTACAGATGATCGCAATCAGTGACGTTTCCCCTAGGATAATCGTACATGTATACATCACATAAATAGAACGCCATGCCTGTCTTATTTAATTTAATTGTATCAACTTCTGGTTCTTCCATTCTTTCTTTGTATAGTTTAAGTGCCTAACAATGTGTAGGTCACAATCTCTATGCCAGACAATCTCTATACCAAAACTGAGCAATTCATTTCCAGAACATATTTGTAGGAAATAAAACTAACCAGAATTACCCTTAAAATGAAAAAAGACGTTATATAGCGTGGCGAATTTCAGCATCTAGAACATACATTCAAAATCTTTTCGATTTAACTACCGTAAATAAGATTTTTGCACACGTGTAGATTTTGCAATAGCAATTATTGATTTTAACGTTAACCATTTAACAATTGATAGCATTTGGGTGAGTCCACTGTCATTTTAGGTGGATCATGAGTGGTTTTAAACTTCATATAAATTTTGATGACAATTCTCTTAGCAAACAGAATAGTTTGCCGATGTCCCATAAAAAGGACACCAGGCTTAAATGAGTTAAAATATCGAGCCAAAACTTTTGACCTTAAATAAGGGGGCATTAACTTTAAGAACGCATTGTAATTCTAGGCCAAGGGTCATAAACAAATGTAACCAACCTTTTGCGTTACAAGTTGGCGGAGTATTATCCCATGCTCCACTTGTACACGTTAGTTTCACAACACCCACGAGGTCATAACCTGGTAGACAAGAATATGTAACAGAATCTCCTTCGTTGTTATTCGTTGATGAAATCTTACCATTTTGTGGAGCAACCGGAGCGGGTGTACAAGCTGTTGAAAAAAAAATTGTAGAACAAGGTGATGCCCTTATGATCACAAGCTGTTACATTAAGAATCCATTCTTACCTTATGTTTACAGAAATATCGTGTCAACTGCCTTATATATACTAAAACACAGATGCATTTCTCTGTGTTTGATTTGGCATTAAATGCCTCGTCACGTATAAGCGAAAAAAGGTACAAGTAGGCAATGATCAGGAAAAGGTGCAATTAGAAAGAAATTTCCACTCCAAAACCGAGGTGGGAAAAACTGAATTGTCAATTAGGTACTTATACTTAAAAAACACATCGTAAACCGAATGAGCAGCTATACTAGGCAAATTAAATTTAGCAATTTTCGTAACGTTTGTCAGTCTCAGTAGATAATGAACAAAAGTCATATTTTGGAATATAGGCGCAAGTGGTAACCTCTTAGCAAGAATTTGCAAGCGAAGAATTTCGCAAAAATCAAACCTTACGGCGATACTGACGTGACGTCACAATTTAAGACATATTATCAAAACTTGCATGTCTGCTTTATGTGGGAAACAAAAATCATGCTAAAGCAGCTGTATTGTCTTCAGAACAAAGAAAAACATTTAAAACGTTTGGGAACGAAATTTTATAGCCGAGAAATAAAGATCGTTAGTTTTGGAATTTGACGTTTTTCCTTTGTTCCTACATTATCGTCTTACAGTTACGTTCTTTATTGGAATTTCTCAAAAATCGGCAATGAGTTTAAATGACTGATGCATAACGATATGTTACAATAAAGAGAGATTGCAAAATTCCATATCTTGGCTTCATAACGTGAGCTTAAGTACTGAGTTTAACGTCAGCGTTATCTCACTGGCATGACACGTTATGGCTCTGAAATTTTCAAGTGTTACTGACCACGCTATTGGCTACATTGTGCTCTGTTTATCTTGTTTTGCTTTATGAAAATCTATGGAAATCAAGTAACCCGAAATTAAGGCATTTTCGACCATTTGACGGCGCGTTGACGTCGTTTTTTCGGCAGGTAGTTTGTACCGAAAAAGCCCAATCACATTTGTCACATAATCAACAACGTTGATAAACATGGGATGAAAATGATGGGTCTAATGGACTGGACAAAAGTCAGCTGTTTGCATTGTGTTCAATGGTTGAGAATTTTGCATTCACACCATTTCTGTATTTCATGGTTGTTCCAAAAGCCTCTTTAAAGGATGGCGTTTTTAAATTCACCGAATCATGTGCCTAAAACCCTGTTCTTACTATTTGAATTACAAAAATTGTCCAAAGTTTCTCTAAGAAGATAAAAAATATACGTAACATCAAAAATTGCTAAATTTATTTTGCATAGTATATTTCCTATTAGGCGGTCTCTCAGTTACCAGAACTTAAATAAAAATATGAAAACGTACATACGGTTTAAACAGCACAAAAATTCGACTCCAAAGCATAAAACTTGTAGAGCCACAACAAATATCAATAATATAAAATTACTAATCTCACCCTCATCTTCTGCAGTGGTTCACAACATTAAGTTATTTGTTCGGTCATCGTGGTGAATCTCTAACTAGTCAATCAATCATCAAGGACAAACAAATAAATCATGATAACCACTATGATAAACCAAAAAACAAGGAATCACAGATTCAGTAAGCTGTCCGACGATGGAGATCCCTGAGCGCCGAATAACTTACTGAAACCCGGAACAAAAGAAAAGCCCCAGTTGAACCCTGGTGACACAAGCAACAGACAAGAATCTCCAGCCCCAACCAACTAAAATGAATAGTTTCATGCCGAGGCCATCATAGAGTCTGGCGCCCGACCCACCGGCGTGTAATTAAAGAAAGTCGACCGACACAGACTTGCGTAAAATGTTAATCTGTCAATGTCGTGTTTTGCGATTTCTGGACAAAATCGTTATCCTTCATTTTCCGTTCGTTTAGTTAGGGGAGCGCGGTGGCGTTGTGGTAGAGAATCGGACTCCAAATCGAGAGGTCCTGGGTTCGATCCCCACTGGCGGAACCGTGTGTGTCCTTGATCAATACACATAAACTCCTCAGAATACTGGTTGAAACTCAGGAAGCGGTAGCTCCGTCCGGACATGACTGAAAAATCGTTGACTGAGACGTTAAATCTCAAAAATAAAATACTGTAATTACTTGTTACACCTTGATCTGTGCACATTGGTAAGCATGTCAGCACCACAAGGCTTAGCAAAGCCTGCATCATGCCTGCAATGGTAAGAATTCACGCCAGGAGTTAACTAATTAACGCCATTGAATACAAACTTGTACTTGTGATATAATATCCGCTTACTAAATACAGGTTTTGAGCATTTGTATTACATGTAGGAGTGGTAGTAGCAATAATGATAACTGTTTCAGAGGTTATTAACATAAATGACGGGCATTCCAGTCTAACATATGGTCCTCAGTTTACAAGATGGGCACATAAATGAGCATGCATCAAGGTCATTATATACATGTACCTGTATACAGAGGGTTTGTGTTTCTCGAACATTCTCCATTACAAGTATTAGCTTTAACAAAAAGCTTGGTCTACGCTTCGCATATATAAACTAGAATGTCAACGAATCTGACCGTACTCCCATCGTGGTTCATGCGACTGAACAGAAATAAAACGCTGCGCTGTCAAAACATTCATACCTGACAATCGACCGTCACAATACTGTCGGTTCATTTCATTCCGTTGTGGCTTGGATATAATGTAATTGGCTACACCGCAGGTGGGGCGCGGTCAAAGCTTTCATACCTGACCATATAGCGTCACAATACCGTCGGTTCATTTCATTCCGTTGTTGCTTAGATAGAATGCAATTATACACCAGTTCCACGATGTTTTAAACAATTTGTCCCATTTTTGGTACCTACTGCAGCATTGGTGCAATCATGCACCAGTTCCACGATTTTCTTTAAACAATTTGTCCCATTTTTTGGTACTTACTGCACTATTGGTTCAAATGTTACCATTCAAAGGGAGGTTTGCATGGGTGTTTTGTGTGTTTACACGGTCCTTGACGAAACGACCCGGAATCCTACTAACACGATGGTCAAGCCACTAGACTCAAACGTGCAGTTGCAGTTGTAGAGAGGTGTATGAGTTGTCTTGTAATTTAATTATGTAAGTAGGTCAGTCTCAAACTTTAGAATAAGGATATGTGCGATTTGTCTCATTTCATGTTCATACAAGTGTATGTTCTCACTCCCTCTGAGCTAGTTTTGATTGCATAAAATTATCTTATTTTCAATGAGCTACGATTATTCGTATGACACACAATTTAAACACTAATATATGCTGAGAGGAAAATATTGTAAACAACCAACTTCTTGACCAACAGTATGCACTGTACTTTTCAAGTAGTAATTACCCGCTGAGCGACAGGTGGGTATGGTATTTTCCTGACCTGTCCAGCCAAAAGCATGCACCGAGAGCCCGAAGGGCTCGAGTCGCATGCTTTTGGCGGGGCAGGTCAGGAAAATAGCATGCCCACCTGTCGCTCAGCGGGTAATTAACTTACCTGATGACCACACTGAGTGAAATTTTAGTTTGTTATACCTACACAACGATAATTGTCACCGGTAAGGCGACTTTCCTCGCGATGTAACTTTTGGCCGAACACTGCATGTGCAAAACGAGGAAGCTCGTTCGCTATTGTCAAAAGTAGATCAGAGTGGAGTATTTTCCCTTGTGCATTTAAAACATTTTGAAGCATATTTTATGTAGTTTTTAGCATTTCGTTTTCAAATTTTCTAATCAGCAAGTATTATCTTTTATTGAAACAGTACACAGACTGTGTAAGCGAATATAAATTATCGCTTCTTTTACAAGCAAAAACATTATACAATTTCATAATGATTTTCAGATATGTATATAATGTGTGCGTATGGCTGAAATGCAAGGTTTTCTGAAACCGAAGGACATATCCAAGTACTGGTTAACTCGTTTAAGCCTGGCGTCCTATTATTAATGGGACATAGGCAAACAGAATAGCCCCAGATGTGACGCCGCAGAACGCGGCGTCCCGTCTGGTGCTATACTGTTTGCATAGAGAATTTTCATAGAAAAATCGAATAAAATTTTAAAATCACTCCTGATGCCCCTAAAAATGAAAGTGGACTCACCCAAATGAAAACGATGGGAAAATCCATTCGTCAAATATGGGTTAAGTAGGACCCAGGAACGCTGTCAAACGAAATACAAAAGGCAAAATCAACCTAATACAGGTTTTTACCCAGGAACGGTATTGCAAAAAGCAAACTCCGGTTTGAGCCTTCGGGTGCTCGCCGGAAAAAAAAACAACCGCCTAGTACTGGTACTATCCAGGAAAGGTAACCAAAAGCAAATCCGAGTACTGGTTGGCTCCCAGGAAAAAAAAGCTAACTTATCCAAGTACTGGTTAAGGTGGACCCAAGAACGGTGTCAAACGAAATACAAAAAGCAAAATCAACCTAATACTGGTTTTTACCCAGGAACGGTATTACAAAAAGCAAACTCCTGTTTGAGCCTTCGGGTGCTCGCCGGAAAAAAAAAACAACCGCCTAGTACTGGTACTATCCAGGAAAGGTAACCAAAAGCAAACCCGAGTACTGGTTGGCTCCCAGGAAAAAAACTAACTTATCCAAGTACTGGTTAAGGTGGACCCAGGAACGGTGTCAAACGAAATACAAAAAGCAAAATCAACCTAATACTGGTTTTTACCCAGGAACGGTATTACATAAAGCAAACTCCGGTTTGAGCCTTCGGGTGCTCGCCGGAAAAAAAAAACAACCGCCTAGTACTGGTACTATCCAGGAAAGGTAACCAAAAGCAAACCCGATTACTGGTTGGCTCCCAGGAAAAAAAAGCTAACTTATCCAAGTACTGGTTAAGGTGGACCCAAGAACGGTGTCAAACGAAATACAAAAAGCAAAATCAACCTAATACTGGTTTTTACCCAGGAACGGTATTACAAAAAGCAAACTCCGGTTTGAGCCTTCGGGTGCTCGCCAGAAAAAAGCAACCGCCTAGTACTGGTACTATCCAGGAAAGGTAACCAAAAGCAAACCCGAGTACTGGTTGGCTCCCAGGAAAAAAAAACCAACTTATCCAAGTACTGGTTAAGGTGGACCCAGGAACGGTGTCAAACGAAATACAAAAAGCAAAATCAACCTAATACTGGTTTTTACCCAGGAACGGTATTACATAAAGCAAACTCCGGTTTGAGCCTTCGGGTGCTCGCCGGAAAAAAAGCAACCGCCTAGTACTGGTTCTATCCAGGAAAGGTAACCAAAAGCAAACCCGAGTACTGGTTGGCTCCCAGGAAAAAAAAAAGCTAACTTTCCCATTTGTCCCAAATCCACTCGGTTAGTTAGGGGACAAGCGTACAAAATGCCCAGCTGTATTTAAGGGATACATGTACAGTTGGTCGTTTTTCATAATATCAGCTCTCTGTAACTCTCTATGCCCACCACTCGATATTTATATCGATTGTACTTGTTGATGGCGTAACTTTTGCCTCATTTCTCAATTAGACTGCTCCACTGCGCATGTGTCGGATTTTAAGATCCAATGACACAAGCGGACAGCTGCACGCCAATGTTTACATCCAAGGATTCGTGGATGTACTTGTATGAACTCAGAGTGCATTGACTGACTCATGAACATAAACAATTTTCTATTGGCTGGAACCATGACAACAAAAAATAAACAAGTTGGTGGCTGGCTGGCGTGTGATTGATAATGAACTCGCCAGAACGAAGCAGGCTAATTTCTCAATATCGTGTGCTGTTAATGATATAGGGATTGAAGTGTGAGCCGGAATCACATGGTCACGCTTTAAAAGCGGCATCTTTACTTTGAAATTGATGTGCAGAGAGCTTTCACCACCTGTCTGGTGGTTATGAAAGTCACTTTCACCACCTGTCTGGAGGTAAGGAAAGTCACTTTCCTTACCCCCAGACAGGCGTGAAAGAACTTTCATCACCTGGGTAACTGCCCTAACATCACACGTGGCAAAATAGTATGGAAAATAACTTCCCATAAGTTACATTGACATTGATTGTAGCCATAAGGTAAATGCATTTATACGGTAGTATCTTTAGGACATTCAATATTTTCATTTAAAAAAAAATATTCCGTGCGCACGATTTATTAATCCGAGCACACGGAATGATAATCCGTGAACTCGAAATAACAACTCGAGGACACGATATATTAATTCGTGCGCACGATTTAGTAATCCGAACAAACGGAATAAAAATCCGTGTGCTCGAGATAACAGTTCGAGGGAACAATATATTTATTGATTTAATAAACCGAGCAAACGGAATAATAATCCATGTGCTCGAGATAACAATTCGTGTGCACGATATATTAATCCGAGCAAACGGAATAATAATCCGTTGCTCGAGATAACAATTCGTGCGCACGATTTATTAATCCGAGCAAACAGAATAATAATCCGTGTGCTCGAGATAACAATTCGTGCGCACGATTTATTTATCCGAGCACAGAAAATAATAATCCGTGTTGAACATATACTTTTATTTTTTCGCTTTTAGGTAGGCCAGAAAACCCTCTTAATGCTCGTCCCCCTTTTAACACTAATACATGTATATACTGAGAGGAAAATAATGTAAACAACCAACTTCTTTCGAGCATCGTTTTATATTTACCTTTTTATTGCAATCGCCTTAAATGAAGGTATCTTTCAGCTTGATGTTCTTCATTCCCCGATGTAAAACATTAAGTCATGTGATCCAGAGGCCACGCCTATGGGCGGGGCGACGTCAAAGCCAGCCAGTGACGTTGATTGTTTACTGCTGTTTGCGGACGTCGGTCACGTATCGCCATGACGTTAAGCGCGAAAATTTGACGTTTTGGCTGTTCCAAAAGTCCGTAAAGTCGGATTTGATGTTAACACAAACACAAACACAGACATTAAAACAGCCTAATGTTTTTCATGATCCAGTGAAAGCTTATAAAAATGACCAACCATAGGCACTGTATTGTTGTTGCGATATTCAAATGCATTGAATATGCTAAACTCATTCAAAGATAAACAACTCACCGATGAAAGTGAAAATGATGGGAAAAATTAAATAATACAGTCGATATGATGAAAATTAAGAAAAATATTGACAATCAAAACGTGTATACCTTCTTTTGCCTCTGAGTATATTTCCATCAATAGCTACACATGCACAATAATCATGCACAATAGTAGAAAACTTAAAGTATTTTGCATGTCTGTATCCTATTTGCTTCATCTGTTAAATTTTATGGCTTTGATACGTGTAACAGAACTTTTTCTATCTTGCTATGATTATAAATACATTTATTGTATCAATATATGATACAATTGTATTTCTGTCTATTATCCTGTAGGCATAGTACAGAGCATATGAAAACAAAACTGTGATTAAATAAGATAACGAAATTTAAATCATATTGTTTAGTTTATTGTTTACATCTGGTTAATCCACACTTTTTAGACCAATCAGTAAACATCTCATTTAAATATATATGTTTTCTTGTCTACAATACACTTGTACTATTCATAAGTGCCATGGCACAACAAAGTCTATCCTTAGTGACTGTACTTTCGATACAATGAAAACAAAAACACAGATAAGCTGCACTGTTGTCACACTTTAGTTTGTACTAAAATGTCATGTTACTGCTCCTTGATTTGCACTGGTGAGTGCTGATCACAATTAGATTTACATAATAGATTTACAGAGGATCTTGTTTTCATGATGTGGCTTATGAAGTGTCCTCTGAAATTTTGGAAACAGCTGTGTCACAGCAATTTTTTAATGAACAGTACAATTTATACAGTCACAGTCAGACAAAGACACTGATTCACTGCACAAGCTGATCTGGGGTTAGTAACTCGAAAGCATCGTAAGTTCCCCTTCTTACGACATACTTACGATGATCTTAAGATGACCACCTTAGAGTTACGCCATTGCTATTCCAGTTACTCTAAACTATCCGAACTTTTTTTTAAATAAAAGGGACCACTTCTTAAGATAATACGATGCTAAGGTGACTTTAGCTGACCGTAAAGCTGCGATGCTCTTAGGTTGTCACCGTTACAGTTATTCACCATAATCCCTAAGAGATACTTAAGTTGGCCGTAAGATGATCTTAAGCTTAAGATGGCTTTGAGCTACTAACCTCTGGATCTTACAGCCTAAAAAAATAAAACAGATAATCAGCTGATTTTGGCTTCAAGTGCAGGGTTGTGCATGCTGATCACATTATAGATTGACACCTTTTTCATGATACGGCTTGTTACACTGACAGTACCCAATGTAACAGGAACTGTGAAAATAAAACAAAAATGTATCACAACAAAACTTGTCTTATGAATAGTAATATTTATACAGTTACAGTAAGAAAAAGACACTAATAAACTGCACAAGTGTAACAGAAAGCCGACCAGGATCTTATATACAACCAGTAGGATAAATCAACTGATTTTTGCATTTTTTGCACTAAGTGCAGTGTTTTGTAAATTATACCACACTTTCAGTGACCTTTCATGAAACCATCACTTGCCACGTTGTGGCTCGTGAGTTATGATTAAAGGTCACTGAAAGTTTGGTATAATTTATAAAACACTGCACTTCATTATTATCTATAAATTCAAGTTCTTTAACTGCTCACTGAAAAGGGACACGACACTAGAAAGCCTGCTGGTACCACATCCCCTGATCCTTTAGTGACCTCTAAAATCTCTCCAAATCTCTAGGGTCGCTGAAGGGGCTTAAGCCCCAGTCCCATTGAATCGTACGATTTGGAAGTCGTACGATTCATTATAAGATTGTAATTTTAAGATAATCTTTTGGTCTTCCACGATTTTCCTTTCTGATAATTTGCATACCTGCGATTGAAAATCACTCGCGCTAGTAAGTCCGTGAATAAAAAAAAAGTCACGTGCAATATTACTAAGTCCGTTAGACGGTTTATGTGTCATGGAACATTTCGTCAATCAGCAAGTTATTATAGAACAGCGCAGTAATTCAGATAATAATTGAAGGTTTAAAAGTACATCTCGTCCAGTACAAGGAAATACTAAATAATATAATGCTCTTGTGAAGCTGGCAAGTACTTTTTTAATTGAAAAATATACACGTTCTCATGCACTAGCTAATACGTAGCTCGTGCTACATACGAGAACCTGTGTCATGCAAATACAAATTAAAATCAAACGATTCTACTCGCGTATTGCCTACGACTTATGCATCATTCATTTGTTACCACGCGCTTCCCCAAACCCCGGGGGATAGCGGGGACTTTGCCTTTTGGTCCAACAAATCTCTGCTAAAAGCCCCACCCTGCGGGGACTGCTGATAGGTAAAACCACTGCTGTTTTCCCCCTGCTAACTTTTCATTTCACGATCTTTTTGCGTATATAAAGCAAACCCCGGGCATTTCACCCGCACTGATGTGGCAACACTTTGGTCAAAGCCCCGCTCATTTCCATGGCTACCCTGCCCCCGGGGGCCGTGGTTTCAAAGACAGCTTCATTGTGACTTTAAGTATCTAGTTATGTTTTATGGCAAGGAACGCGGCTTCCGGTCAAACATTTGGCAAAAATCCGAAGGACAGGCTTTGTATCTACTGGCCTCTATGGTTAGTCAAGGTCGATTGCCAGCTTCGGACTTCAATTTTTATTTTCTGCATCAAACAAACATCCAGTATAATGCCGCTGAAAGAAGCTAAACGGACCTCAGCAGCAGCATCAGAAGTCGTTTCAATCAATGCCTGTGGGTTATGCAAGTGCTGTATAAATCACCAATACAATGAATAATGAAAAAAAGGTACAAGTAGGCAAAGATCAGGAAAATCAGAAACAGGAAAAGATCAGGAAAGATCAGGAACAGTGTGTAGAAAAGACAAAAGTATATTCTTAAACGAACAAACTATTTTGGGCAATCTAACGCAAGTTTACGTAGTACGTAGAAAAATTTTGGCTCGACGTCATATCATGAAGTTAACATGATTATTTGCTGCTATTTTTACCAACATATCAAAATGAAGCTTAATTTTTCAATCTAGAAAATGAATATCGTTGCGCAGCACTATCCATAATAGGTTCAGGGAAGGCGATGCAAAATGTAGCATCACTATATAGAAATCGCATGTGGAGATGAAATAAAAATGGTTGAGAGACAAGGAATTGTCACTGACGTTTGACGGAATCTGACAACAGAACGCCTCAACATCCAAATTACTATTGAAGGAGCCACAGACACACATATTGTGTTAAGTTAAGTTTTGAGAGTTACGACTAAAATTGGGGGTTCGTTTTAAAATCTTTGTTTAGACGGATTCAACGGGCGATGTGAAAATTTCAAAACAAAATTTGATAAAAATGCAATTAAACTTCTGTAGATTTTCAAAAAAAGTATGTTTTTAAATTGTTTCTTTTCGTCTTTGTATTTGAAAACAATTTTAGCGCCCCAATGTTTAGAGGCTTAAGTACCTTACTGCAGCTGGTCTTGTGCAGTGTGGCGGCCCTAAAAATCTCCCCTATATCATCCATAGTGCAGATTATATTTTCCTTTTGGTCCCTTGAGATCAGCGAGGGTATTCCGAGAAATCAGAAATACATTATCGGTTTAGATTCATTTTCAATCCAACGTTTTATATATTTGACCTGTTTGGATAATGTTAGTCTTTGTCTCGACTCTCCTGTTGAAAGTTGCAAAAATAAAGTAATTCACTTTGGCTTATTTTGCCATATTTAAAGGGTCACTGAAGAGGCTTAAGTAGCCAAAACCGCGGTATGGCCCATAGCTTTTCTCATTAATACGCTCACTGCTCTTAAAGGATCTCAGTTTTATTTTTATTTGCTATTAGTGCAGCTGGTGTTGTGCCGTGTGGCGGCCCTAAAAAGTATCCCCGTACATCACCCAATATTGTAGATTATATTTTTCTTTTGGTCCCTGGAGATCAGCGAGGATATTATAAGAAATCAGAAATTCATTATCGGTTCAGATGCATTTTCTTACCAACGTTTTATATATTTGGCCTAAAGGATCTCAGTTTTATTTTTTATTGATTCCATCGGAAATATCTCGTGTCCAAACGTTTTATCATGGTACTCATGGTTCGTAATATTAAAATAATAATTAAATGAAACTACTTTTTATTTGAAATTTAAAGGGTCATATACTACATGTTCAACTGATGATCTTGAGAAGTTGCAGGACCAGTTTAAGACCGTTTTAAGATTGGAAAAAAATCATAAGACCTCATTGAGACCGTTATACGATCATCTGTAATTGTGTACGCTTCACCTGTGAGCTCGAATCTTTGCACCAGAATTTTGAACATGTTCAAAAACCGCTTGCGACGGATTTTAATCCTACGATTGCTCAAAAACGTTAAGATCAATCGTAGGATGATCATAGATACTTAGGATTATCTTTTTCAAGATTATACTTTTAAGCATCATTTTCGCATAAAAAGTATTTCATCAACATCGGTACTTCTCAAATAACTGCATTAGACATTTTGGAATGGCTATAGGTCATTCAAACGATCGTTAGAACTGATTATTTCAGAGATCCGCCCAAAATCACTTAAGATCGGTCTTGCGATCCTACAAGTCTACCTGTGATTATCGCAAAAATGTTATCTTAAACTGGTCGTAAGGCGATCTTAAGCGATCGTAAGGGCAGTGGGACTGGGGCTTTAAGCAGCCAAAACCGCGGTCTGGCCCATCCCCTTTCTTCTCATTTATATGTTCACTGCTCTTGAAGGATCTCAGTTTTATTTTTATTTGCTATTACTGCAGCTGATGTTGTGTCATGTTGCGGCCCTACAATGTCTCCCAGTACACCATCCATAGTGCAGATTATATTTTCCTTTAGGTCCTTCAGATCAGGAGGGTATTCTGAGAAATCAGAAAATTATAATCGGTTTAGATTAATTTTTTAACCTACGTTTAATATTTTTTGGTCCCATTCTATATTATACTAGTCTTTATATCGACTACCTTGTTGAAAGATGCAACATTACTGTTATTCCCTTTGGCTCCATGTTGCCAAATCTCTAAGGTCACTGAAGAGGCTTAAGTAGCCGAAACCGCGGTATGGCCCATCCCCTTTCTCGTTTATATATTCGCTGCTCTTAAAGGATCTCAGTTTTATTTTTATCTTTATAATCCCCTGCAAAGATGAGATAAGCACCTTATTATGAAAGTCCTTTGATCTCTGTATCGTTTTCCGCCATTGTTATGCAGCCTTGCGTAGATGAAACAATAAACAAGTATAATATAAATTATCAACAAAATGTACTTCTGTGGTGGCGAATTTTAAGGTGTCCTTCTCCGGAGTGATTGCTGAGCTGTTGACCAAATAAACAAAATGGCGGAAATCTTCTGCATATTGGCTTGTTCGCGAAATTTGTCAAATTTCGTTCCATTATAAAGTGAATATCTACCCCGTGTCCAAACATATACCGATTTATCAGGCTCGGGCCGTAAAAAGATGAAATGGCTCGCTGAAAGTTCGCCATTTCATCTGTTAACTAATCCTTGTCTGATAAATCGGTTTATTTTTGGTCACGGGGTAGTTATTTACTATCGTCTAATCCATTCAAAGCATCGTTTACTAAATATGTGTAATGAACATGAGTTTTTTTTATATCTATTGGAATACTGTTCCATATTTTCGTATTCAGTTTTTCGTCCCTTTCAAGACTTTTTATGCATATGAGACGAGTAGGTGGGTGAAACGGGAGGACCCAGAGAAAACCACCTGGCTCACCCGCAAGCAGAGCTTGGGTTGTCTCTGATGTGGCCATAGCGGGGCGTCTAGTGTATTTTGATTTATGAGATGCCCAAGAACGCCTTAGGTTGGGTGCCGGGATCAGGTATTTATCTTTATCAAGAGATACTGTACTTGGTGTATCTTGTAGAAGACGTTTAATGAGGACCGCTCCCTGCGGGACTCTAGAGATGGCCACTCAAGTTCGTCTAGCATATCACCGACGCTACTGGTGTTCCTCCATCGCCTACAGGGCCACCTGGCTGCAGTCCTCTGCACCTTTTCCTCCTCTGGGTTTTATTATAGAGATACCAGATAAGGGGCTGCATACTCAAGCTGAGATCGAACCAATGTTTTGTATGCAACTTCCTTAGTATACCTATATGCCAGTGCCCAATCCCGCGAAAACCCAAAGTCTTAGTTACCTTGTGTGTAATTTCCGAAATATGTCGACCCCATTCAAGATTGTCTGTGATTGTTAAATCTAGGTATTAAGCGGACTGAACCTGTTCTAATGTTTGCTGATACAGTGTGTAATTGTATATGCTTGTATATGTTTGCTTGGATGTAGGCGGATCGCCCTCATTGAATAACATTTGTTTACGTTGAATTTTATTAGCCAATCAATTTCCCATTTAGCTAAGCTATTCAGGTCAGCTTGCAAAGTCTGACAATCCAATGTTGACTGGATATTCCTGTTTAAAACATAATCATCAGCAAATAGCCGAACAGATGGCCTGATATAATCCGGAAGACCATTAATGAAAATAAGAAATAGGACCGGTCCCAAGACCGATCCTTGCGGAACAACAAATAGAACCGGGACTGGATCTGAGGCACGACCATGCCACGAATCTGTTAAGAAATAACAGGAAGGCTTTGAGATGATTAAGAACTTAAGAAACGTCACGATTTTTTTCTCGAGAAAAAACTTCACTTCTCAAACAAACAGTCACTAGGGCATTTAACGCCTGATTTTGGCCTCAGATTTTGCTAAAAAAATAAATTTTGGAATTTAGGTGAGAAAACTATTCCTTAAAACAGCTATATGCCTCCTCTATTAAAAACAAGAACAAGTACTTCATTTATCCTACAACGCCCAGAAGAACCATAGATAGAGCACATTCTGCACTTTTTGGTCTATTTTGGTGGACCATTTCTGAACACATTTTTTAATTTTTAAGTACCAGCCCACACTCCGAACAAAATTATACTCCGCATACAATATCTCTAGATGATACTTCATAATTATTTCACAATAAGAAATTGTTCGCCGCGTGGGCCGGTAGTTGAAAATGATGTTGAATGGTGAAAAATAGACCCAAAATTGCAAAAAGTGATATTTCTATGGTTTTCGGAGCGTTGTCATGGCAACATGTGTAATTTGAATGTGATAGTTGTGCTAGAGTTTATAAGCAGGGACCTATACCTGCTATTTGCAATACGTTTCTCCTCAAAATTCCAAAATTCAGTTTTTTTATCAACACATGAGGCCGAAATCAGGCCTTAAATTCCCTAGGCCTTTAGATATGATATTTTATCTATGGCATTGCATGTACATCAATTGAAAGCTTTCACGACGCATATATAAAGGCAAAATATGAAACTATAAATTGTAAACTTTACCTCATTCAAAAATGTTAATGGATAAGCACAGGTGAAATCTCTAATCAGAAATATTTCAAGTGTTTAAATCATGCAAGTTTTGATCGGTGTTATTGCTAAACTTTTATCTATATATTTAGAAGTGCATCGAATATGCTCTGGTCGTTTCATTATATAATAGTACATGTAATTTATAATACGCAAAATTGTGCATATAAAGTATTGACTTCACATCTTTCTCTATCAGATACCAAAATTAATATAATGTTGCGGTTCTGGCTATGTGTGTGCGGGTTGCAGGATACTACAGGACCTGGTATATCGCATAGTATTACATGCATAATACACATTTTCGTATGACAGTCCAATTATAGATGCTGACATTAATGTTTTGACTTGCATGCAGATCATAGGATTATGCAAAACTGAATATTATATTATGTAAAGTGTCTAGTAAATGCACTTGTATGTCTCAATGGATCATTACGAAAACTTGCCCATGCAAAAAACATAGATTTTTTAGCTTTAAAAATTCGAAATTTTCAGCATAAAAATTTTGATCTTTTTCTTATTTTTGCTCAAAACATAGATTGTGTGTGCACGTTAGAACCGCCTCGGCGAGGCGGTTCTAACGAGTACCCACAATATATGTTTTGGAGCAAAAATAAGAAAAATAGATATAGTCCTGCATACCCCAGTTTTACTATATATGGGAATTTCTAAAATCCTACCTGTATTATATTGTAAATAAAGACGAAAATACTATATACACATGGAACACTTTTAACTCTTTTGAAACATTTGAAAATATTCATTTTTTGTTGTTTTTTTTGTTTTGTTTTCTTGCGATACTGAAATTTGTACCAGATATATTTCATATCTGGACCTAGCTTTCGCAACATTTTGGAGGATGCAATATGCCATGCATGAACAAATCCACTTTTACTGAATATGACTATATGAGTTTGCCTTTCTGCTTTATCGACGAAAATAAAATCGGGCATGAAATGTTGAAGCTGTTCATTATTTTAAAACAACAACTTGGGATCTAAATCGCACACCTTGCATTGATTTCTTTAGAAAACAAAATTCTTGGGTGTTTTCAAAAAAAAAGCCGTACAAAACTAATTCCGCTATGATGCTATGACGAGACCGTGCATGTTTAATTAAAGACTTAAAGGGTCATACTGAATTTCTGTGCAAAATTTACAAGATGCAAGATGCAATCATGTAGAGGACTTCAGCGTGCGAAATAAATGTATAACAGCCAAACTTATCATAATAAGTTTCGAAAAACATTTTCTGAATTTTATCGCAGACACTATGAGTTGATTTCCAAATTTAATGTTGGGCTAAAGATGCTTTAGAACCACTACGGAAGCTGAGGGTGAAGTTAGGTACCTGTAAAACCGGTTAAATCAGGATAAATCAGTGATACAGTCTATACCTACCTACTTCCAAAATTCAGAACCTCCTATTATTTGTTACAAATATAACAAACCAATCAGAAATACAATTTTTAATTTCAATAAACTTGTTTCTGATCTTGATATCCATGCTAATACTCCAAAGTCTTGAGATTGTAAAGATTCAAAATATGTTTATCAACCCGCTGGACATATTGTTACTGGAAATTTAAAAATAATTTCGGATTCTAGAATTCGCAAAATTGTTTCTAAAGGTCCGAAATATAGATTCCCTTCCTACATTAATTTCGACAACTGTAGAGAGGAGATTTCATCTGCATTAAATGATTTCGGTAATCGATGGTGTAAACGAGAGGGTGTTGAGGATAATGCTCTTAAAGAATGGAAAAGAAGTATCTTCACTATCGTGGATAAACGTATTAAGTTTTATTCACAAAATACTAATCTTTTACCTCCTAAACCCAAATCGTCATTTAGGCATTTGAAGCAGGGTATCCAAGAATTTCATAGAAAGTATGTCTTGGTTCCGGCAGATAAAGCCGCAAACAATGTTGTTGTCGTTTGTAGGCTTCACTACGTTAACACCTTAAAACAGGAGCTTGATGGTACCAGGGCTTATCTGGAGACAGATACTGATGAGGTGTCTGTAGTTAATGCCCACTTAAACGATTTACCTGTTAAGTTTTCTGTTTGTGTCAATGAAGGCCAAGACAAACTTCCTACGATGTATTGGTTACCTAAGCTTCACAAAAGACCATACAAAGCTAGATTTATTGCAAATTCTAGCTCTTGTACTACCACTGAACTTTCTAAATTATTAACTTCCTGTCTTACTGCTATCAAATCTCATGTTATAAGATACTGTGAGACAGTGTATGAAACTTCAAATAAAAATTGGTTTTGGTCAATCAAAAATTCTGGTGAGGTGCTCAGTAAATTGAAGTGTAGAGGGTTCCGTGCGACAAGCTTGTCCACATATGATTTTTCTACTCTGTATACAACATTACCACATAATCTAATTAAAGAAAAACTTCTGGATTTGATAGAGTGGACCTTCAAAAGGGCATTAAAAAACTATGGTTCACTTTATTTGGCATGTAATGACAGAAAGGCTTTTTTCACTTCCTCTGACCAAAGTCGGTATACACTTTGGTCATGTCAGAATGTATGCGACGCCTTATCCTATCTCCTTGATAATATTTATATTAGATTTGGGACCAAGTTATACAGACAAATTGTTGGAATTCCGATGGGTACAAATTGCGCACCTCTCGTAGCTGATTTATTTTTATACTGCTACGAAAGAGATTTCATGGATTCTCTTAACTATGATAATCAAGCTGATGTTATCGAGGCTTTTAATTCCACATCTAGGTACCTCGATGACCTATTGAACATTGACAACCCTTATTTTGAAGGTATGGTCAATCAAATGTATCCACCTGAACTTCAGTTGAACAAAGCCAATATCTCAGATACTGAAGCCCCCTTTTTAGATCTACATCTTTCTGTTGCTAATGGATTTGTTTCTTCTAAAATTTATGATAAGCGCGATGACTTTGATTTTGATATAGTAAATTTTCCTTTTTTGGATGGTGACGTTCCTCGTCGTGCTTCTTATGGTGTATACATTTCGCAACTTATTAGGTTTGCTAGAGTCTGCAATCATGTTACAGACTTCAACGCTCGAAATAAATGTTTAACGGCAAAACTTCTCCAACAGGGCTATCGGTATCATAAACTTCGAAAAACATTTTCTAAATTTTATCGTAGACACTATGAATTGATTTCCAAATATAATGTTGGGTTAAAGACGCTTTTAAGTGAGGGCCTTTCGGAACCTGAATTTTATGGTGACTTGGTTTACAAATTTAAGAAACTTAAAGGAATTAATGATTTTTCTTTTCAGTTCAGAAAAATCATAACACGTTACAAACGTATAGGTTATAACTTGAATGTTATGCGACAGTCTGCATGCTTAGTTTTTAACCCAATCATGGTTGATAACTATGCTGCCTTCTTTAATTGCACGCCGGTGGGTCGGGCGTCAGACTCTATGATGGCCCCGACATAAAGCTATTCATTTTAGTTGGTTGGGGCCGGAGCTTCTTGTCTGTTGCTTGGCCCACCGGGGTCCAACTGGTGTTTTTCTTTTGCTCCGGAGTTAGTAGGTTATTCGGCGCCCAGGGATCTCCATCGTCGGGCAGCTTACTCAGTCTGTGAGTCCTGGTTTTTGATTCATCAGGATGTTTATCATGATTTATTTGTTTGTTCTTGATGATTCATTGACTAGTTAGAGATTCACCACGAGGACCGAATAACTAACTAAATGTTATGAACCACTGCGGAAGCTGAGGGTGAGGTTATGGCCTTGTAAAACCGGTTTAAGCCCGCCAGTAACTTTGTGTTACTGATCGTTCCAAGTCGATACTTCTGTGGTGGTTCTTTTTGTTTTATGTCTTGGTGTTTAAAAAAATTTTTGTGCTGTTGGCGCCTTATGTATGTTTTCATATTTTTAGTTAAGTTAAGGTAACTGAGTGGCCACCTATTGGGAAAATAGCTGCCCATTCGGCTTACGATTGTTTCATGGTATAAGTACCTGATTGTTAGTTTGTTTTTTTTTCCCACCTCGGTTTTTTGAGTGGGAATCTTTTTCTGATTGCGCCTTTTCCTGATCTTTGCCTACTTGTACCTTTTTAAGCCCGCCAGTAACTTTGTGTTACTGATCGTTCCAAGTCGATACTTCTTTGGTGGTTCTTTTTGTTTTATGTCTTGGTGTTTAAATTTTTTTTTGTGCTGTTGGCGCCTTATGTATGTTTTCATATTTTCAGTTAAGTTAAGGTAACTGAGTGGCCACCTATTGGGAAAATAGCTGCTCATTCGGCTTATGATATGTTTCATGGTATAAGTACCTGATTGTTAGTTTGGTTTTTTCCCACCTCGGTTTTTGGAGTGGGAATCTTTTTCTGATTGCGCCTTTTCCTGATCTTTGCCTACTTGTACCTTTTTACATGATGGCCTGGTTGGCTCCCAGGAAAAAAAAGCTAACTTATCCAAGTACTGGTTAAGGTGGACCCAAGAACGGTGTCAAACGAAATACAAAAAGCAAAATCAACCTAATACTGGTTTTTACCCAGGAACGGTATTACAAAAAGCAAACTCCTGTTTGAGCCTTCGGGTGCTCGCCGGAAAAAAAAAACAACCGCCTAGTACTGGTACTATCCAGGAAAGGTAACCAAAAGCAAACCCGAGTACTGGTTGGCTCCCAGGAAAAAAACTAACTTATCCAAGTACTGGTTAAGGTGGACCCAGGAACGGTGTCAAACGAAATACAAAAAGCAAAATCAACCTAATACTGGTTTTTACCCAGGAACGGTATTACATAAAGCAAACTCCGGTTTGAGCCTTCGGGTGCTCGCCGGAAAAAAAAACAACCGCCTAGTACTGGTACTATCCAGGAAAGGTAACCAAAAGCAAACCCGATTACTGGTTGGCTCCCAGGAAAAAAAAGCTAACTTATCCAAGTACTGGTTAAGGTGGACCCAAGAACGGTGTCAAACGAAATACAAAAAGCAAAATCAACCTAATACTGGTTTTTACCCAGGAACGGTATTACAAAAAGCAAACTCCGGTTTGAGCCTTCGGGTGCTCGCCAGAAAAAAGCAACCGCCTAGTACTGGTACTATCCAGGAAAGGTAACCAAAAGCAAACCCGAGTACTGGTTGGCTCCCAGGAAAAAAAAACCAACTTATCCAAGTACTGGTTAAGGTGGACCCAGGAACGGTGTCAAACGAAATACAAAAAGCAAAATCAACCTAATACTGGTTTTTACCCAGGAACGGTATTACATAAAGCAAACTCCGGTTTGAGCCTTCGGGTGCTCGCCGGAAAAAAAGCAACCGCCTAGTACTGGTTCTATCCAGGAAAGGTAACCAAAAGCAAACCCGAGTACTGGTTGGCTCCCAGGAAAAAAAAAAGCTAACTTTCCCATTTGTCCCAAATCCACTCGGTTAGTTAGGGGACAAGCGTACAAAATGCCCAGCTGTATTTAAGGGATACATGTACAGTTGGTCGTTTTTCATAATATCAGCTCTCTGTAACTCTCTATGCCCACCACTCGATATTTATATCGATTGTACTTGTTGATGGCGTAACTTTTGCCTCATTTCTCAATTAGACTGCTCCACTGCGCATGTGTCGGATTTTAAGATCCAATGACACAAGCGGACAGCTGCACGCCAATGTTTACATCCAAGGATTCGTGGATGTACTTGTATGAACTCAGAGTGCATTGACTGACTCATGAACATAAACAATTTTCTATTGGCTGGAACCATGACAACAAAAAATAAACAAGTTGGTGGCTGGCTGGCGTGTGATTGATAATGAACTCGCCAGAACGAAGCAGGCTAATTTCTCAATATCGTGTGCTGTTAATGATATAGGGATTGAAGTGTGAGCCGGAATCACATGGTCACGCTTTAAAAGCGGCATCTTTACTTTGAAATTGATGTGCAGAGAGCTTTCACCACCTGTCTGGTGGTTATGAAAGTCACTTTCACCACCTGTCTGGAGGTAAGGAAAGTCACTTTCCTTACCCCCAGACAGGCGTGAAAGAACTTTCATCACCTGGGTAACTGCCCTAACATCACACGTGGCAAAATAGTATGGAAAATAACTTCCCATAAGTTACATTGACATTGATTGTAGCCATAAGGTAAATGCATTTATACGGTAGTATCTTTAGGACATTCAATATTTTCATTTAAAAAAAAATATTCCGTGCGCACGATTTATTAATCCGAGCACACGGAATGATAATCCGTGAACTCGAAATAACAACTCGAGGACACGATATATTAATTCGTGCGCACGATTTAGTAATCCGAACAAACGGAATAAAAATCCGTGTGCTCGAGATAACAGTTCGAGGGAACAATATATTTATTGATTTAATAAACCGAGCAAACGGAATAATAATCCATGTGCTCGAGATAACAATTCGTGTGCACGATATATTAATCCGAGCAAACGGAATAATAATCCGTTGCTCGAGATAACAATTCGTGCGCACGATTTATTAATCCGAGCAAACAGAATAATAATCCGTGTGCTCGAGATAACAATTCGTGCGCACGATTTATTTATCCGAGCACAGAAAATAATAATCCGTGTTGAACATATACTTTTATTTTTTCGCTTTTAGGTAGGCCAGAAAACCCTCTTAATGCTCGTCCCCCTTTTAACACTAATACATGTATATACTGAGAGGAAAATAATGTAAACAACCAACTTCTTTCGAGCATCGTTTTATATTTACCTTTTTATTGCAATCGCCTTAAATGAAGGTATCTTTCAGCTTGATGTTCTTCATTCCCCGATGTAAAACATTAAGTCATGTGATCCAGAGGCCACGCCTATGGGCGGGGCGACGTCAAAGCCAGCCAGTGACGTTGATTGTTTACTGCTGTTTGTGGACGTCGGTCACGTATCGCCATGACGTTAAGCGCGAAAATTTGACGTTTTGGCTGTTCCAAAAGTCCGTAAAGTCGGATTTGATGTTAACACAAACACAAACACAGACATTAAAACAGCCTAATGTTTTTCATGATCCAGTGAAAGCTTATAAAAATGACCAACCATAGGCACTGTATTGTTGTTGCGATATCCAAATGCATTGAATATGCTAAACTCATTCAAAGATAAACAACTCACCGATGAAAGTGAAAATGATGGGAAAAATTAAATAATACAGTCGATATGATGAAAATTAAGAAAAATATTGACAATCAAAACGTGTATACCTTCTTTTGCCTCTGAGTATATTTCCATCAATAGCTACACATGCACAATAATCATGCACAATAGTAGAAAACTTAAAGTATTTTGCATGTCTGTATCCTATTTGCTTCATCTGTTAAATTTTATGGCTTTGATACGTGTAACAGAACTTTTTCTATCTTGCTATGATTATAAATACATTTATTGTATCAATATATGATACAATTGTATTTCTGTCTATTATCCTGTAGGCATAGTACAGAGCATATGAAAACAAAACTGTGATTAAATAAGATAACGAAATTTAAATCATATTGTTTAGTTTATTGTTTACATCTGGTTAATCCACACTTTTTAGACCAATCAGTAAACATCTCATTTAAATATATATGTTTTCTTGTCTACAATACACTTGTACTATTCATAAGTGCCATGGCACAACAAAGTCTATCCTTAGTGACTGTACTTTCGATACAATGAAAACAAAAACACAGATAAGCTGCACTGTTGTCACACTTTAGTTTGTACTAAAATGTCATGTTACTGCTCCTTGATTTGCACTGGTGAGTGCTGATCACAATTAGATTTACATAAAAGATTTACAGAGGATCTTGTTTTCATGATGTGGCTTATGAAGTGTCCTCTGAAATTTTGGAAACAGCTGTGTCACAGCAATTTTTTAATGAACAGTACAATTTATACAGTCACAGTCAGACAAAGACACTGATTCACTGCACAAGCTGATCTGGGGTTAGTAACTCGAAAGCATCGTAAGTTCCCCTTCTTACGACATACTTACGATGATCTTAAGATGACCACCTTAGAGTTACGCCATTGCTATTCCAGTTACTCTAAACTATCCGAACTTTTTTTTAAATAAAAGGGACCACTTCTTAAGATAATACGATGCTAAGGTGACTTTAGCTGACCGTAAAGCTGCGATGCTCTTAGGTTGTCACCGTTACAGTTATTCACCATAATCCCTAAGAGATACTTAAGTTGGCCGTAAGATGATCTTAAGCTTAAGATGGCTTTGAGCTACTAACCTCTGGATCTTACAGCCTAAAAAAATAAAACAGATAATCAGCTGATTTTGGCTTCAAGTGCAGGGTTGTGCATGCTGATCACATTATAGATTGACACCTTTTTCATGATACGGCTTGTTACACTGACAGTACCCAATGTAACAGGAACTGTGAAACTAAAACAAAAATGTATCACAACAAAACTTGTCTTATGAATAGTAATATTTATACAGTTACAGTAAGAAAAAGACACTAATAAACTGCACAAGTGTAACAGAAAGCCGACCAGGATCTTATATACAACCAGTAGGATAAATCAACTGATTTTTGCATTTTTTGCACTAAGTGCAGTGTTTTGTAAATTATACCACACTTTCAGTGACCTTTCATGAAACCATCACTTGCCACGTTGTGGCTCGTGAGTTATGATTAAAGGTCACTGAAAGTTTGGTATAATTTATAAAACACTGCACTTCATTATTATCTATAAATTCAAGTTCTTTAACTGCTCACTGAAAAGGGACACGACACTAGAAAGCCTGCTGGTACCACATCCCCTGATCCTTTAGTGACCTCTAAAATCTCTCCAAATCTCTAGGGTCGCTGAAGGGGCTTAAGCCCCAGTCCCATTGAATCGTACGATTTGGAAGTCGTACGATTCATTATAAGATTGTAATTTTAAGATAATCTTTTGGTCTTCCACGATTTTCCTTTCTGATAATTTGCATACCTGCGATTGAAAATCACTCGCGCTAGTAAGTCCGTGAATAAAAAAAAAGTCACGTGCAATATTACTAAGTCCGTTAGACGGTTTATGTGTCATGGAACATTTCGTCAATCAGCAAGTTATTATAGAACAGCGCAGTAATTCAGATAATAATTGAAGGTTTAAAAGTACATCTCGTCCAGTACAAGGAAATACTAAATAATATAATGCTCTTGTGAAGCTGGCAAGTACTTTTTTAATTGAAAAATATACACGTTCTCATGCACTAGCTAATACGTAGCTCGTGCTACATACGAGAACCTGTGTCATGCAAATACAAATTAAAATCAAACGATTCTACTCGCGTATTGCCTACGACTTATGCATCATTCATTTGTTACCACGCGCTTCCCCAAACCCCGGGGGATAGCGGGGACTTTGCCTTTTGGTCCAACAAATCTCTGCTAAAAGCCCCACCCTGCGGGGACTGCTGATAGGTAAAACCACTGCTGTTTTCCCCCTGCTAACTTTTCATTTCACGATCTTTTTGCGTATATAAAGCAAACCCCGGGCATTTCACCCGCACTGATGTGGCAACACTTTGGTCAAAGCCCCGCTCATTTCCATGGCTACCCTGCCCCCGGGGGCCGTGGTTTCAAAGACAGCTTCATTGTGACTTTAAGTATCTAGTTATGTTTTATGGCAAGGAACGCGGCTTCCGGTCAAACATTTGGCAAAAATCCGAAGGACAGGCTTTGTATCTACTGGCCTCTATGGTTAGTCAAGGTCGATTGCCAGCTTCGGACTTCAATTTTTATTTTCTGCATCAAACAAACATCCAGTATAATGCCGCTGAAAGAAGCTAAACGGACCTCAGCAGCAGCATCAGAAGTCGTTTCAATCAATGCCTGTGGGTTATGCAAGTGCTGTATAAATCACCAATACAATGAATAATGAAAAAAAGGTACAAGTAGGCAAAGATCAGGAAAATCAGAAACAGGAAAAGATCAGGAAAGATCAGGAACAGTGTGTAGAAAAGACAAAAGTATATTCTTAAACGAACAAACTATTTTGGGCAATCTAACGCAAGTTTACGTAGTACGTAGAAAGATTTTGGCTCGACGTCATATCATGAAGTTAACATGATTATTTGCTGCTATTTTTACCAACATATCAAAATGAAGCTTAATTTTTCAATCTAGAAAATGAATATCGTTGCGCTGCACTATCCATAATAGACATTTTTCACTTTTGAACGTAACTGCTGCTGGCGCTTGCGGTTATGACTTTCCGTGTGATGGGGAACGACTCGTGAGGGCATATTTGAGACGAAGACGAGGGACGCTATGAAGAATTACTTAGTCAAAACTACCAGTAGCCCGACGAAGACGAATTAAATAAGACATGCAATAAATGCTATAGCGTAGGACGTCTAGCTCTGTAGCTCAGTAGCTAGCGTGCTTGGAATTGAAAGCGAAAGGTGCTGGGTTCGAGTCCCGGACGCATCACTTTTTTTTCTTTTCTTTATTTGTCTCTCTTGTGACAAAAAAGCTTTGGAAATAAAACATATATTATCAGCTGATTATATTTTTGGCAAATGCAAGAATCATGAATGCCCTACTACATTAAATTCTTAAATCGTGAAGGAATTGAAGTTTGAGACGGCAGCCCACATGTATGTATTGGGAGCTCGATCGTATTTTTGGTATAAGAGCTGATCTATCCTCGCGTCAATATTTCTTTCTGGGGACATGAAAATATGAATATACTGAAGGCTTGTACAGGCATAATGTGGCTAGGATAAGGATAGCCACCCTGAACGACTTAAAAATGTTTTCCGCGGACGTAGGCACTAACTCAAACAGTACACTGTATAGTGTACATGTAATGATATATGTATATTTATTAGGTGTAAGACCTACAGTTCCACGTGCTGTCTCGTGAGAGAACATAATTTATTTTGGCATGTTTATACATGTACTTCAAACAGATACTCGAAATCTTGATGTTATTTATACGGTTGATGTTTCGTTTTGAGTCCATTAGACAATCATCTGCAAGTCATAAGTGCGATATCCTAGCTACATTTTGCATAGACATAGAAATAAGTTGAGGTTTTGTAGACCTTCCACAGTATTTCAGCATTTTGAATGCGATAATTACGATTTTTGGGATGTTTTTTCCAAGTCAAAGGCTTTCTTTCTGATCCTCCTTTATTCTCTTGAACTATGCGTGATGTTTATCTGGGTGAATTCAAATAAATACGAGTATAATTAAACTTCAAACTAAAACAGTATCATTTTCAAGAAAATGAATGTTTATAGACTGAGAAACATACAGTTCGTTTTTTCATAACGTATCTTGCTTACCCTAAAACAGGACGACAATATTCTTTATGCGAGCGCACACACACACACACACACACACACACGCACGCACGCACGCGCGCACGCATGCACGCACGCAAGTTCCGTAGATGACTTCATGTCGCAGTGGTTCAGTCAGTCGCTTCGTAAAATCACATGTCGAGAATAAATACGTACATGTAGTTGATATAAGACTGGTACAAAATTATTAGGGAGCGCGGTGGCGTAGTGGTAGGGCGTCTGACTGCTGAGAGGTCCTGGGTTCGATCCCCACAGGCGCCAGCCGTGTTGTGTCCTTGAGCAAGACACATTAACTCCTTACTAACTGGTTAAACCCAGGAAGCGTTGGCTCCGTCCCGACATGACTGAAAAAAATGTTGACTGGGAGAAAACAAAAAAAAAATAAAATAAATAAAAACTTAAAACCTATATGCATTGGTAAAATGCAAAAATAAAGAAATCCAGACAGCAATTAAACATATAAATCGTAAACAATGTTATCATATGCAATGGTAACAATGATTATTGTTGTCTTCCCGTTTAACTGTCTGATTCTAATTGAACAATGAACCAGAAGTGGCCTTTGACACGACATGTTTACAAAATCGCATCATCAACTGTCATGATTGCCATTAAAGATACATTACGCGTTCAACGCGAGTCGGCCTTACAAATGCTTGGCGCGAATAAAACAGCTTCCAGTGCAGAATATTATTTTTTGACACTCGTATGTATAACTAGGGATCGCTTGTTCAATTCTGAGCTGCCCATGGCTTTATGGTGACACTATAAACCGAGATCCCGTCTGCATTTGACGATAACTGTTGGTGGGAAAACAACTATCAACTATTTGTTATCGCCATGTGACTTTCAACATACTGGTGCATGTATATACGTACATTGGTTCTGTGTAGCTACATTTCACATGTTTTTCGTGAACACACAGAATTCCTTTTACATGTAAACATGGCAAGATTTACGATTTGAAACATTTAGTTGATCTTTAATTTTATGTGCAGTTTTTTTTTTATTCTACGCCTTACAACGTTTTGACACATTTTAAGTAATATCGAGCATGGTCTGTTATCCTCATCAGGATAACATGTCCGTGACATGTTTACCCCATTGAACAACGCTTTTATAAAGCAAAACTTGAGTATGCAGGGGTATATCTAGTTTTAGCTCACATGAGCCCAGTGAGCTTATAGGATGGCCATGCCCCGTCGTCCGTCCGTCGTCGTCTGTCAACAATTACCATGATCTTGTTCTCTGAAACAGCTTGGCCAATCAAAGTTAAAACTGTTTGCGGAGCATTCTTAGGAAGGGGGAACGAAATTTACATAAATGGACCAGGTCACATGACCAAGATGGCCGCCTTGGCTATGAATAGCAAAAACCGTTAAAATGTTTCTTCTCCAGAACCAGAAGACCTATGATTTTGTAACTTGGCATGAAACATCAAACAATATTAAAAGCACTACAAAGTTTGTATAAATCATTTCGCTGGGATGACCTTGACCTATTTTACGGTAAGATCAACTTACATGTAGGTCGCCCATGCATTTAAATGGGGAAATTAGTTAAATGTAATTAAATGGGTGGAAACTTGCTATGATAATACAAATGGGCAGATTTATTTTTATGAAAACATTAAGACCCGGGTGGTTGTCAGCTCCTGCCTGGGGGGGTATATACATGTATATGACTATAATATTTAAACATCTTCTCTGCAACCGCATGGCCGATCAAAGCCAAACTTCGTGGAAGGGGAACGAAAGTTTGTATTAATGGTCAAGGTAACTTGACCAAAATGGCCGCCATGGCTATAAATTGAAAAACCTTTAAAATAATCAAAAGGCCTATGATTTTGAAACTTGGCATGAAGCATCTACAAAGTCTATATATGACCCAGGGATTACATTAACCTATTATAAGACAAGGTCAACTTAGGTTGTCTATGCTTCTGAAAACATAGATTGTGAGTATTCGTTCTATCTTGTGTCCACAATCTATGTTTTGAACAAATAAGAAAATATCAAAACTGTTGAATTGAAAATTTTCATTTTTTTTTCAACTTAAAAAAGAAAAAACACTGTATTTTGCTTGATAAGGTTTTGTAATGATATCGTCATGATATATGGTACCGTTTTAGTGCACATGTATTACACATGCTGACGGCAGATCTACAACATTTGATCATTCTCAGCCTTACTCATTCGGACCCATCTTTGCGTCCGGAATCGGGCAAGCATATAAGCACATAAGCTTCTTACTCAATCTGAATTTAAATAAATAATAAATTGAATCGGTTTGTTGATTTGAGCGTTAATCCAACAGCAAAGGTCATATGGAAACGAGACCTCAGTTTATAGTCTCATCCGACAGACTCAAGAAGACCCGGATCAAACCTGCCATCTCTGGTTTATAAGGCACGTGAAATAACCACTGCACCATAGAGGCTTGCTTAATAGGTTCAGTATAAACTTTATCATGATAGAAATCGTACTTTTAAATGTTAAAAAAGGACAAAAGAACGCATGTCCTTAACACCAACTGCGTTCGGCTTTCCAAGCTGCAATGTGGTTTGATAACTGATCCGGCGTGATATGATCTTTGTTTTGTCGATGGGCCCTGGGACAAAATTTCAATAGCCAAACACAACACAATTAAATTTCCCCTGTTACATGTATATATATTAGAATCATGAATGGCGGTACGTTTGTATAAAAGGTCGGTAAATGGACACGTGAAATGTCTGCGTGGTATACTGTACATGAATATGTGTATTCGGGCATTGTCTATCAGTGTCAGCACCATCGTATATGCTTGCGATACAATCAAAGTCCTTACAACAAAGATTGATGCAACATCACACAACATGTGATAAAATGGATTAAAACAACCTTCAGCGCAGCAATATCGCTTTGGCAACTACCAACACCAAGACAATGAACTCTTCGCCTTAGGTTGCTGCCCAATTGATCAGTCTTACAATCAAGGGTGACACAAAACCAAGTTCTGCTTGTGGGTGTGCAAGTTCGTTTTCTCAGGGTTCTCCTCTTTTCCTCCTGTTACTGATTTACCCGTCTCATATGAACTAAAATAATCTTGAACGGGCCGAAAATTGTATAAAAACGCATCATTATGATCAGAAATGAGCACAATGAGACCCTTATCTGTAATCAAGTAACAATAGAATGACCAAGAATCTATACAATTAAATTTCCCATCCTAACATAGACACCAGGCGGGAGAGACATGGCGGTGCAACACATCACAAGCAATTTAACAACAGGCATAAAAAACAAAATTACTAGCTCTTTCCAAACAAGACCAGCGTCCATTCTGTTAAAAGGGACAATACACGAGGCAATAATCTTAAGAAAACACGTGTCAATGTGAAGACTGTATACACCATTATTTGTGAAACAAATGAATAATTTGTGCACTTTGACAGAATGTGTAGTGTCCAAAATTGCTTCTACGTGTATGTGAAAATGGCGAACATCAAAAGTAAACTATGGGGCGACTGAAACACTATGCGTCCTCTACGGAAACACTTTAGAAACTCATGAAAATAATATAATTGTGTTAGTTTGATTTTAATTTATTTATTTGAATTCAACCAGGTGAAACAACACGCATACTATCACACAGAATAAATGAGGATCAGAACGAAAGCTTATGTCTTGACAAATTAATTTTCTACATCGTAACCATCGCACTCGATATGGCAGAAATACTTTTGAAAGTCTACAATTAACAAAAACAGTTGTGTGGCTAGGCATATTGTAGCTACATGTAGGGTATTGCCCCCATCGCTCTTCCTACTGTCGAATGGACTCAAAACGAGACATCGACAAAATAAACATCGTTCGCTCACGTGATAGCACGTGAAACTGTAGTTTTACATCTAATACGTAATACACATATATCTGAACATGTACCGTGACTATACTTTTTGATTTGGTGTCTTGTGTATTTGTTAAAATTCAGTTTTACGTCCCTTTCAAGATTATTTCAGCTCATATGAAAAGCGCCAAACAGTAGGTGGGGCGAAAACGGGAGTACCCCGAGAAAAACCGCCTGGCACACCCGCAAACAGAACTTGGCCTGTCTCACATGTGGCCATTGTGGGTCTCGAACTCACACCAGACACAACGGTGAGATGATTAAGTGATTATGAAACAGCGCTCTGAACTGCTCGGCCACGGGGGACGCTTGCGTATTTTTTTAGTCATTAGAGGCGGTCAGCTTATCCTATCCACATTATCTGTACCAGCCAGTCAGGAAATAAATGTTGACGTTAGGATCGGTCGCTGATCCGTTCTTCTAATGACGATCAATATCTCGGCTTCCAACAAGACCTATAAAAAAAACCTATACATGCGGTCTGCCTTCTCACTAGACAGTTTAATCCAGAAACTTACGATTTTAGTATTAAATGCAGCATTGCATTTTGTGATTCTTGCATTTGCCAATAGATAAAATTTTATTTTCTTTTTTCCTTTTTTTTATTTCTTTTTAATTTTTTAAGCTTTAATGTCACAGGTGCGAAAAAGGGAAGAAACAAAGAAAAGGAAAAATAATTTTTGTCCTACCCGGACTCGAACCCAGGACCTTTGGATTCTATGTCTTACTCTCTACCTACTGAACTATTCAGCTAGGCGTCTTGGACAATTTCGTTTTTTGCGTGTCTCATTTAATACACCTCCGGTGGACTGTTGGTAGTTTTGACTAATTAATTCTTCATATCGCCCCTCGCCTTCGTGTCAAATATGCCCTCACGAGTCGTCGCCCATCACACACAAAGTCGTAACCGCAAGCGCCAGCAGCATTTACGTTCAAAAGTGAAAAATGTCTAATAGGTTCAGGGAAGGCGATGCAAAATGTAGCATCACTATATAGAAATCGCATGTGGAGATGAAATAAAAATGGTTGAGAGACAAGGAATTGTCACTGACGTTTGACGGAATCTGACAACAGAACGCCTCAACATCCAAATTACTATTGAAGGAGCCACAGACACACATATTGTGTTAAGTTAAGTTTTGAGAGTTACGACTAAAATTGGGGGTTCGTTTTAAAATCTTTGTTTAGACGGATTCAACGGGCGATGTGAAAATTTCAAAACAAAATTTGATAAAAATGCAATTAAACTTCTGTAGATTTTCAAAAAAAGTATGTTTTTAAATTGTTTCTTTTCGTCTTTGTATTTGAAAACAATTTTAGCGCCCCAATGTTTAGAGGCTTAAGTACCTTACTGCAGCTGGTCTTGTGCAGTGTGGCGGCCCTAAAAATCTCCCCTATATCATCCATAGTGCAGATTATATTTTCCTTTTGGTCCCTTGAGATCAGCGAGGGTATTCCGAGAAATCAGAAATACATTATCGGTTTAGATTCATTTTCAATCCAACGTTTTATATATTTGACCTGTTTGGATAATGTTAGTCTTTGTCTCGACTCTCCTGTTGAAAGTTGCAAAAATAAAGTAATTCACTTTGGCTTATTTTGCCATATTTAAAGGGTCACTGAAGAGGCTTAAGTAGCCAAAACCGCGGTATGGCCCATAGCTTTTCTCATTAATACGCTCACTGCTCTTAAAGGATCTCAGTTTTATTTTTATTTGCTATTAGTGCAGCTGGTGTTGTGCCGTGTGGCGGCCCTAAAAAGTATCCCCGTACATCACCCAATATTGTAGATTATATTTTTCTTTTGGTCCCTGGAGATCAGCGAGGATATTATAAGAAATCAGAAATTCATTATCGGTTCAGATGCATTTTCTTACCAACGTTTTATATATTTGGCCTAAAGGATCTCAGTTTTATTTTTTATTGATTCCATCGGAAATATCTCGTGTCCAAACGTTTTATCATGGTACTCATGGTTCGTAATATTAAAATAATAATTAAATGAAACTACTTTTTATTTGAAATTTAAAGGGTCATATACTACATGTTCAACTGATGATCTTGAGAAGTTGCAGGACCAGTTTAAGACCGTTTTAAGATTGGAAAAAAATCATAAGACCTCATTGAGACCGTTATACGATCATCTGTAATTGTGTACGCTTCACCTGTGAGCTCGAATCTTTGCACCAGAATTTTGAACATGTTCAAAAACCGCTTGCGACGGATTTTAATCCTACGATTGCTCAAAAACGTTAAGATCAATCGTAGGATGATCATAGATACTTAGGATTATCTTTTTCAAGATTATACTTTTAAGCATCATTTTCGCATAAAAAGTATTTCATCAACATCGGTACTTCTCAAATAACTGCATTAGACATTTTGGAATGGCTATAGGTCATTCAAACGATCGTTAGAACTGATTATTTCAGAGATCCGCCCAAAATCACTTAAGATCGGTCTTGCGATCCTACAAGTCTACCTGTGATTATCGCAAAAATGTTATCTTAAACTGGTCGTAAGGCGATCTTAAGCGATCGTAAGGGCAGTGGGACTGGGGCTTTAAGCAGCCAAAACCGCGGTCTGGCCCATCCCCTTTCTTCTCATTTATATGTTACTGCTCTTGAAGGATCTCAGTTTTATTTTTATTTGCTATTACTGCAGCTGATGTTGTGTCATGTTGCGGCCCTACAATGTCTCCCAGTACACCATCCATAGTGCAGATTATATTTTCCTTTAGGTCCTTCAGATCAGGAGGGTATTCTGAGAAATCAGAAAATTATAATCGGTTTAGATTAATTTTTTAACCTACGTTTAATATTTTTTGGTCCCATTCTATATTATACTAGTCTTTATATCGACTACCTTGTTGAAAGATGCAACATTACTGTTATTCCCTTTGGCTCCATGTTGCCAAATCTCTAAGGTCACTGAAGAGGCTTAAGTAGCCGAAACCGCGGTATGGCCCATCCCCTTTCTCGTTTATATATTCGCTGCTCTTAAAGGATCTCAGTTTTATTTTTATCTTTATAATCCCCTGCAAAGATGAGATAAGCACCTTATTATGAAAGTCCTTTGATCTCTGTATCGTTTTCCGCCATTGTTATGCAGCCTTGCGTAGATGAAACAATAAACAAGTATAATATAAATTATCAACAAAATGTACTTCTGTGGTGGCGAATTTTAAGGTGTCCTTCTCCGGAGTGATTGCTGAGCTGTTGACCAAATAAACAAAATGGCGGAAATCTTCTGCATATTGGCTTGTTCGCGAAATTTGTCAAATTTCGTTCCATTATAAAGTGAATATCTACCCCGTGTCCAAACATATACCGATTTATCAGGCTCGGGCCGTAAAAAGATGAAATGGCTCGCTGAAAGTTCGCCATTTCATCTGTTAACTAATCCTTGTCTGATAAATCGGTTTATTTTTGGTCACGGGGTAGTTATTTACTATCGTCTAATCCATTCAAAGCATCGTTTACTAAATATGTGTAATGAACATGAGTTTTTTTTATATCTATTGGAATACTGTTCCATATTTTCGTATTCAGTTTTTCGTCCCTTTCAAGACTTTTTATGCATATGAGACGAGTAGGTGGGTGAAACGGGAGGACCCAGAGAAAACCACCTGGCTCACCCGCAAGCAGAGCTTGGGTTGTCTCTGATGTGGCCATAGCGGGGCGTCTAGTGTATTTTGATTTATGAGATGCCCAAGAACGCCTTAGGTTGGGTGCCGGGATCAGGTATTTATCTTTATCAAGAGATACTGTACTTGGTGTATCTTGTAGAAGACGTTTAATGAGGACCGCTCCCTGCGGGACTCTAGAGATGGCCACTCAAGTTCGTCTAGCATATCACCGACGCTACTGGTGTTCCTCCATCGCCTACAGGGCCACCTGGCTGCAGTCCTCTGCACCTTTTCCTCCTCTGGGTTTTATTATAGAGATACCAGATAAGGGGCTGCATACTCAAGCTGAGATCGAACCAATGTTTTGTATGCAACTTCCTTAGTATACCTATATGCCAGTGCCCAATCCCGCGAAAACCCAAAGTCTTAGTTACCTTGTGTGTAATTTCCGAAATATGTCGACCCCATTCAAGATTGTCTGTGATTGTTAAATCTAGGTATTAAGCGGACTGAACCTGTTCTAATGTTTGCTGATACAGTGTGTAATTGTATATGCTTGTATATGTTTGCTTGGATGTAGGCGGATCGCCCTCATTGAATAACATTTGTTTACGTTGAATTTTATTAGCCAATCAATTTCCCATTTAGCTAAGCTATTCAGGTCAGCTTGCAAAGTCTGACAATCCAATGTTGACTGGATATTCCTGTTTAAAACATAATCATCAGCAAATAGCCGAACAGATGGCCTGATATAATCCGGAAGACCATTAATGAAAATAAGAAATAGGACCGGTCCCAAGACCGATCCTTGCGGAACAACAAATAGAACCGGGACTGGATCTGAGGCACGACCATGCCACGAATCTGTTAAGAAATAACAGGAAGGCTTTGAGATGATTAAGAACTTAAGAAACGTCACGATTTTTTTCTCGAGAAAAAACTTCACTTCTCAAACAAACAGTCACTAGGGCATTTAACGCCTGATTTTGGCCTCAGATTTTGCTAAAAAAATAAATTTTGGAATTTAGGTGAGAAAACTATTCCTTAAAACAGCTATATGCCTCCTCTATTAAAAACAAGAACAAGTACTTCATTTATCCTACAACGCCCAGAAGAACCATAGATAGAGCACATTCTGCACTTTTTGGTCTATTTTGGTGGACCATTTCTGAACACATTTTTTAATTTTTAAGTACCAGCCCACACTCCGAACAAAATTATACTCCGCATACAATATCTCTAGATGATACTTCATAATTATTTCACAATAAGAAATTGTTCGCCGCGTGGGCCGGTAGTTGAAAATGATGTTGAATGGTGAAAAATAGACCCAAAATTGCAAAAAGTGATATTTCTATGGTTTTCGGAGCGTTGTCATGGCAACATGTGTAATTTGAATGTGATAGTTGTGCTAGAGTTTATAAGCAGGGACCTATACCTGCTATTTGCAATACATTTCTCCTCAAAATTCCAAAATTCAGTTTTTTTATCAACACATGAGGCCGAAATCAGGCCTTAAATTCCCTAGGCCTTTAGATATGATATTTTATCTATGGCATTGCATGTACATCAATTGAAAGCTTTCACGACGCATATATAAAGGCAAAATATGAAACTATAAATTGTAAACTTTACCTCATTCAAAAATGTTAATGGATAAGCACAGGTGAAATCTCTAATCAGAAATATTTCAAGTGTTTAAATCATGCAAGTTTTGATCGGTGTTATTGCTAAACTTTTATCTATATATTTAGAAGTGCATCGAATATGCTCTGGTCGTTTCATTATATAATAGTACATGTAATTTATAATACGCAAAATTGTGCATATAAAGTATTGACTTCACATCTTTCTCTATCAGATACCAAAATTAATATAATGTTGCGGTTCTGGCTATGTGTGTGCGGGTTGCAGGATACTACAGGACCTGGTATATCGCATAGTATTACATGCATAATACACATTTTCGTATGACAGTCCAATTATAGATGCTGACATTAATGTTTTGACTTGCATGCAGATCATAGGATTATGCAAAACTGAATATTATATTATGTAAAGTGTCTAGTAAATGCACTTGTATGTCTCAATGGATCATTACGAAAACTTGCCCATGCAAAAAACATAGATTTTTTAGCTTTAAAAATTCGAAATTTTCAGCATAAAAATTTTGATCTTTTTCTTATTTTTGCTCAAAACATAGATTGTGTGTGCACGTTAGAACCGCCTCGGCGAGGCGGTTCTAACGAGTACCCACAATATATGTTTTGGAGCAAAAATAAGAAAAATAGATATAGTCCTGCATACCCCAGTTTTACTATATATGGGAATTTCTAAAATCCTACCTGTATTATATTGTAAATAAAGACGAAAATACTATATACACATGGAACACTTTTAACTCTTTTGAAACATTTGAAAATATTCATTTTTTGTTGTTTTTTTTTGTTTTGTTTTCTTGCGATACTGAAATTTGTACCAGATATATTTCATATCTGGACCTAGCTTTCGCAACATTTTGGAGGATGCAATATGCCATGCATGAACAAATCCACTTTTACTGAATATGACTATATGAGTTTGCCTTTCTGCTTTATCGACGAAAATAAAATCGGGCATGAAATGTTGAAGCTGTTCATTATTTTAAAACAACAACTTGGGATCTAAATCGCACACCTTGCATTGATTTCTTTAGAAAACAAAATTCTTGGGTGTTTTCAAAAAAAAAGCCGTACAAAACTAATTCCGCTATGATGCTATGACGAGACCGTGCATGTTTAATTAAAGACTTAAAGGGTCATACTGAATTTCTGTGCAAAATTTACAAGATGCAAGATGCAATCATGTAGAGGACTTCAGCGTGCGAAATAAATGTATAACAGCCAAACTTATCATAATAAGTTTCGAAAAACATTTTCTGAATTTTATCGCAGACACTATGAGTTGATTTCCAAATTTAATGTTGGGCTAAAGATGCTTTAGAACCACTACGGAAGCTGAGGGTGAAGTTAGGTACCTGTAAAACCGGTTAAATCAGGATAAATCAGTGATACAGTCTATACCTACCTACTTCCAAAATTCAGAACCTCCTATTATTTGTTACAAATATAACAAACCAATCAGAAATACAATTTTTAATTTCAATAAACTTGTTTCTGATCTTGATATCCATGCTAATACTCCAAAGTCTTGAGATTGTAAAGATTCAAAATATGTTTATCAACCCGCTGGACATATTGTTACTGGAAATTTAAAAATAATTTCGGATTCTAGAATTCGCAAAATTGTTTCTAAAGGTCCGAAATATAGATTCCCTTCCTACATTAATTTCGACAACTGTAGAGAGGAGATTTCATCTGCATTAAATGATTTCGGTAATCGATGGTGTAAACGAGAGGGTGTTGAGGATAATGCTCTTAAAGAATGGAAAAGAAGTATCTTCACTATCGTGGATAAACGTATTAAGTTTTATTCACAAAATACTAATCTTTTACCTCCTAAACCCAAATCGTCATTTAGGCATTTGAAGCAGGGTATCCAAGAATTTCATAGAAAGTATGTCTTGGTTCCGGCAGATAAAGCCGCAAACAATGTTGTTGTCGTTTGTAGGCTTCACTACGTTAACACCTTAAAACAGGAGCTTGATGGTACCAGGGCTTATCTGGAGACAGATACTGATGAGGTGTCTGTAGTTAATGCCCACTTAAACGATTTACCTGTTAAGTTTTCTGTTTGTGTCAATGAAGGCCAAGACAAACTTCCTACGATGTATTGGTTACCTAAGCTTCACAAAAGACCATACAAAGCTAGATTTATTGCAAATTCTAGCTCTTGTACTACCACTGAACTTTCTAAATTATTAACTTCCTGTCTTACTGCTATCAAATCTCATGTTATAAGATACTGTGAGACAGTGTATGAAACTTCAAATAAAAATTGGTTTTGGTCAATCAAAAATTCTGGTGAGGTGCTCAGTAAATTGAAGTGTAGAGGGTTCCGTGCGACAAGCTTGTCCACATATGATTTTTCTACTCTGTATACAACATTACCACATAATCTAATTAAAGAAAAACTTCTGGATTTGATAGAGTGGACCTTCAAAAGGGCATTAAAAAACTATGGTTCACTTTATTTGGCATGTAATGACAGAAAGGCTTTTTTCACTTCCTCTGACCAAAGTCGGTATACACTTTGGTCATGTCAGAATGTATGCGACGCCTTATCCTATCTCCTTGATAATATTTATATTAGATTTGGGACCAAGTTATACAGACAAATTGTTGGAATTCCGATGGGTACAAATTGCGCACCTCTCGTAGCTGATTTATTTTTATACTGCTACGAAAGAGATTTCATGGATTCTCTTAACTATGATAATCAAGCTGATGTTATCGAGGCTTTTAATTCCACATCTAGGTACCTCGATGACCTATTGAACATTGACAACCCTTATTTTGAAGGTATGGTCAATCAAATGTATCCACCTGAACTTCAGTTGAACAAAGCCAATATCTCAGATACTGAAGCCCCCTTTTTAGATCTACATCTTTCTGTTGCTAATGGATTTGTTTCTTCTAAAATTTATGATAAGCGCGATGACTTTGATTTTGATATAGTAAATTTTCCTTTTTTGGATGGTGACGTTCCTCGTCGTGCTTCTTATGGTGTATACATTTCGCAACTTATTAGGTTTGCTAGAGTCTGCAATCATGTTACAGACTTCAACGCTCGAAATAAATGTTTAACGGCAAAACTTCTCCAACAGGGCAATCGGTATCATAAACTTCGAAAAACATTTTCTAAATTTTATCGTAGACACTATGAATTGATTTCCAAATATAATGTTGGGTTAAAGACGCTTTTAAGTGAGGGCCTTTCGGAACCTGAATTTTATGGTGACTTGGTTTACAAATTTAAGAAACTTAAAGGAATTAATGATTTTTCTTTTCAGTTCAGAAAAATCATAACACGTTACAAACGTATAGGTTATAACTTGAATGTTATGCGACAGTCTGCATGCTTAGTTTTTAACCCAATCATGGTTGATAACTATGCTGCCTTCTTTAATTGCACGCCGGTGGGTCGGGCGTCAGACTCTATGATGGCCCCGACATAAAGCTATTCATTTTAGTTGGTTGGGGCCGGAGCTTCTTGTCTGTTGCTTGGCCCACCGGGGTCCAACTGGTGTTTTTCTTTTGCTCCGGAGTTAGTAGGTTATTCGGCGCCCAGGGATCTCCATCGTCGGGCAGCTTACTCAGTCTGTGAGTCCTGGTTTTTGATTCATCAGGATGTTTATCATGATTTATTTGTTTGTTCTTGATGATTCATTGACTAGTTAGAGATTCACCACGAGGACCGAATAACTAACTAAATGTTATGAACCACTGCGGAAGCTGAGGGTGAGGTTATGGCCATGTAAAACCGGTTTAAGCCCGCCAGTAACTTTGTGTTACTGATCGTTCCAAGTCGATACTTCTGTGGTGGTTCTTTTTGTTTTATGTCTTGGTGTTTAAAAAAATTTTTGTGCTGTTGGCGCCTTATGTATGTTTTCATATTTTTAGTTAAGTTAAGGTAACTGAGTGGCCACCTATTGGGAAAATAGCTGCCCATTCGGCTTACGATTGTTTCATGGTATAAGTACCTGATTGTTAGTTTGTTTTTTTTTCCCACCTCGGTTTTTTGAGTGGGAATCTTTTTCTGATTGCGCCTTTTCCTGATCTTTGCCTACTTGTACCTTTTTAAGCCCGCCAGTAACTTTGTGTTACTGATCGTTCCAAGTCGATACTTCTTTGGTGGTTCTTTTTGTTTTATGTCTTGGTGTTTAAAATTTTTTTTGTGCTGTTGGCGCCTTATGTATGTTTTCATATTTTCAGTTAAGTTAAGGTAACTGAGTGGCCACCTATTGGGAAAATAGCTGCTCATTCGGCTTATGATATGTTTCATGGTATAAGTACCTGATTGTTAGTTTGGTTTTTTCCCACCTCGGTTTTTGGAGTGGGAATCTTTTTCTGATTGCGCCTTTTCCTGATCTTTGCCTACTTGTACCTTTTTACATGATGGCCTTTCGGAACCAGAATTTTATGGTGACTTGTTTTACAAATTTAAGAAATTTATAGGAAGGAATGATGTTTATTTTCAGTTTAGAAAAAATATTACACGTTACAGACGTATAGGTTATAACTTGAATGTTATGCGACAGTCTGCATGCTTAGTTTTTAACCCAATCGTGTTTGATAACTATGTTGCCTTCTTTAATTGCACGCCGATGGGTCGGGCGTCAGACTGTATGATGGCCCCGACAGAAAGCTATTCATTTAAGTTGGTTGGGCCGGACATTCATGTCTGCTGCTTGGCCCACTGGGTATCAACTGGTGTTTTCTTTTGCTCTGGGTTTCAGTTAGTTATTTTGCGCCCAAGGATCTTCCGCGTCGGACAGCTTACTGAATATGTTTAGTCATCAGGGTGGTTATCATGACTTATTCGTTTGTCCTTGATGATTCATTGACTAGTTCGAGATTCTCTACGGGACCGAACAACTAAATAAATGTTGTGAACCACTACAGAAGATGAGGGTGAGGTAAGGGGACTGTAAAACCGGTTTAAGACCCCCCCTAGTAATTTTATATTACTGATTGTTCCAAGGCGATACTTTTGTTGTGGTT
Organism: Rugalucina vietnamica; assembly: GCA_964017185.1. Lineage (NCBI taxonomy): Eukaryota > Metazoa > Mollusca > Bivalvia > Lucinida > Lucinidae > Rugalucina > Rugalucina vietnamica. The sequence continues at coordinate 56,065,043 of OZ024874.1, read as the reverse complement.
CTAATTGTTTTGTGCTTTGATGTCGAATTTTTGTGCTGTTTGAGCCTTATGTACGTTTTCATATTTTAGTTAAGTTCGGGTAACTAAGTGGCCGCCTGTTGGGTAATAGCTGCTCACTCGGCTTACGATATGTTTTCTTTACCTACAGTAAGTGTCATTTTAGTTTTTTCCCACACCTCGGTTTGTGAAGTGGGAATTTCTTTCTGATAGCGCCATTTCCTGATCATTGCATACTTGTATCTACATGTATATATTATGTATAAATAGGAAGAAACCCGCATTACGAAAACTTGCCCATGCAATATAAAGGGATTTGTTTCAGAAGCAAAAATTGAAAAGTTTCACTGAAAAAAAAATGTTATTTTTAATATTTAAGCTCAAAACAAATATTGTGGGTACACGATAGAACCGCCTCGCCGAAGCGGTTCTAACGAGTACCCACAATGTATGATTTGGATCAAAAATGAGAAAATTAGGTATACCCCTGCAAACCCAATTTTCTATGTAAAAGCGGGCTTTAAGGGGTATATATTGCACGGACATGTTTTCCTAATGTGCCCCCGCAAGTTCTACCGCCGACAAATAATAACCAATACGATCCAAGTTCAAAGGTTTGCTCGCGAAAAATTACGACAAAATCAGTTCATATATCGAAGTTAGCGCAAGGAATATTAGTGCGTTCATGATAAATCTGGCATGAATCTTCTGAATCAAAGATGGCCGCTGTTCGCCGCAGTTTATGTTTAATGTTCACCATTTCTACATAGAAGCAACTTTGATTCATCATGATGTTGTTTATCATGATTTATTTCTTTGTCCATGATGATTCATTGACTAGCTAGAGATTCACCACAAGGACCGAACAACTAACTAAATGTTGTGAACCACTGTAGAAGCTGAGGGTGAGGTTAGGTACCTGTAATATCGATTTAAGCCCGCCAGTAATTTTATATTAATGATCGTTCCAAGGCGATACTTCTGTGATGGTCTTATTGTTTTGTGTCTTGGTTTTTAATTTTTTGTGCTGTTGGCGCCTTATGTTATTATATTTTTAGTTAAGTTTAGGTAACTGAGTGGCCACCTATTGGGAAAATAGCTGCTCATTCGGCTTACGATATGTTTTCATGGTATAAGTACCTGATTGTTAATTTAGATTTTTCCACCTCGGTTTTTGAAGTTGGAATATTTTGATTGCGCCTTTTCCTGATCGTTGCCTACTTGTACCTTTTTGGATACTACAAATGTTAACAAATTTTATTCGTTTACTTCATAAGGTTAACACAGAAGGATATATACAGTTTAGAGTTTGGTCTTTACATTATCACATGTGCTCTCGAACTTATATCCATGAGGGTCTGGATGGGGTATAATGATTAATGAATAATGGCCTAAAATTTTTAATGAGAGTGAATAAAGAGCAAAAAAAAAAAAATGATTAGTGAATAATAAGGTCCTAAAGAATAATGAATAATTGTAAATTTTTAATGAATAGCAGAGTAATATAATGAATAGTGAATAATAGCATTTTAAAGAATAATGAATATGCTAAAATTTGGCTATGGAATTGTCTTAGATGACCTCCCTGACATTCCAGAATTTCATTTTTTCTGGGGTCTGTACGCCCCCAGACCCGATTTTGTTCAAATGTTGTATTCCTATTTCAGAAATCCTTGAATGTTTGGAAAGACATATGTCTGGAAGCCAAGCATGTAGGGACTCACCTCAAGGACCAATTGAAAACGAAATGTGTCATTTGAAGGCAGAGAAAAATAAATTAAATCATTCTGGATGTTTACTGAGCCAGATACTATTTCACTATTTTGTTTGCTTATGTTATATGTATTTTCTTTTTATTCTATTACCCCACTTTGTCCTTATTATGTATTTTCCAATCCTATAATAATAATCTTTTCTGTGGATGGATATCATCTTGCTTTTTTTATAGAACAGAACATAATTATAGTGTCTTTTGCAATCAGAAACAAGGCAGCATTAAGAACGGCACTAAGGCAGCACTAATGCAAATCTATCTGGCAATTTATATGGCGCTACATATTTTTCCTCGCTCACTTCGCTCGCTCGGTATTTAAGACATTAATAAATAATAAAATGTATTGTACAATCAGGCACAAGCACAAATCCATACATCACATAGTTTACTAGATAAAAACAACAACATTTTATTATAACTTTTACCCCTGAAATTGCATTTTTTCTTAAATAACCCTTGGTATTCATACTTGAAGAGAAAGATTCAGGGTAAAATTTAAGGCGTATTCAGTATTTAAGGTGGAGGGGATTAAACTCCCAACAGATTTAAAAGGGGATTTGCTAAAATAAATCAGTATACTATTTCGGAAAGTTTATATGAGGCTTTGTGGTCTAGCAGAGTATATATACTTCTCTCAAGATGTTAATATCAAGGTTGCACTCAGCGGTCTACAATATTTAATACTTGTGGCTTGAGACAGGTGATGCCTTAGGCGGGGAACACCTATTTGCTTATGGATATTAGCTGGGTGAAGAAGGCGTGACTAGTAATTATCATATTTTAATGAATAAATGAGCTAATTTTAATGAATAAGCCAAAATTTTAATGACATTGAATAAATTGTTAAATTTTTAGTGATTAGTGAATACCAGACCCTCATCCATATGTATATGTCTGGCCTTCATTTACCACAGTTCATTACATGCACTCCATATAATACTCTTTTAGAGGTGTTTGGAGTACATGGCAGATTCAGATTCATTAAGCGTCACCATCAAAAAATGCATACACCCGCCATCCTTCTTTTGAATAAATATTAAGCGAGCGTTGGACTACAGCATAGTGGCGCCTTTTTAGGAGTCACCGACCGTACCATATACCATTATAATTGAGCCTGTGCGTGAGAAAACCAACAATTTGGGTTCCGATCAGGTCCAACACAAACCGGGCTGTGTAGTCACAGAAGATGGCTAGAGGCTGGATTTTTTGGATTTAGAAAGAAGAGGAACTGTACTATCCGTGCAGCGAAAACAAAGGCGCAGATCAGCTTCGCAGTTACCGCGAAGCTGATCTGCGCCTTTGTTTTCGCCTGAGCAAACTGTTGCTTTTCCCATGCAGCGGATCATATTATTATGTTTAAATAAACACGTTAGTGCTCAAAATTCTAGACTATTGAGGTACCTGACCTATACTTGAAATCTAGCGAGGTCCCAAACTGGCTGACCACTGCAAATAATAATAATAATAATAATAATAATAATAATAATAATACATTACGAAAACTTGCCCAAGCAAAATAAAGATTTTTTTCAAAATCAAACATTGAAACTTTCATTGGACAAAATTGATATGTTTTAATAATTTTACTCCAAACATTGATTGTGGGTACACGTTAGAACCGCATTGCCGAGGTGGTTAAACGAGTACCCACAATCTTTGTTTTGGATCAAAAATAGGAAAAGTAGGTAAACCCCTAAAAACCCCCAGTTTTTCTATATAAAAGTGGGGGTTAATGCTGTATACATTTCACGGACATATTTTCCTGATGAATAATAATAAACATGTTTTCATGGTAGGTTACAATTCTCCTAAAGTTTAGGCTTTTCAGCATCTACAGATTAAAGGAATCTATGATGAGGTTGAGGCCGAGACAAGGAAATTTTAGGCAAGTTTTCAGATAATTTAAGTCTCACCCAAGGCTCTGTTCATCAGAAAATGAGTCAGAGTTTTCATTGTTGAGGCCTAAGCACTATTTGAGCCGCGACGCGAGAAAACCGGTCTTCGGGGTTTCCGACCAGGTCCGACACAAACCGGCCTGTACAAGCTCAGAAAAGAGCTAGAAGCTTGAAATTTTGGATTTAAGTAGAGGAGGAATTGCACTATCCGAGTAGCGAAAACAAAGGCGCTGATCAGCTTCGCGGTTACCGCGAAGCTGATCTGCGCCTTTGTTTTCGCCTAGGCAAAAATCCGGTTTTCTCACGATGCGGCTCAAATTTTTTTTATTATTGTCCTCATACATATGGATATTTTAATACCTTTAGACTCTTCCTTATATGGAAGTAAGGATGAGGTGTAGATTTCATTTAGCTAAATACAGAAATGACATTTAGCTATAGCTAAAAAGTATAAGTGGTGTGATAGAAAAATCTGACAGACACACACACAAAGGGATATGCTTGTCTATGAAAATAGGGATAGGTGAGAAAGTACAATCCTTGTACATCCTTAATTCGATTTTATGTCCCTTGCCATATGTATTGGGTTTGTTCAGAAATGTAACACAAAGTAAAAAAAAAAAACGTTTAATACTGTTTTTATGTTACGTCTACACCGGGCCACGTTCTCACTACGTCCTTACTACGTCCTAAAAAATTAAGGACGTAGTGAGGACGTGGTACGGTGTAGACGTAACATAAAAACAGTATTAAACTTTTTTAAAAAAAAAAAGGAACGTAGTAAGGACGTAGTGAGGTCTTGATGGACGCGGAGGTCTTGGTCAAATTTTGAACATGCTCAAAAGAAACGTGGCGAGGACGGGGTGGAATTAGAACGCAGTAAGGACGTAGTAAGGACGTGGTAAGGACGTAGTAGGAACTTGTAGGACGTAGAAAGAACGTGGCGCAAACGTAGTGCGGTCTTCGTGGACGCGATGCAAATTTGTTGCAGACCGTCAAGACCTCGCTACGCTTCTACTACGTCCTCGCTACGTCCTCGCTACGTCCATCAAGTTCTCGACAAGACTATACCACGCTTCTTGTACGTCCTTACCGCGTCCTAGAAGACTGCACTGCGTTCTTATCACGTCCTAGCGGTTCCTAACACGTCCTTAGTAGGTTCTTATCACGTTCACACCAGGTTCGAACTACGTCCTCAACGTTTTATTAATTTTGTTTTAATTGTCCCGTACCCTCAAGCATTTGCTTTCGCTTTTATTTAAATCATATAGAAATCGAAACATGAACAGAGAAGTACTCTTGTAACTTGCTCTCCTTCAAGGACATCATGCCTTACTTGGTGCACAGGCTGCACTTGTGCTATTTTACAGGAGGAGGAATAGAAGGGCAAGATCTTGTTGGGTGCGCCCTTGGCTATCAGCTGAAAGGAGGCTTCAGCTTCAGCTTGTTTATATGTGTATATAAGAGCCATTGCAGAAGATGAGGGTGAGGTTATGGTCATGTAAAATCGATTTAAACCCGCCAGTAACATTGTGTTACTACTGATCGTTCCAAGTCGATACTTCTGTGGTGGTTCTTTTTGTTTTATGTCTTGGTGTTTAAATTATTTTTGTGCTGTTGGCGCCTTATGTATGTTTTCATATTTTTATTTAAGTTAAGGTAACTGAGTGGCCACCTATTGGGAAAATAGCTGTTCATTCGGCTTACGAAATGTTTTCATGGTATAAGTACCTGATTGTTAGTTTGGTTTTTTCCCACCTCGGTTTTTGGAGTGGGAATCTTTTTCTGATTGTGCCTTTTCCTGATCTTTGCCTACTTGTACCTTTTCAGTACGGGCATTACGACCGACTACTAGCGGAGTTGAGGATAGAGGCATTCTTCAATTTCATGCGAATACCACAGGAAATGTTGTCCGCCCGTCATTTTCTTACTTCAATTTCAAGCTGTTTCGCAACTTATCTGACTCTTAATACACGACTGATTAATATATTTACAGTTAGAACGTACTGGAAACGTAGTTCGCGCGTGGTATGAACTGCTTGGTCTTCGTGAGGACGTAGCAAGGACGTAGTGGAAACGGGATGAACTTGGTGAGCGCGTATTGAGGACGTAGTGGAAACGTGAAGGACGTAGTAAGGACGTGGTGCGGACGTAATAAGAACGTGGCGGGGACGTAGTAAGGACGTAGTGGGAACTTAGAAATCCGAAATTGTTTCATTTTGACCCCGTCCTCGCCACGTTCTTGAATTTTTAGAACGTGGTAAGGACGTAGTGAGAGCGTGGTCCAGTGTAGACGTAACATAAAACACAAATGAGTTTTCAAACATACAACAAAGACATGACAAAAAGGGTATCTATTGTCAATATCAGAACATCCGCGTTAACTCATTTGAGCATGGCGTCCCTTTTATGGGACATAGGCAAACAGAATAGCCCCAGATGGGACGCAGCAGAACGCCGCAAGCACTCTTTTTTGTAATGTATTTATGACTGTATGTACATACATGTGTATATGAAAGCATGCAATTTCTAATAATTAATTTAATTCATGTCACACTTCAATGGTATAAGCACAGTACAGATCCATATTTATCGTCTAATCAGGTTCATTATTAGTAAATCCTGTGGAATATATTGCCCCTATTGTAATTGTGAAGTAATCCTTTATTTTCATTATTTTTTTTTTATTTGTTAAGTGTATAGAGGTAATACATCTGTGTTTTGTGGCGAAACTCTGTTTTTCGTTAGATGATGGTCAATCTGAAATAAAGAGTAACACTGTGGGTTAGATAACATCCTTTTTTTTTTCTAGTGACAAAGCAATAAAGTATACACGTATTTTTCTCTTATTCTAACTACATGACGCTTGTTTTCAAACATTATTCCATTTTTTCTTGAAATGTTAGAGTTGGTTTTGTATTTGTATTGCCAACAGACTTTTATAAATTCCACGGACAGTTTTTCTTTGACAAAGTAGGTTTGTCGCAGAAAAAAATATGCTCGTGTAATGTCAAATATCTGTGACAAAGATGAGCGAGCTAAGTATTATAAGTAATCTTTGCTGTGATTGAACGCGTTTACTCATTGCCAAAGTTTCTGTGACAAATAATTTACGTCGAAGAAACATTGTCCGTGGAAACCGGTACGTTTTCACCGCCTCATATAACAAAATATCATTGTGAAAACTTAAAAACTTGTCCAAACAATATAGAAAAGGTACAAGTAGGCAATGATCAGGAAATGGCGCAATCAGAAAGACATCCCCACTGTTTTAGGGCATTGAAAATGTAACATTTTAGTTGAATATTTCTAAAATATTTTCCGTTTTATTGCTCACTATATTTTGGAACAAAAATAAGAAAATATGTGTACCTTGTACTTCCAAGTTTTACTGTATAATGGATAATGGAGGAGTTTAAGGGGGTATATAGATCAGACATATTTGTTATCTTAATCCTCCTTGCATAATTGTCGTGTCAGTATTATTCAGGATTTTTTTTTTTTTTTTTTTTTTTTTTTTTTTTTTTTTCAAAAAAAAAAACAAAAAAAAAATTTCAAAAAAACAAAACAAAAAAAAAACAAAAAACCATTAACCAGTTACACTGATGATCTAGTGGCATCTTTTTAGATTTCTTATTCTCTGCTGATTATTATTAATAATGTTTATAGCTTTAATGATCATATGACTTCGGGAGAATAAAGATAATTTGAATTGAATTGACTTGCTAATTTTAAAACGCTTATTTCTAAACCGTTTGCATTTTTATACACTGGAAATAGACAAAAGAAAAGCAGACGGATTTGTGACGTGAATTTATGCATTTCATCAGGAAAACATGTCCGTGCAATGAATACCCCGTAAACCCCACTTTTATATAGTAAAACTGGGGTTTGTAGGGGTATACCTATTTTTCTTATTTTTGCTCACTTTTGTATAGTAAAACTGGAGTTTGTAGGGGTATACCTATTTTTCTTATTTTTGCTCCAAAAAAGATTGTGGATATTCGTTAGAACCGCCTCGCCGAGGCGGTTCTAACTTGTACCCACAATCTATGTTTTGAGCAAAAATAAGAAAAAATAAGAAAATATAAGAAAAAATATCAAAATTTTTCAATTTATGGCAAGTTTTTGTAATGTTGCTTCAAGAAACGCTTAGGCTTCGTTTTACACACAAAATACTTACCGGTGGAAGTGTACTTGAACGTTTGATGGTTTCTTCAATATGTGGGTTCTAGATATAAAAAAGAATAAACATTGCAATTTTAGTAGCAAGAAAAATATTTGAATTGTAGAATCGTAAGTTTATATACTGTATATACATTGTATGGTTTAAGACCGAATAACACGTGTTAATGTAAATGAAACTTTAAGCATTGGTTAGCCTGTTTTGTCGATCATTCACATATATTGAATCTTGTAACCTGAAACACATGAGCCGCGTCATAAGTGACCAACATTGTGCTTACCGAACAGGCCCGACACAAACCGAACAAGTCCAGCTTAGAAGATGGCTAGAGGCTGGAAATTACTCTGCACCACATTGGGGAAGCGAAGGTGGACTAGTTATAGAGCGTCGGTCTCAAAAACAAACAGTTTTGGGTTCGAAACCCGCTGGTACCCTGTTGTGTTCCAGGGCAAGACACATAAAATACCTATACAGCTGATTAATATTCAGGAACTATCTGTTAAATTTGTTTATGAAATAATATCGAAAAAAAAACTTGATGAAAAAGAGCGATTGGTTGTTATTGTTCAGCAGCAACGTATAGAGCACAATGAATCAGGAAAACGTGTCCGTGCAATATATACCCCCTTAAACCCCAATTTTATATAGTAAAACTAGGGTATGCAAGGGTATACCTATTTTTCTTATTTTTGCTCCAAAACATAGATTGTGGGTACTCGTTAGAACCGCCTCGCCGATCTATGTTTTTAGCAAAAATAAGAAAAAAATATAAAAAATTTTCAGCTGAAAATTTTCAATTTTAAAAGCTCAAAATCTCTATTGCATGGACATGTTTTCGTAATGGAAACACGTGCCAAATACAGCCAGGCGCCAAAAGTATAACCAAAACGTCGGAAACTACTAAGACTTCCATACATTTAACTTCATAGTAAAGTTTCAACATTACAATTTTCATAGAAAACAGTCTAACTTTTCGGACATTTCGAACAAAAAAGACACTGCGCATTTTACCATTGACATTTATGGTGACATTTTCAAAATAATGTCACAAAACACTGTAGCTTTATTTTAATGCATGTATGAAATTTGAATTAAACACCATGTTTATTTTATTTTATTTTATTTATTTACTTATTTATTTATTTATTTATTTATTTATTTATTTTCAGTTACCTTTCAAATGATACTTAAAAGGTGAAAATAAGTAAGGGGACACCTGTGATAACGTGAATATGGACGTTAGACTGTATATATCTTCGAAAGTAAATCATTTTATTATATGGCAAGTGATGAAATATAGAGAAATATGTATTAAATATAACCAATATTTGAAAAAGTTATATTTTCACATGTGAAAATATAAAAAAGTTATATTTTCACATATGAAAATATAAGATTTGGGAATACGCAAATTACAATTCCACCGTTTCATTTCTAATTTATACTTAAACTAGATTTTATAATCTATGCTATTGTTGACGAAATGAACGTTCACACACAATAGCGACGTAATGACGTGACATAATGACGTCAATTAAGATTTTGACGTCATATGCTTTAGCGCGCAACGTTACAATGACTACATGCAATATAATAAAAAGAAAATTCAAGTTTTTGGAGTGAATATGACTTTATTTCATCTCGTGAAGTGAAAAATTATATATTTCATTCGTGCCTTCGGCACTCATGAAATATAAAAGTTTTTCACGTCACTCAATGAAATAAAACTCATATTCACTCCAAAAACTTGAATATCCTCTATTTATTTTGTCATGGCTGCTTATATGTGACAATGGTAGACATCAAACATAAACTGTGGTGGACAGCGGCCATCTTTGATTAAACAAAAATACACCAGATTTTTGGAACACGCTGATAGTCATTGTTTTTAGTAAATTTTTGAAAGCATAAAGCTCACATCTTTTCTTGAACTTTGATGGTAAATTCTTTACCTTCTGATCGATCATCAGCGATGGTGCCATTCCCTTCCGGGGACAGGTTTCTTTGTCTAAACATTTTGCAGGTTGTAAATGCTTGACCAGACATTGGAGAATTTAGATATGACCCTTTAGGACTGCAAATCATGCACGTCTGATCATAGCGTCATAGCAGAATTATTTTTGTAGCTTTATTTTGGAAAAGATCCACGAATTATGTTTTCAATTATAATCAATGCAAATTGCACATACTGTATGATTACAATTTATATGCTTTGGCGATAAAATATGAATGCATGGACCCAATGTCGTTTATTCATTGAGAATGATCAGATTCAACATTTTACGTCTGTTTTGCTTTCCAATTTGAGATTTGTACAGTGCAGCAGCAAAGGGGCAAAGGCCTTGGGGATTTAAGGCCTGATTTTGGCCTCATGTGTTGGTAAAAAACTGAATTTTGGAATTTTGAAGGAACAAGTATTGCAAATAGCAGGTATAGGTCCCTGCTTATAAACTCTAGCACAACTATCACATTCAAATTACACATGTTGCCATGGCAACGCTCCGAAAAGCATAGAAATACCACTTTTTGCAATTTTGGGTCTATTTTTCACCATTCAACATCATTTTCAACTACCGGCCCACGCGACGAACAATTTCTTATTATGAAATAATTATGAAGTATGATCCAGAGATATTGTATGCTAAGTATTATTTCGTTCGTCGTGTGGGCCGGCACTTGAAAATTAAAAAATGTGTTCAGAAATGGCAAAAAATAGACCTAAAAGTGCAGAATGTGCTCTATCTATGGTTCTTCCGGGTGTTGCCATGGCAATGCTTTTAGGATAAATAAAATACTTGTTCTTGTTATAATAGAGGAGCCATATAGCTGTTTTAAGGATCAGTTTTCTCACCTAAATTCCAAAATTTAATTTTAGCAAAATCTGAGGCCAAAATCAGGCGTTAAATGCCCAAGTCCTTTATTCGTTTTCGTTGAAATTCGGAAGATTTTCATACATGGCAAGTCGCATCCTTCGTAGCCCAAAGACAACATAATGTGAACTTTAATAACTTGACCTTTAGCTAGACCAATAAATGAAGGATATATGATAAACAAGTAGCCCAAGGGCAATGATCGCTCACCTGAGAGTCAACAAGTAAAGTCACTGGACAAAGTAGTTGGGGTTTTTACCATATATGGGTATGGTGGCTATCTTGGTCATGTGATCTTGAAACACTACTTACATCAGCAGAATAGCTCTTGTCTGGATTGTGTATCCTCTTGTCCACCATTTTGGTTAACTTGAAAGAATCATCATTCAAGGTCAGGTTCCTATAATGACCCCAGGGGTGGGGCCATATTTGACCCCAGGGGCATAATTGGCAGGATTTGTGTAGAGCTCCACATGACATTTGTGTCATGTGGTTGTAGAGTAGAAGATTTTTCAATGTATTTCAACTATAAAAAGGTACAAGTCTATGGTACATAATGACATGCCTGGTGCGTGGCCTGTATGGACCCCAGGGGCATGGTTGGCTGGATTTATAAAGAGGACCACTATACATTGCTACACACAAAATATGAAAGCTCTGGGCCTTATCGTTTCGGAGAAGAATATTTTTTATGTTTTTTTCCCATTGTAAGTCTATGGGAGCTAATGACCCATTGGGGCAGGGACATTTTTGACCCCAGGGGCATGGTTGGCAGGATTTATAAAGAGGACCACTATAAATTGCTAAATACAAAATATGAAAGCTCTGGGCCTTGTGGTTTCGGAGAAGAAGATTTTTTTTATGTTTTTCCCATTGTAGGTCTATGGAAGATAATAACCCCCGGGGCGGGGCCATTTTTGACCCCATGGTTGGCAGGATTTATAAAGAGGACCACTATACAATGCTTCATACAAAATTCGAAAGCTCTGAGCCTTGTGGTATCGAAGAAAGAGATTTTTTATGTTTTTCCCATTGTAAGTCTATGGGAGCTAATGGCCCCTGGAGTGGGGCAATTTTTTACCCCAGGGGCATGGTTGGCAGGATTTATAAAGAGGACCGCTACACATGGCTACATATAAAATATGAAAGCTCTGGGCCTTGTGGTTTCGGAGAAGAAGATTATTTTATGTTTTTAACATGATGCCCCCGGGGCGTGGCCGGTATGGACCAGAGGGGCACGGTTGGCAGGATTTATAAAGCCGACCACTACACATTGCTACATACAAAATATGAAAGCTCTGGGCCTTGTGGTTTCGGAGAAGAAGATTTTTTTATGTTTTTAATATGTTGCCCCCGGGGCGTGGTTGATATGGACCCCAGGGGCACGGTTGGCAGGATTTATAAAGAGGACCACTACACATTGCTACATATGAAATATGAAAGCTCTGGGCCTTGTGGTTTCGGAGAGGAAGATTTTTTTATGATTTTCCCATGACGCCCCCGGGGCGGGGTCTGTATGGACCCCAGGGGCATGGCTTGCAGGATTTATAAAGAGGACCATTATACATTGCTACATACAAAATATGAAAGCTCTGGGCCTTGTGGTTTCGGAGTAGAAGATTTTTTTTATGTTTTTCCCATTGTAAGTCTATGGGAGCTATATGTTGCCATGGAAACCACAGTTCTAATCCGACCTGGCCCAAAACCTAACACAACCTTTCTCCCTCCTCAATGATGCTTTAGATAATATTTGATCGCGATTGGCATTGTTGTCTTAGAGATATTCAAGTTTGAAAATGTGAACGGACGCACGGACGGACGCTGGCTCGACTACTATAAGATCACCTTGTGAGCCTTCGGCTCAGGTGAGCTAAAAAAATTAATATCGCCAGAAAGCGGGTAATTTGATTTTGATTTTTCAAACTTTTCCAAATAGCTCAACACGTTCCTTAAGTTTTATCCATGTGTATGTTTTAATAATTTGAGGCAGGATAAATTAAATTTTCTTGTAAGCATTAAGTACATGCAGATTTTTTGTTTTGTGAATACTTTTGGCCCTTCACTGTAATAGCTTTACCATTGGATGTGTTCCTGTACTTTGATCAGCATTTGGATGGTGTGAGTTCTATGCATGTAAAGAGTTAAGCAAAGCAATGTTATATATACAAAATGCATAAAGATACTCCTGTAAACAAAAGCCATGCACTGTCTTTATCATACAAAATTCATGAACATTATGAAAACATAATCATGCAATAAACAGAGATCTTTTTCAGCTGTAGAAATTGAAAAACATCTGAAAAACTTATATATTTTCTGCTCTAAACATTGAATGTGGGTTCTAACGAGTACACAAAAGCTATGAGTGTTTGGATAAAAAATAAGCAAAATCGTACACCCTTCACAATTTACTAAATATAAAAGTGGGGTTTGAGGAACTATGATTTTCATGGATATAATTTGACATTTTCATGGTGGATATGTCAAATAACAATAAAAACTTTGCGAGTTGAATGAAACGTCTATTATACTAAGCTTTAAGCGTTTTATGGAATCAACTAAGAAAGTTTTTATGATTTCCAATACCATTAAGTTTTACTAGTCTAAGACATGATACGTTATTTGACTAAGAGCAATTAAACTATGAAGGCTAATTCATCAAAATTAATATCAAAACTACCACGTCAGAAAAAAAAGCATGAGCAACACTTCCCCGCATCCAATGACAACAAATTGTAAAAGATATTCAACTACACGTAATAACATGCAAGATGAAGAACGAAGACTTCCATTACGAAAATATGTCCATGCATTATGCAGATATTTTTAAAATTGTTAAAAATGAAAATGTTCAGTTTTCATTTTTTTGATATTTTTCTTATTTTTGCTCAAAATATAGAGTGTGGGTACACGTTAGAACCGCCTTGCCGAGGCGGTTCTAACGAGTACCCACAATCTATGTTTTGGAGCAAAAAAAAAAAAGAAAAATAGGTATACTCCTGCATACCCCAATTTTGCTATACATGTAAAAGTGGGGGGTTAAGGGGGTATTCATTGCACGGACATGTTTTCCTGATACAAAGAGCGGTAAGACAGTAACCAATACACGCACATGTATACATCAGCACATTTACTGAGATGCTTCACGTTATATGATCACGCAATCTCCATGAGGTTAGGAAGGCAAAGGTTCCTTATTGTATATAAAGTAAAGAGCAATTCTCTGTAAGGACAAACAAGTACTGTCACGCACAAGCCTTCGAGATGACTACAAATCACCCAATTTTTAGTCTAATTGTACAGCGAAAATCAATTCATCAAGATTCCTTTAATTCCTATGCGTAAATGAGTACATGTGCCTATTTGACATGTAAATAGCAAATGAAACCTTTAGATTCAACAATGTTTCTTAAGATCATTCCAAATCATCAAGTTCAAAATGTTTTTATACATTTGTGCCCAACAGAGAGTTGCTAAAAGGTTGTTCTGATTACGATTAAAACTTACACGAGTAGATGTATTTGTTATTCTTCCGAATTCACTGCAAGAAATACATTACTTGCAATACTATCACAATAAAATATATGGATACTGTTAGATTTTTATTTTAAAAAATCAAAGCCTTAATTCAAACAGATCCAAAAGTTCACTATGAACCAAGATTGGACAGGATCAAAATTACGCATGCCAAAATAAATAAAGAGAACATCATTATGTTATTATTGTAATCAAGTGAGAAACTCCTTTCAAATAGTGGGAACCAAACAATTTAGCACAGAAACTGACAAGAAACATTAAGAACCATCATAGAAGTGCTGCTTAAGAATTGTAACTTATATACAAAGACACAACGACACTGAGGGATGCACCGTACATGTTGCGGTTCAAAAAGTTTTATTACATCTACGGACAGCGCGATACATTACGAAAACTTGCCGATGCAATATACAGTGATTTTTAAAGTTGTAAAAATGAAAATTTTCAGTAGATTTTTTTAATATTTTTCTTAGTTTTGCTCAAAACATAGATTGTGGGTTCTAATGAGTATCCACAATCTATGTTTTGGAGCAAAAATAAGAAAAATATGTATACCCCTGCAAACCCCAGTTTTACTATATAAAAGTTGGGTTTAAGGGGGTTTTATTGCACGGACAAGTTTTCCTGTTTTAAGAAGAAAAAATACTCTTCATATGAGCCGCCTCGTGGGAAAACCAACAATGTGGTTTCCGAACATGTCCGACACAAACCGGCCTGTAAAAGCACAGAAAAGAGCTAGAAGCTTGAAATTTCGTAGTTAAGTAGAGGTCCTGGAGGAATTGTACTATCCGAGTAGCGAAAACAAAGGCGATTGTTGGTTTTCCCATGAGGCGGCTCATTTGTATTCACGCTTCTGTACTTATTGAAAAAAAAAGAAAAAAAATGTGCATAACTATTTGATATTAGTTGTGAAAAATGCATTTTCGCCTGATTAACAATCCCGCTCTTGATCCAAAATATTCTGGGCCATGGGAGAATAAAATTCACGACTATGGAGATTATGTCCTTCAGTCAAAACAATAAACTATCTGTATGCGGACGTTTTTCAGTAGCACCCATATCAGTTTGCTTGAAAAGCGCTGTTAACAAAGGATTATAAATTAATCGGGAGTGTTATAGTTCATTTTATTCCAATATGAACTGGGGTTGTGAAAATATCAACTTGCATGTTGAATTAAATAAGCCGACCCGTTTCATTAGCAATAGAATATAATTCTTCCATTTTCCATGAAAAGTCCATCCCATATCCATCTTCTGAAATTTAGGGACAATGCACGTCCTATCAGTACATGTTCTTAGTTAAAGGCCTTCTTATGAAAATAAAAACTCATGTATCAAAAAGCGGTGCGCTACAAGCAACTACGAGGGTTGTCCCAAAAGTTTCATTACACTCACGGTTTTGCCACAATTACAGCACGTCAGAGCTTACAACACTTATGATCACCAAGCACTATATCTTAGGGCTTTGGGGGCATATTTTCGTACTACTACGTGCATTTGTTAAAATACAATGAAGATTTGAACATACACTACAAACAAAATAAGATATATAATATATTTAAAAATCAACTTTATATTTAGCTAAACAATACTCCTGGTTTTTGATTCATCAGGATGTTTATCATGATTTATTTGTTTGTTCTTGATGATTCATTGACTAGTTAGAGATTCACCACGAGGACCGAATAACTAACTAAATGTTATGAACCACTGCAGAAGCTGAGGGTGAGGTTATGGCCATGTAAAACCGGTTTAAGCCCGCCAGTAACTTTGTGTTACTGATCGTTCCAAGTCGATACTTCTGTGGTGGTTCTTTTTGTTTTATGTCTTTGTGTGTAAAAATTTTTTTGTGCTGTTGGCTCCTTATGTATGTTTTCATATTTTTAGTTAAGTTAAGGTAACTGAGTGGCCACCTATTGGGAAAATAGCTGCTCATTCGGATTACGATATGTTTCATGATATAAGTACCTGATTGTTAGTTTGGTTTTTTTCCCACCTCGGTTTTTGGAGTGGGAATCTTTTTCTGATTGCGCCTTTTCCTGATCTTTGCCTACTTGTACCTTTCTAGCATAAATTTGGAAATCTAAGTAAAATATTTATAAACAAATCGTCAAAATAATGCTATAAAGATCAGCCATGCGAAATAAGAATAAGTAACCAAATGGTATCCACTGTTAACTACTTCCCATGCTTCAATAGGTCAAGTAATATTACTGTTAGCTGATATATCTTTTCAAAAGTAGGTGTTGTGTAAAAGTATTATAGTCACCAACTAATATAAAGCTAAACATTTGATTGGTTTCAATTAAAGAGCATATTTTAGATGTTTTAATATAATGACCCTGTATTTTTGCTCCGCATGTTATTGCCGACGTCGTAATTTTGTTGTTAAACTTTTATAGGTCCACTTCTTTATTTGTGTCCCAAACTATCAAATCATTCTCAAATTTCATAACATTTTCCCTAAATGATGCACATAGAATGGTAGTTAGGCCGGTATATTTTTCTAAATGATCACATTATATCAATGTTAATTTAGCAGATTGCGAAAAATAGAAATTACGAAAACATTTTGCATAATTTGACCTGCTCTGGTCATGCCTAAACAAGTTTACCAAGGTAACTGTAGCAGTGAGGTCATTGGCGTGAGTTTCGTGTTGTACAGTAAAATAAGTTCCGATATGGCCAATTATTCTGCATGAGCAACTGTTGTTGGTTCCTGCTATGCGTTCAGAATAAAATGTATGTGTAACGGGACTTTTGGGACAAGCCACGTATTTTGTGACAAAATGCTTAAGTAGTCCTGCAGATATCTAGCTTGACCCGGAAATGTGGTTCAAACTTTTTTTCTTGGCTGAGTCTTGTTGCTTAGATGTTACCATTAAAGAATCTGACTGATGCCACCTTGGCATCATTGAGCATTTTGAGAAAAACAAGATGGTATCCAATATGGCGGCTCAATATATTGACTGGTCATAAAAACGCTTCTATTTGCACTTAAGGTATATTTTATTTCCAAATATTTGACTTAATTTTATAAATTGAATGCCAAAGACCATTTCCTGCTAGCATGGTCAAGTATGTCAAGAATGCTTCCAAGATGGCTGCCAGAATGCAATATTAAATTGCAATTATCAGCGTTATCTCAATTGATTCACTTTAAATACTGAAAATGTTACACTTATCTGCATATTAGGTGGTTTTAATTAGAAATTATGTTTTCTTTTATATCTTTTTAAATACAAAATGGTGTCAAAGATGGCGTCATGGATGGCTGTCAGCAAAGATATACATGTAACTGAAGTTGATTTCTTAGTAATTTCCTTTACTAATCCTTTATCATAACCTGGAAGACGGTGTGCAATGAAATTTTATAGTGGTTTCCAGTTCATTAAACCATGCTTGTTCAGAAAATGCCTGATGCCACACTTGCAACATTGAGCGTTTTGGAAAAATCATGGTGGCAACCAAGATGGTAGCCATAAGCAAAAACAGAGTTGAATATACCGCTGCTTCGTGTTTTAATGCTCATTTTCTGTTGTAAGCATCATAATAAAGATTTTTCTTAGATTTGACGTCCATATAATAATAATAATGCAAGATAAGATGGTGACCAAGATGGCTGCGATAAACATAATATAATAGGTATTCTCCTATTTAAACAACATTCAAGTGCTGCATATGAACAGTGCCTTGTGTTTGAAATGCCTATTTCTTGTTGTTCACATAATAATGAAGTCCTTTGATTTTAGTTATGAACCCAAATCCCTGATATAGATGAAGAAAGATGACGACACAGATTGCCGCCATAATTATAATTTAAAAGAATGTGTTCTCGGATTTAAACACCATTCATGTGCTGCATATACCAAACGCCATGTGTTTGAAATGCTCATATAATGTTGTGAACAGCATGATTTAGTGTTTATTTTAACATAATAACAATGAGCCAAGATGGTGGCCAAGATTGTCACCAAAATCATACTGCATCAGGACACAAGCATTAGCTTTTACAAAAGCTAGCGGTAATTTAGCCCTAGTTATCGGGTGAAAGCTGTAACCCTAAAGGTTATCTGGTCAAACCACAACAAAGGAATACTTCTTTGAACTTTGTACGGAATTATAGATAGGCTTGAACACGGCAGCATAGGGATAAATGGACACGGCATTGGTCGAAACATCCCAACACTTCATGTTCGCAAGATATATGGACATACCTTAACCTGGACGATCTAGTTGTATAATTTCGTCTACTCTGTCCTCGGGAGGCTCTGCTGATAGAGGGCGTGATAGATTGCAACAGACCCGCCTGTGCTTGTGACATCAAACGGTATTACTCTCTTTATGATCTTCTCTCAGTTATTGCAATAATGTTTCCTGGGCATGTAGGCCAGGAAAATCCATAATTTCAGCATTCGTTCAAGATCTTACTTTTTCTTAGCATGCAGAATCAATCCAGAAAATGCGGTCAACAGACATACATGCGGTTCTCTATTAGGAATTCCTCGCTTGTTTTTGCCAGCTAATGACTACTGATGATGCAAGGGCAAAAACCGGTTCGGTCTAAATTTGAATTAACGTGTGTTAAGCACAACTCCTATATTTGCGGTCGTTCGTGAACTACTGCAGGTACCACATAGGAGACTACTTAACATACTACACTACTACGGGATTAGAGGATCTTCTCAGAAGTGGGTCGCTTCATGGCTCTATAAAAAGTGATGTTGGATGGTGGAGCCTCAGATTCAGTCCCGGTCTTATCTCTGTGACCCTTATGTCTGTTACCCTCAAGGATGACCCTTATATCTGTTACTCTCAGTCTTGGGATCAGCCCTGCTCTTGATTTTCGTGATCTTCCAGACCATACCAGGTCATCTGTTTGCATCTTTGCTGACGAAAATGTTTTGTATAGGAATATTAATTCACTCACGGATTGCCAGATTCTACAAGATGACCTGAATAGCCTTGCACTATGTCACAGACTGATTGGCAAATGGATTTTAGCATCGCCAAATATCATTCAATGAAAAGAGAAGAAGACCACATCCATTTTCATTGAAAGATAATTTTCTGTCTCATTCAATAGAGTCTTAAACTGCTGGCTCTTGATCTGTATGCATATAGTAACTTTCAAGACAAGATGCTTATATGTAGTAGATAAGGTCAAAACTGATGAAAAACACACTCACTAATCAGGCTCAGACCAACACCTTGTGTAACAGTAGCAAGAACTAATATGATTAAAGTCATTGCAAGCAGAAAGTTACATATGTAAGTGTTTTACACGGAATTGCTCAAGATCAATGTTAACCGAAAGGCAGCCTCTTTTTAAAAGGAACATGAGAGAAGGGAAGGACCATAAATATAATTGCTTAAATGGTAAATGTCTGACCATAGTCTCCTTCTTTCTTGCAGCCCATGCTATTTCTGCCCGGAGGTAATACAGTTTACTATTGTTGTTAACGCATATGAAAGGGGTCAGTCTGAAAAAAGGTACAAGTAGGCAAAGATCAGGAAAAGGCGCAATCAGAAAAAGATTCCCACTCCAAAAACCGAGGTGGGAAAAAACCAAACTAACAATCAGGTACTTATACCATGAAACATATCGTAAGCCGAATGAGCATCTATTTGAAAACACTTATGAAGGGTTTCATACCTGACAAGCTTGGTGAACTGAATTAGTCTTTACAAGATAAAATCAAGGAAACGACCGCATTTATAGGATGTTATGGCAACATCTACGTCAGGTATATGGTTTGATGTGACACTAGTGAAGAAAGGCTAAACCTCGCACGCTTAAGACATGTTATCACCAAACAGATGAAACACGGAATTTTTATGATTTTCCATAATGCTGATAACCCATGTACATTTGTAATGTCGTAGGCTAAACCTTGATCATATTTAACATATTGGCTATAAATGTCATAACGTATGCTATTTTAGCTTCACTATGTTGAATATAACTTGAAGATATGTGTATATTGAAAGTATGAATACCACTGCCATAGGGAAATATTCGTCTTTCTGTATTTGGTGGTTGATTTTTGTTTTATGCCCAAATCATTATCAAGGTCATTATCAAGATCATCTAGAGCCGAGACCTTACTTTAAAACATCATTAAAAAGACTGGAAAAGGCCAAGGCTTGAAACCAGGACACCTGGCATACAGGTCGATAACTTAACCACTTTACCACAGAAACTTATAGCTGTTAATCCTGCTTTTGATATGGTCTTGAAATATCTTTAATAAATTGAAAATATGTATGCCAACCAAGCCCATAAGGCTGTTGTGATGCAGAACCAGCCATCGTGGATGCCGTCTTAGGTTCAGTGTGTTCTAAAAATGGTCTTTAGTCACATCTGCACATGGAAATACAATGTAATATTAACTTAAAGGATAAAATGAAGACCAAACTACACAGGAACTGCGCATTACCTTATTTTCTATGCAAAATTCTATTTGGCGGCCATCTTGGAAGCCATGCTTTTTTTTTCTATAAATCTTTTTAGGTATGTGATTTATCAGGCAACTTCAAATGTATGTTTTAACAGCTAAATATGGTAAATAGAAACAAGTATTCAAATTCTAGACATAGCAAAACAAGTGATAACATATATTTGGCGGCCATTCTAGACGCCATCTTGAATATCTCAAAATGCTCAATGATGCCAAGGTGGCATCAGTCAGATTCTTGAAGGGCAAGGTCTTGGCTACAAGAATCAGTCAAGAAAAAAAGTTTGAACTCTATTTCCGGGTCCCGATAAAATACCCCATAAATCTGCAGGACTAAAGGGAATGAAATGCTTTATACGGAAACGAAATGCTTAACAGAACGAAATGCTTAAGGGAAAATGTATACATCACAGTATTAGGGGAAGCAGAGTTTTAGAGACCCTATTGAAATTTTGCCACTCTTGATATGTTCTATTTTCTAGTTTTACAATGTTTTATTGATAGCAAAATAACAGTTACAACTTTACCTTTCTGCAATTTGAAACTATCTTGCTCACTCTTTTCCTATTGTATACAAGTAAAGCGACTATTACAGCAGCGGCAATACCAATAACAATTCCTGCTATTGCACCTCCAGACAATCCGCCTGAAATTAAAAAAAGCATCACTAGCTAATTCCAGAGGACCAATGGTCCTCTAAACGCTCACCTGAGACCTGAGATATATACCAATAACTTGTTGGACCAAAATGGTCCTACACAAATAAATACATGTAGGCCCAGGGCAGGGTCAGAATAACCCCTGGGTCAATTTCGTTTTGAAAATCATAAATGTCCTGTCCATTTGCCCATTTTCTGAGGTGTTCCCTTCATTGAAATTTTAACAGCTTTCTACATATACGACTTAAATTAACATTGCTTTAAAACTTGACAAGGTCATCACATTGTAGTACTCTATTCCAAATCGCTACATGTCAAGTTTCATTGCTATAGGTTCAGCAGTTCTGGAGAAAATTTTTGAAGGGTTTAATCATGTATGGGCATGGTAGAATTCTTGGTCATGTGGCCTGAATTATTTATAAACATACTGGTTCCCTTTTCATATAGATGCTTCCAATAAAATTGATTTTGATTTGCCAAGGGGTTCTAGAGAAAATGATATTTGAATATTATATCTAAATGCATGCATATTGCCATGGGGTGGGGCCGACCAGCCCCTGGCTTCCAATTTTTTTTTTTTTTTTTTCTCAGAACCTTAAATTTTCACTCCATTTTTCCCATGTTCTGCAAGTTTTGTCCTTCATATGACACTTTAACAATTTTGCCCATTCAAATGCATGGGCGACATATGTTGACCTTGCCGCAAAATAGATCAAGGTCATCCCAGGGTCGTGATTTATACAACTCAGTAGGGCCCAAATTCCCTGATGCTTCATGCCAAGTTTCAAAATCATAGGCCTTCTGGTTGTGAAAAAAAGTTTTAAAATGGTACATGTTACCCGAACTTAAATAAAAATATGAAAACGTACATGAGGTTCTAACAGCAGAAAAATTCGATTCCAAAACATAAAACAAATGGAACCACAACAGAAGTATCGCCCTGGAACGATCAGTAATATAAAATTACTGGGGGGCTTAAATCGATTTTACAGGCGCCTAACCTCACCCTCATCTTCTGCAGTGGTTCACAACATTTAGTTAGTTGTTAGGTCCTCGTGGTGTATCTCTTACTAGCCAATGAATCATCAAGGACAAACAAATAAATCATCATATTAACCACCCGGCCGATGAATCAAAAACGAGAACTCAACATACGCAGTAAGCTGCCTGAATAACTTACTGAATAAATGTAAATTTTGACCAGTATTTTGGTTCCTTACTTTTATTTGTAAAAGATTCCTCTTTTTCCGAGTTTTTGAGGCCTGGTAAAGGGCCAGGTAACCCTCCAATAATTTACTGTCTTTAAATTTAAGTCCTTTATTTAAAATCATGTGGTTCTTGTAAAATCATTTTCCCCAACTTGTGTTTGAATTAGGATTTTAATTTCACCTGTATCAATTTCTGGTGTATGGGCTGGGATTTTAAATCCAAATATATCAATTCCTGTGTCTGTGTTTCTGTTTTTACTTTGGATATCCAAAAGACGTTCTTCTATTGTTGAATGCACGGTTCTACTAGTTTTAATGGCATGTTAATGGTAATCCGAAATATTTATGATAATTTTTGAACACGAGAAAAAACACGATACCTCCTCCATCATCTATGTCCTCTGCTTCACAATTGCTGTTTTGTTCCTTATATCCATCTTTACATGAGCATTCACTTGAGCTGTCACATGTTGAATCGTCAACAACAGAGGAACAGTCGGCTTCTGTAGAACAACTGTCGCCTAGGGCTTAATAATAATAATAAGGCTAATCATAATAATAATACCAGTCAATGGCACCTGACAGTGGAATATGGACGCAAAATCTGATAAAAAAAAATTTGAAATAGGCCTTAGCTTTATAATAGACACAATATGTACAAAAGAACATAGGCAAAATACTTAAAAAGCTGTCACACATTGGCGTATAACCCAAACATGCACCGGGCGTATGAAATATCTCGACAAGCTGATGGTTGTGGACATATTAAAATTAATTTGTTCGTTTCAGCAGTCACATATTAGCGCGTGACTGAAGCGTGTACCTGGACGTATGTAAAAATCTAAAAACGCTGAAAAAATTGGAGTGTGTGTCCCAGACACGCTAAGAGCACGGCTACAGGCGCGCAGCAAACGTTCAACGCGCGTCTCACACACGCTTGTTACTGAAGCAATGTCTCGTATGCCAAAGCGTACTAAACGTGCCTGTAACGGGCGCGGAACTTATTCGAAACGTATAAGACACACGCTCGAAATACGCTGAGCTTCGAAAAAAATTTAAGAATGCTTAAAAATCTTTCAACCCAAACACACGTTGAGCGCGCAACGACCTACAGTGACGTATATTGAAGTACATCAACCGTACAGAACGCGCATGTAACGCGTTTTTAACGTGTCTCCGACGTGCTCCTGACGTATGTTGAATTTTACATCTTTGTCAACATGCTCGGCGCGCGTTTGGCTTACTAGTACGCTAATGTGCGACTGCTATTTTAGGTAAGTTCCGGAAAGGCATAAACCAAATAATATTCATTGACTCTTCGAGAAAAAAAGAACGTAAGAATTTTATGCATTTGTTCTCCTTCAAGATTCTATGGGTTACTGACTATAATGATTCAACTCACAAGTCGTGAACCTCACAAACCGCTTAAAATGTAACTTACTCCTAGCGGTGCAGGTTGGTTCACTGCCATCCCATGTGTTTCCTGCCTGGCACGTCCTTGTAGCTGTCCCTGACATGAGATATCCTGTTGAACAAGTATAGGTGGCTGTATCTCCCTGACTATAGCCTGTCACTGTCACTGCGCCATTGGCGGGGTTGGATAGAGTAGGGCAGTCTGAAACGTTATGAATAGAAATAAACGAGATGGGCCATAACTCGGTTTCGGCTACTTAAACCACTTCAGTGACCCTTTTGATTTGGCAAAATGTAGCCAAAGAGAAATACTGTAATTTTGCAACTTTCAACATGAAAGTCGATACAAAAAGGTACAAGGAGGCAATGATCAGGAAAGGGCACAATCAGAAAGAAATTCCCTCTCCAAAAACCGATATGGAAACAAGCTAAATTGATAATTAGGAATTTATACTAAGAAAACATATCGTAAGCCGAGTGAGCAGCTATTTCCCAATAGGCAGCCACTCAGTTGCCAAAACTTAACTAAAATACGGAAATGTATGTAAGGTCCAAACAGCGCAGAAAATTTGACTCCAAAACATAAAACAAATACAAATCTAACAGAAGTATTGCATTGGAACGTTCAGTAATGAAAATTGCTTGGGGGGGGGGGGGGTAAACTGGTTTTTCACCCTCATCTTCTGCATTAAGTCAATGAATCATCAAGGACAAATAAATAAATTATGATAACCACCATGATGAATCCAAAACGAGGACAACCAGATTCAATAAGCTACCAAAAGATGGAGATCTCTGGGCGCCAAATAACTTACTGAAAATCTGGAGCAACAGAAAACAAGTAGCCCAAGGGCAACGATCGCTAAAGTACAGTCACTGGACAAATTGATTTTTTTTTTTTATTTAAATGGGTATGATGGCCATCTTGGTCATGTTTCAGGTTTATGGCTGCAATATTTACCATAGGATCATTGGTCCTGTAAACACTTACCTGAGACCTAGTTGTCACTTTTTCCCATGTTTCCATGTTTGCCTATGTTTCCAAAATTGACCTTGACCAAAATTAATCACATACCTTCATCTACCCTATTAGTTGTTTGCATCTACCACTTTTCAGGTCTCAGGCTGCAATAGTTTTCAAAATATCCATTGTTTTCACTTTTTCCCATGTAAAAGCCTATGTTTCCGAAATTGACCTTGCGTAAAATAGGCCAATGTCATCCTAGGGTCATCATTTGATCAAACTATAATGAGCTGGAGTCCCAAATGATACATACCAAGTTTCGTGAAAATCGGCCTGCCGGTTCAAGAGAAGAAGATTATTGAGTGTTTTTCACCATAAATAGTGGCGTCCATCTTGGTCATGTGACCCGGATTTCTCGATCAAACTTTCGTTTCCCCTACCCATGGGTGCTCCACATAAAATTTCAGTTTCATTGGTCAAACGGTTTCAGAGAAGAAGATCTTTGAAAAGTGTGTATAGATGACGGACAAGCTAAGGTCAAGAGTTGACCTTGACCTAAATTTATCACATACCTTCATTAACTCCATTAATTGTTTTGCATCTATTACTTTCCAAAATTGACCTTGCTGTAAAAGAGAACAAGGCCATCCTAGTGTCATCATTTTATCAAACTATGATGGGCTGTAGTCCCAAATGCTACATACCAAGTTTCGTGAAAATCGGCCTGCGGGTTCTGGAGAAGAAGACTTTTGAGTGTTTTTTACCATATATGGGCGTGGCGGCCATCTTGGTCCTGTGACCTGGATTTCGCAATTATACTTTCGTTACCCCTCCCCATGGATGCTCCACATAACATTTCAGTTTTATTGGCCCTGCGGTTTCAGAGAAGAAGATCTTTGAAAAGTGTGTATGGACGACAGACCGGTCAAGGTCAAGAGATGACCTTGACCTAAATCAATCACATATCTTCATTAGTTGTTTTGCATCTACCACTTTTAAGGTCTCAAGCTGCAATAGTTTTCAAAAAAAATCCATATTTTTCACTTTTTCGCATGTTAAAGCCTATGTTTCCAAAATTTACATTGCCGTAAAATAGGTCAAGGTCATCCTAGGGTCATCATTTCATCAAATTATGATGAGCTGGAGTCCTAAATGCTACATACCAAGTTTCGTGAAAATCGGCTTGCCGGTTCAGGAAAAGAAGATTTTTGAGTGGTTTTTATCATATATGGGCATGGCGGCCATCTTGGTCAAGTGACATGGATTTCGCGATCAAACTTTCGTTCCTCCTACCCATGGATGCACTACATAAAAATTCACTTTGATTGGCCAAGTGGTTTCGGAGAAGAAGATCTTTGAAAAGTGTGTATGGACAACAGATCGGCCAAGGTCAAGAGATGACCCTGACCTAAATTAATTATATACTTTCATATACTCCATTAGTTCTCTACATCTACCATTGTTCGGGTCTCAGGCTACAATAGTTTTCAAAAAATCCATAGTTTTCACTTTTTCCTATGTAAAAGCCTATGTTTACAAAATTGACCTTGCCATAAAATAGGTCAAGATCATCCTATGATCATCATTTGATCAAACTATGATGGCCTGGAGTCCCAAATGCTACATACTAAGTTTCGTGAAAATCGCCTGCCCGTTCTGGAGAAGAAGATTTTTGAGTGGTTTTAACCATATATGGGCGTGGCGGCCATCTTGGTCATGTGACCTGGATTTCGCGATCAAACTTTCGTTCCCCCTACCAACGGATGCTCCACATAAAATTTCATTTTGATTGGCCATGCGGTTTTAGAGAAGAAGATCTATGAAATTGTGGATGACGGACGGACGATGGACGGACGACGGACGGACGCCGGACTAACTGGTATACTATAAGCTCACCTTGTGAGCCTTCGGCTCAGGCTAGCTAAAAACAATTAAACACCGGTGAGCCAAGAAACAGACAAGAAGTTCAGGCCCCAACCGACTAAAATGAATAGCTTACTGAATCTGTTGAATCTGTTGAGTCGTCTTAAGTATCAGTACCTCATTGTCAATTTAGGTATTCCCATCTCGTTTTTGGAGTGGGAATTTCTTTCTGATTGCGCCTTTTCCTGATCAGTGCCTACTTGTACCTTTTTAAGTCGGGACCAGAGTCTGACGCCCGACCCACCGGCGTGCAATTAAAGAAGGCTGAATATTTATCAACAATGATTGGGTTAAAAACTAAGTATGTAGACTGTCGCATAACATTTAAGTTATACCAAATACGTCTGTTAGGTGTAACGGTTTTTTCTAAATTGAAAAGAAGAATCACTCCTTGTTTTAAGTTTCTTAAATTTGTTAACCATAAAATTCTAATTCTGAAAGGCCCTCATGTAAAAGCGTCTTTAGCCCAACATTAAATTTGGAATTCAATTCAGTGTCTGCGATAAAAATAATAAAAAAAAGTTGTTCGAAGTTTATGATACCGATAACCCTGCTGGAGACGTTTGGCTGTTAAATATTTATTTTGCGCATTGAAGTCCGCAACATGATTGCAGATTCTAGTAAAGCTAATAAGTTGCGAAATATATACGCCATTAGAAGCGGCGAGTAACGTCACCATCCAAACACGGAAACTTCACTATATCAAAATCAAAGTCATCGCGGTTATCATAAATTTTAGAAGAATCAAATCCATTTGCAATAGAAAGATGTAAAACTAAAAAGGGGGCTTCGATATCTGTGGTATTGGCATTATTTAGGTGGATAATTCGATTGACCATGCGTTCAAAATAACGAGTGTCAATGTTCAAAAGACTAATTAAAATTAACAATCAGGTAGTATACCATGAAAACATATCGTAAGCCGAATGAGCAGCTGTTTTCCCAATAGGTGGCCACTCAGTTACCTAAACTTAGCTAAAAATATGAAAACATACATAAGGCCCAAACAGCAAAAGAACAAAAAAAATAACACAAAGACATAAAATATATGGAACCACTGAAACAATCAGTAATATAAAATTACTGGCGGGCTTAATACCTGACATCACCCTCAGCTTCTGTAGTGGTTCACAACATTTAGTTAGTTGTTCGGTCCTCGTGGTGAATCTCTAACTATAATAACCATCATGATGAATCAAAACGAGGACTTACAGATTCAGTAAGCTGCCCGACGATGGAGATCTCTAGGTTCCAAATAACCTACTAACTCCAGAGCAAAAGAAAAACACCAGTTGAACCCCGATGGGCCAAGCAACAGACAAGAAGCTCCGGTCCCAACCAACTACAATGAATAGCTTTAAGTGGGGGCCATCATAGATCTGACGCCAGACCCACCGGTGTGCAATTAAAGGCAGCAGCATAGTTATCAACCATGATTGGGTTAAAAACTTAGCATGCAGACTGTCGTATAACATTTACATGTAAGTTATATTCAATTCGTCGGTGGCGTGTAATGACTTTTTTCTGAACTGAAAAGAAACACCATTCCTTCCTATAAGTTACTTAAATTTGTAAACCAAGTCACCATAAAATTCCGGTTCCCATTAAAAGCCTCGATAACATCAGCTTGATTGTCATGGTTAAGAGAATCCATGAAATCTGTTTCGTAGCAGTATAAAAATAAATCAGCTACGAGAGGGGTGCATTTTTTTTCCTATCGAAATAACTCGGTTTCGAATCTAATATAGATATTATCCAGGAGAAAAGATAAGGCGTCACATACATTCTGATGTGACCTAAGTGTGAATCGCCTTTGGTCAGAGGAAATGAAAAAAACTTTTCTGTCACTATAGGCCAAATAAAGTGAACCATAGTTTTTCAATGATTTTATGGAAGGCCCACTGTAACAAATCCTTAGTAATTTTTCTTTCATCAGAATTGAGCCGCATCGTGAGAAAACCGGATTTTTGCCTATGCGAAAACAAAGGCGCAGATCAGCTTCGCAGTAACTGCGAAGCTGATCAGCGCCTTTGTTTTCGCTACTCGGATAGTACAATTCCTCTTCTACTTAAATCCGAAATTTCAAGCTTCTAGCTCTTTTCTGAGCTTGTACAGGCCGGTTTGTGTTGGACCTGGTCGGAAACCCCGAAGACCGGTTTTCTCGCGTCGCGGCTCAGATAATGTGGCTATGTGATATACAGGGTAGAAAAATCGTATGTGGACAAGCTCGTCGTACTGAACCCTCTACACTTCAATTTACTGAGCACCTCGCCAGAATTTTATTGACCAAAACCAATTTTTGTTTGAAGTTTCAAGACTAGTTTTATCCAAACAGAGTCAAAATATAAATTGTTGGTTAAAATGCATCTAAAAAGATAATGAATTTCTGATTTCTCATAATAACCACGCTTATCTCAAAGGGCTAAAAGGAAAATATAATCTGCACTTAGTCTATTGATGATGTACGGGGAGACATTTTAGGGTCTCCACATGGCAGAACAGCGACTGCAGTAATAGTAAATAAAAATAAAACTGAAATCATTTAACAGCAGTGAGCATATTAATGAGAAAAGAGATGGGCCATACCGCGGAAAATGGAATACTTGGCTTATATAAATATAATGCAAATATAATAACTAACGTAATAAGTACTGGGTGTACTATCGTTATCTCAAAGTAATATTACCCTTTCCTTAATAAAAGATAACATAAGATAAGATAAGATAAGATAAGACAGTTTATTGTCTCTTGTCCAATACAAGTTAAGACATGACAAAGTACATACAAAGACAGCACACCAAACAACATAATCATACAGAATCTCTCTACTACCCCTACCTTATTACCCCTTAAAATTTAACACCACTGAACATTCCTGTTCTTTAAAGTAAAACCAGGGTGTACATTAGTGCACCATATTAACTGAAACAATTCATACACACAATATCTTTATATAGTACATAGACATTTTACCATAATGATAACCACTATGATGATGTATTCCGATGGTATAGTATAGCTTTGAAAAGTATATGAACCAGTTTCGCATAACAAGTAATCGTGACAGAAGTACAACGCGTGTGTGCATACACATACCTGACAAAACCAGTTCTTGCAGCTGAAAATTGTCAATTTTTAATAAGAACAAAAAAATATATATATACAGTGCACAGACGCTTACATATCAATGACAAAATTTAAAAAAAAAAAAAACACCTTCTTATTGCCGTCACCAATAATATTACCTCGGTAATGATTGACAGCTCTAGCCACAAAAATGATTATAATATCCTTTAAAAATTGTAATCGTTTGAAAACTGTTCCGATGAAATCTTGTATGAAATAGAACACATTTTGTGATAAAGGGAAGGTTCTTATGAAGATCTAACATAAAAGATCTTCATGTATGAGACCACATTAACACGAACACCTAGATATTTCAATGAACGTACCTGAAAGGTCATGAACTATTCGTATATAACAATAATAAAGTTGAATCATCACGTAGAAATGATCGGAGTCTTAGTTTCAAGCAATACAAAATGGTAAAGTTTTAAGCACATTTTCAAAATCCCTGTTAATTCGGGTTTAAGCACATTTTCAAAATCCTTCTTAATTCGGGTGAAATTATCGTGTTATATAACCCAAAACCCAAAGTCGCTAAAATTATCCTCTCATTCGCCAACATTTTAAACGACAATTTAGGTTCGACATGTAAGAGTAACTCTACCTGGGCGAATGCGAGTCTCTCTGCTTGAAATATCGACATTGAGGATCTTTTACAGTAAGGTGCTTTAATTTCAAGTTTCATTGCCTTGATTGTTTGTAATTTATACTCACTACTACAAACAGGCGTACTCCCTGACCAGGTCCCGTCCGCCTGGCAAGTTCTAGTGTCACTACCAATGATACTAAATCCAGCATCACATGTATACTTCGCAGTTTGTCCTGTTGATGCATCTGTCGTGGTGTTTACCTGTCCGTCCGCTGGCGCAGTCAGTCCAGGACAATCTAAAAAAAAAAAAAATACGATGCAATTTCTAACAACATCGTGTTTATGTTAGAGGTGTTGAACTTTTACTCGATGTTGCACCGATTCCTGGTCCCTCTGTCTTTACTTAGTTGAACCAACCCAAACATAACCTTATAACAATACCATTGCACCAAGTTATCAAGAGGTATCTATACTTAACACTTATGTATACTGGATTTATTTCAGGAATTATTTTGTCTAAAACCCAGTTAAAACAGACATGGCGGAACTGATGTTTAATTTATGTAAGGTTTTCTTCAGTCGTTTCATCTGGCAGTGTAATGTCGTAGAATGTGATGACTAAATCAAATGAGCCGCCGCATGGGAAAACAAACAATCTGCATAGGCGAAAACAAAGGCGCAGATCAGTTTCGCAGTAACTGCACTGCGAAGCTGATCAGCGCCTTCGTTTTCGCTACACGGATAAAAAATTCCTCTACTTTCTAAATCCAAAATTTCCAGCCTCTAACCATCTTCTAAGACTGTACAGCCCGGTTTGTGTCGGACCTGGTCGGAACCCTAATTGTTGGTTTTCTCACGCACAGGCTCAAATAAAAGTTTATTTATTTTATTTTACTTATTTATACAATGTTTAAAGAGGGTAATACTAATTAGCTTATCAGCTATTCTACCTAGTGGCCCTCTGGAAATAACAAATACTTGCATATATACACTGAAAAAAAGTTATAAGAGGCCACTTTTCAAACTCATTTTTTGTTTCTAAGCCATGTTCAAAATTGCACGATTTTTTGCCGAAAGACGTGTCTTTCAAGTAAGTAAAGTTCCAAAGTGTTAAGAAATAATTTTCTTTCACTAAAAGCGTTTTTGGAGTAAAAATGCAAAAATCAATGTTTTTAAATAAAAAAAATGGATACAGCACACCATCTATTGAAATTAGGAACGGGTGTCATCAAAGGGGTTGTTACGGCTCGGATAAACATCAAACATTCGAATTTTCTCTACTGGTAGAATGTTTATGCATTTTTAAGAATCACCAATTTTGAGATTTTTTGGAAAATTCATAAATGAGCCTCTTAAACATGTTGACCCCTGTTAAATTCACTTGATGAGGCCTGGAAATGAGAGATATAACTCGACTGAACTGTTTGAGACCATTTTCGAGGACCAACAGGTCAAGGCTGCCGCACACTTCCGGTTTCAATGCCAATTTTTAACGAACAAAATAACAAAGTTTGTGGACGATTTATTTAATTTTAAAAGTTTATCAGAGTCTAGTATTTGACCTAAATAATCGCTGAAAATTTCAATGCCATGCTGCTGATAATAACGCAACTGGAGAAGAACAAAGTTGGTATGCAAATTGCATACAAAAGCTGAATTCCTGTTATTCAGGTTGTTGTCTTCTTGCATGTACAAAACAGACACGAAGATTCTTATTGCAGCAACACCTTTGACTTAATTTTATCTTGCATCATGGCAGTCAGTAGCACTTTCAAATAAATTAAAATGTAAAAACACAACGTCATAATATGACATTTAATTTTATGTTAATAAAGTGTGACTTTTTGAAATGAGGGTACCTTTACACATGCTTCGTCTGTGTGAGAAGTATCACGCATTTTGGAATGCAGAAATCTACAGAGCCACTGTTAGACATTGGTTTATTCATTTTTGATCAATTGATCGTATTTTACTTTCTGAACTAGAAGAAAAAATATGAGGTGGCCTCTTATAACGTTTTTTCAGTGTACAACAGCATTATCAACATATCCAGTTATGCACTAAAACAATAAATAGTCTTACGTCGTGAAAAAGAACAGTAAAAATGGTATGCTTTAAAATTTTGGTCCTTATGACGAAGACAGTAATTTTATTAGATGATCCATGGGCGTATAAAACATTAGAATATATCTAGAAAATATTTGAAATAGAGCAACCATAAGAAGGTTTTATCAAATATATACATTTTTATGTTTGTACATGCATACTATTTCAATAAAACATTTTTTAGATCATAGTAACTATTCAATGCTGAGGAATGAACTGCCGAGCAGAGTGCATGTGGCGGAAACCACAAACCCCACACACACAGTTACATTATTGCTGTTAAAACCCGACATTGTAGTAAAGGTAAATTAAAATATGAATATTTGTTTGCTAGTTAAAATTAAGACTTACTTTTTATTAGTCTGCAAGTGCGCTTTGAGGCTACGTTTAAAAGCATTTATAGAATTTTTTTCTCTGATTGCCTGAGGTAGAGCATTCCAAAGCCTAGGAGCTGAGCAAGAAAACTAGAAAAAGTGCCTTGAGAGGCACGTATACCCCCGGCTGGTAGCTCCCCACCCCGACCCCTAAGCCCACCGTGCCCGACCCAGACATGTTCACTGACACATTGAATCTCAATTCCCGAATTAAAAAAAGCACCCTCAACAAGTAAATCTTTAAAATTTGAATTTGCAAAAAAGCACTGTCTAAAAGCATTGACAGATGTGTGGGGGGAGGGGGTGTAGTAGAATGACAGACTACTATAGAGCAGTATACAGAGCTGAATTGTATACTCAATCTAGAACTTGATCGCGGGTCCTCGGTCCTAGATGGAAAATAGATGTCATTCTTTAATAATATTAATAAAAAAATAAAATGAGATGTCCTAGATCTTGACCTCTAGCCCCACCCTGGGCATGGAACCTAGAGTGTAATGTCATTAGGAACAAGGCAAACCTTATAGTGTACCTATGGTGCAAGTATGAATGATTTCTAAACATGGTGGTTAAAAAAAGTACAGAAAATACAATTTTTAAAGATGTTCTAGATTTTGACCTCTAGCCCCACCCCCCGCACATGGACCCTACAGTCTGAACCTTACACGGTACCTATGGTCTAAACATGAATGTTTTCTGACAAGACTTATTTGATGTCAAGAAAATAGACTAACAGAAACTTTATCATGGTCTCTATTATGTTATAAATGTGTCCTAGATTTTGACCTTTAGCCCCACCCCTGGGGATGGTACTACTGATATTGAAAGAAAACCCTATAGGGCATCTACAAACTAAATAAGAATACATTCCTATGATTGTTTGTTAAGATATCGACTTAGAGAAGAAACAGTAACATTGTAATCAGCACATTTTAAAGGTGACCTAGATTTTGACCTCCAGCCCCACCCCCTGGGCATGGACCCTAGGGTCCGACCTCATGGAAATAAAGCAAACCCTATAGGGTACCTATGGTCCAAATATGAATAGTTTCTGACCATTGGTTTATGAGATATACACCTCTAGAGAAACTTTAACCAAAACTTTGACATAAATTCTACGAACGTTCCGGAATTACGAACGAAGAACGAACTAACGAACGAACGAACATACGAACGGACGAACGGAAAAGCGAAAACTATGTACCCGTCGGCATAAATGCCGGGGGTATAATGACCCATCACGAAGCGTGGTATGAGTTTTGGGAACAAAAAGGGTTCCGTTGACTGATGACCTCAAATTGAGATTATGCACGTGTGATACTGGTTTCAAGAGTTTTGATATATATTCTGGCGTGAGATTATTCACAGCCCTGTAGGTAAGTACAGCTTTATTGTATTTAAGTCTGTCTGTTACGGAAAGCCAACATAACTCATTGAACATGTATTCTGAAGGAGTGTCAAATTCGGCGCGCAATATTATCCTCGCTGCTCGTTTCTGCAGTTTAGACAGACATTCTATATTCTATAAGTTGGAGTAAGCAAGGGGCATTTTGAACAAGTGAGGCGTTTACCTTGTGAGAATGGTATAAAAATTACGGTCGTTCCTGTTATAACACTGAGTCGATTCGGACAAATAAAATGTAAAAACTGAGTTCTATTAAGAACAGATAAAATTATGAGAAAAGTGGACAGTGCAACTATCCATATATGGAGTAAGGAAAGGACAGCCTATGTAAAATGAAGAAGTACAACTGTAGATTGAGAGATATTTATCGGACATATAGCACTAGATGGGACGCCGCGTTCTGTTTGCTTCGAGGAATGTCATCGAAAAATAGAATAGAAATTCAAAATCACCCATGATGTCCCTTTTAATGGAAGTGGACTCAAGCACATGATAACAATGGGAAGGTCAATTCGTCATATACTGGTTAAATTACAATTGATTTGGAAAATACTCCGTCTGTAGGGATTTGGGATGAGTCAATTTGAGCCAGCAAATACAACGGCACAAATTTAGTATCATAATTGGGCCGCGTCATAAGAAAACCGGATTTTTGCATTTGCGTAAACAAAGCCGCAGATCAGATGCACAACTGGCCAGCGCCTTTGTTTTCGCAATTCCTCTTCTTCTTAAATCCGAAATTTCAAGCTTCTAGCCATCTTCTGTGGCTGCACAGACCGGTTTGTGTCGGACCTGGTCGGAGACCCTAAGGCGTTGCGGCTCATATAAAACTGTCGCAACTGTTCTCAACGTATCAAACGTTTGTACCACTGCAATAGCTGAAGGTGAGGTTAGGGGCCTGTTAATAGTGTAAGCCCCCAGTAATTATTACTGATCGTACCAAGGCGATACTTCTGTTGTGATTCTTATTGTTTTATATTTTGGTGTTGAATTTCTGTGCTGTTTGCACCTTATGTATCTTTTCATATTTTAGTCAAGTTTGGGTAATTGAGTGGGCGCCTATTGGGAAATATCTGCTCACTTGGCTTACGACATGTTTTCTTAATAATAGTATAAGTACCTGATTGTTAATTTAGTTTTTCCCCAACTCGGTTTTTGGATTGCGCCTTTTCCTGATCATTGCCTACTTTGGCCTTCCTTTTGAAACTGATTATCAACGTGAGAAACAAAATATCGTCGGCACGTACGAACCATGTATTTTCAGGCAAAGCTATAAGATCACGTGAAACTGTCAACAATGCAGTTGTTCCAAAAGACAATTCGGAAAACGGTTTTAAACAGGTGCAGTCAGGTGCTTCCTTGTAGTTATAATAATAAGTGACCGCAGTCTATATTTTTAATGCTAGAACAAGAGAGAAGGGTATTTATGAAAAGGAAACAAAAAGCTACTCACCCATACACATCGTTCTTGCTGCAGCCGGACAGTTTACACTGATAGGCACAGAGCCATCTGTTCCTGAAACATTATACGTAGTATAGTGTAAATATACGTATATGTTATTAATAGATCACAACACCTGAAGATTAATCAAGCCGCCGTTTTTAATATAATACTACTCAAAATTTGATAAGCAAAGCATCACGGTATTATTTTCCATACAGCGCTTTGTAAAACACCCCGAATTTGACCCAAATTTAAGGACAATCCCAAAGGGGCAAGAATGTCGGTCTCATTTGCGTTTTGGTAGAAGCATTGGACTAAAAGAAATTTGAAACAAAACAGTCGTACCGAAGTCTATAGAACATTTTTAATAAAATTAGAATTTTGACAAAAAGGTGGTTCTTTTAAAAATAGCCCAAACGTGATCGTTGCTTTTATCCCGCACTGCACACATTTGCCGATATGCATTTCTGACTGACTTTCACAGAAAAAAAATCAATTTCAAGTCGAATTTTCGTGCTACTGTGGACTTTCAGAAAAATGCAATCATTTCAGGATTTTAATGAAAATGCAAAGAATGCTCAATGGCCTACGGTAGGACATTTGCTGTTTCAAACTTCTTGTAGCCAGAAACTTCAAGACATTATCAAAGAAAAAGCAAATAAGACGACCGACATTGTTTCGCCTTGGACAATGCCATTGAATTTGAATCAAACAGAGTGTTTTAAACTGTGTTGTATGGATAACAATACCTTGATGCTTATAAAATTTTGAGTAGCATATAAATAAACGTATATTCAAAATGCTGCATTTAAATCTAAAATACTGGTGTAAAACCATTTATAGAATTAGGCTTGGAGCATTTTCCTATTCAACAGTTCCTCCCAAAAATTTCCCGTTAGACATTCAACTTTCGTAATTGGCTTTTGTTCTTGAAAAGCAGACAACAAGAAGACGACAAATTAAATGAGAACAAATACTGAAAACTAATAAACAATTGTGTTTGGGTGGGGAAAATTAGGATATATTTAATTTTCAAATGCTAAACTCTTTTTCAGGACCAATGATAATTCAGCAGATTTGTTTCGTTTTGATGCTATCAAGCGCATCTACTTCTGGATATTAAAATGCACGCTTCTTTAGGTACAGACATCTTACCTTCAAATCCTAGCCAAAAGTAGCCATCGTTTACCCGACCAGAATTTCCCAGTGTAACAGTAAGATAATTAATACTGCTTGTCCATTTCAAAGTTATTTCAAAATTAGTATTATCGGAGCAGGTCAATGTTTGCACAGTCCCGTCATCATCAATCTGTAGCTGTTGTGTACCGGTGCATGATCCCCCTCCATCCCCAAGTTGGAAGTGAACCAGGTAAACCTTGATCTGAGAGGAGCAGTCTTGAACCTCAACGGAGCAACTACCACTTGTGTCAGAGGCCGATATCTTATTATTGGGATAGCCCTGGTTCTGTATGTACAGCAGGGATCCTGTGGCAGTCAGTGAGCTTGAAGCTGACATAGTTAAGATTCTGGTGGATTCTGAAACAGAAAGATTCCACAGTATGAATGTACATGTAAACGTTTGCAAAATGAAAATAGAAAATGTATATGCAAAAAGATAGATACTTTGAGGATAGTCGAATAGACTAAAAGTCTCCCCGTACATCATCCATAGTGCAGATTATATTTTTACGGTCCTTTTAGATATTCAGTGTTCAATACACTTTCGTTTAGAAACATAATTCTAAGATTGTTTTTAATTCTTTGATCCCAATAGGAATGTGTCTCTGATTTAGACTTTTCGTGCATTCTCTCGAAATTGCAGCACACAAGTATGGCTTTCGTTACCGGTTTAAAATGGCTACTGATGAGACCCGGGTTCATTACCCGAAATTCCGCAGTATACCTCGTAGTCCATACTTTCTCCCTTTGAAAATTTTTACTGCTTCCAAAGGACCCAAACTTTATTTTATTATTGAAGACAGCTGTTACAATAGTAACCCAATGAACCAAAGAAGAAGTGCTGAACCTCTACGTTATTTACACAGCTTTATCCTTGTACCCTCTGAGACTTTAAGCAAAATAGTAACTACGTGTTTATTAAGATTTATCAATCGGCTTTTGTGTGCGTGCGTGCGTGCGTGCGTGCGTGCGTGGTATATTCTATATGATTACTTTACCTGGTATACAGTAATACTCCATAGTGAGGTAGTGGTTTAGTATAGGATAAGTGCCACCACAGCTACTTGTGTCAATTTTGCCTATCGTAACTGGGCTGCATAGTGAGCGTCCGGAACAAGCTGCCTGCTGTTCAGTGCCGCTATATGTTGGAGTGAAGCAGTCCGCCCCATCGTAGGCACAGCAGGTACTAGTATTTTCATTCAAGCCACATGTTGTCGTTACTTTTGTGCCATATTTTACAGATTGAACGGCTATAACTTCCCCGCCAACGCATGATCCTTGGACGTCTTCTCCGGCACACGCAGTGGTTCGATCAGGAGACCCCTCGGGTAACACTACACCTGAAACTGTTTGAACTAAATCAACACCAGGCAAGAGGAAACCAGTAGTCAGAAATTTCAAACAACAGCTGCAAGTCCGCGAGTAATTGATGAGTAACTGGTAGTCAAAAGGCGGTAAGCAGTTTATTTCTATAAGTTATATACATAACTCTTGCATTGGTATAATACATGATAATGTGGTTCTGGTGTTGTCCCTTATTCCCCGCCTGGTGTCTTGGTTGAGCGTTTAATTTTGATTGATCAATGCTTGAAAACACCTAAAAGTATTCTTGAATATAGGTCATTAAACTGAATTAATAAATTACAGTTTTGTTTCAGGAAATAATCGTTTACTCGATTAATCATATTGTGCCTAATTGTGAATCACTTTCCATTTGCTACTTTGGTTCGTAGTATCATCAAGTTCGTTTGCGTTCAGTTAAGTATGTTCTTGCCTGTTTTGTGACCCTTAGTCATTATGAAAACACGCCCATGCAATATACAGATATTCTTTAAGTTGTTAAAATTGAAAAATTTCAGTAGAAATTTTTTTATATTAATTTTTTCTTATTTTTGCTCAAAACATAGATCGTGGGTACACGTTAGAACCGCCTCGCCAAAATAGGTATACCCCTGCATACCCCAGTTTTTTTTTTTCTTTATAAAAGTGGGGTTCAAGGGGGTATACATTACACGGACATGTTTTCTTGATGTATACATGTACTCC
Source organism: Rugalucina vietnamica (assembly GCA_964017185.1). Classification (NCBI taxonomy): domain Eukaryota; kingdom Metazoa; phylum Mollusca; class Bivalvia; order Lucinida; family Lucinidae; genus Rugalucina; species Rugalucina vietnamica. Next base: position 56,025,890 of record OZ024874.1, on the reverse strand, counting down.
ATGTATCTAAAAGGATTTAAGTGTGGGGACTGGGTCTTAGTAACACACGTCTTCATGTATAGTTTTTGACGTAATGGTTAATTTAGGAAATACTATAACCTAAGGCATTCCTTTCATTGGAATGACACACTTAGCATGTGTATCAAAGAACAAAAATACAAACAATGGCACATATTCGTTAAATGCATAAAATATTTACGTATCGAACAAATCAATGAAAACAAATGCTTACCTTTAATAGAACAAAGCCCATAAAACAATAAACATATTACCCGCATACTTTCACACTCCATGGCCAGCATTTACCCGTTTGTAGGGTGTAACTATAACAGCATTAACATTATCTTCTAAGTTTATCATACAGCTAATTGGTTTAAGTTTCATGAAATAGGATTCCACAAACTCAAAATATAATACGCGGACAACATATATAGTCATAAACATGCAAAACCTCACACTGTCGAGAAATTTGATCATTAATGGGTCGAAAAGTTCATTGTTTACCAATAAATACACTGGACTCTGTGCAAAATGCACCTTCAAACAATAATGGCATAAATATCACTGTTAGATATGCTGCTAGGTTCCATTGTGTTTCGAACGCGTCGACTGGGCTCGGGCTGTTGTGGAATTTAAGGATCCAACACGGAAGTAAATTTCGCAAACCAATCATTGAAATCGATAACATGCCTTTTGAAAATAACAAATATCTGAATGAATAACCATTAAAAATAGATAAAGGTGTTTTGACACCCAGTATACTAATGCTTCCAAATTAAGCTTGTATAGGGACATTGGGTTAAGTTTTCATAGGGAAGTTGTCAATATCAAAATGTAAGTCAAGAAGTAGACCTAGCTACCTTTTACCTATCGAATATCCACATACGTCACATACCAATGAGCCGCCTCGTGAGAAAACCAACAATCTGCATATGTGAAACCAAAGACGCAGATCAGCTTCGAAGTAACTGCAGAGCTGATCTAAATCCAAAACTTCAAGCATCGTTCCTTCTTCTGTGCTTGTAAAGCTCGGTTTGTGTCGGACCTGTTCGGAAACTACTTTTTTCATAAAGCGGCCCAATTATTGAGTTTTAATCAAAGACCAAGAGGCAGCGGATGCACAGCCAAAACAATACCACCCCAAACGCCTAGGTGGAATACAACCAAAATAAAAAAAATGAACAATCCGACACTGAGTAACTTATTTTAATGTATTTGAGCTGCGTCGAGAGAAAACCAAACATACGGTTTCCGAACTGGTTCGACATAAACCGAACTGTACAAGCATAGAAGGCGGCCAGAGACTGATAATTTTGGACTTAGAAAGTAGAGGAATTGTACTATCCGTATTGTGAAAAGAAAGGCGCTGATTGGCTCCGCAGTTACTACGAAGCTGATCTGCGCCAGTGTTTTCGCATATGCTGGTTTTCTCATTCATACATCACCACTGAAACAGACAAAAGTAAACAGCAGAATCGAATTCGAAGGATTAAGAAATGCATTATAGAATTACTGTAATGGGTACACAACCTCGCCTTCAACTTACAATATTACAATAATTGCTCAGTTCTCACTAGTCTAAGAATCATCAGGGACTCCAAACAAATAAATCGAGAAAGCACCATGGTAAATCATAGATCACGGTTATGAATCATCTAATCATCAGGGACTCCAAACAAATAAATCGAGAAAGCACCCTGGTAAATCATAGCTCACGGTTATGAAAAAAAAACGATCTGTCTGCATTCTTATTCATGATGTTCAGTACACCAAAGGACTCTGTCTGCTTTCAATACGAACAACAATGGACAGAATCGGTGCTTGATCATGGATAATGGCTCAGATATACTGAAACGATAGTAAGTTTTTATTCCATTCAAACTTTTAAAAGGAAGATGTTTCAGTGCTGTAAAGGGTATTCCGTACTAAGCCTCACACTTCTTTCATGTTTTCATAATTACTCTAAATGCGAAGACATCTGTTATAGGATTTTAATGTGCACTTATATTTTTTGCATGTCAAAATATCAGGAAGTTATATTTTGCTATTTTTAAACATATAACATACATTTAACGAACCAATGAACAGATCGAAGTAAATGCGAATACAACTTTAAGAAATGAGCCTCTGTGGAGCCTCGACGCGAGAAAACCGGTCTTCGGGGTTTCCGACCAGGTCCGACACAAACCGGCCTGTACAAGCTCAGAAAAGAGCTAGAAGCTTGAAATTTCGGATTTAAGTAGAAGAGGAATTGTACTATCCGAGTAGCGAAAACAAAGGCGCTGATCAGATTCGCGGTTACCGCGAAGCTGAATTGCGCCTTTGTTTTCGCCTAGGCAAAAATCCGGTTTTCTCACGATGCGGCTCGTATGTGACGCCTTGAATCAAATTTTGGCGTTAATTTATCATTTTTAGCTAACGTAAGATTTACCTTTCACATGAAAAATTAGCTTCAACCACAGGCGCTCGACGACAGGACCAATTTTTATTTTATTTTATTTTATTATTATTTTTTTTTTTTTTTTTTTATTTTATTTTTTTTATTTTTTTTTTTTTTTTATTTTTCATTTTTACCCGTTTGGAGACCCTAAGGATACGTTCATGCATTTACTTTACCTTTGAAAGCTTTTCTATCAATCCTCAATCAACCCTCCTCAACGGGCTACTATATAGACAAGGCCGGAAACGCGGTGTCCTAGCTTTAATGGGGGTCATGGGTCATCTCAAACTCGTACTTCACCCTTTACCGTTATTTCAAAAAAAAAAACGTACAAGTAGGCAAAGATCAGGTGACAAGTAGGCAAACGTACAAGTAGGCAAAGCAAAGATCAAATGTCTACTCATGAGTGTCTTTGTAAAAAGTCTCAACCATCGCCTTCATCCATCATAACCATTACCGCCCGTAAAAACTAACAATTCAAGCATTCTACAATTATAAGCATAATTTTCCAAAACGCTTGCGATCTCTCAGCATTAATTTCACTGTATGACCACGTATAAACCCACAGCGATAACCACAGACCGAAAAGACTCTGACAGCTCGGTTCAACGTGAGCGTTCATACCCGAGCCGGCATGCGGTATTTAGGGTGCCTCGTCCAATCAAGTGCGACCGGAAATGTGGTCGATTAACAACAAGACTCCAGCCCTGTTCAATTATATATGCGCTCTCGCCGTGGCGAGATCGCAACAAAATTGGATGAAATCACGAATGAAATCTGCAATCGAGCCGTGACATTATTATAAATACACTGGTCACACGACATATTACGATAGCACGTTGCTTTTCATTGGTTGCTTGAATTAATATCCAGTCAAATACTGTAATGTCTAGACGGAATATTTCCAACGGTATTCCGTTATACCTCTCCATACCGACCGACGGAAATGGGATATATTCAGCCCTTGGTCGAAAATGAAAATTCAGCGAAACTGCAAAACTGTGTTATTTCACAGGCGCTTGAAGTTATGGCCATAAATCATAAAAATAATGCTTCAAATAAGTGTCAACATAGCAATACGAAGTATTGGCAATACCTACGGTATTGCTATGAAGACACTATTGTTTTAGGGCATATTTTAATGATTTATGGCCATAACTTCAAGCGCCTGTGGTTATTTTAACTTATGCTAGATCTTTTCTTGCATATATGACATAAATTATAAATATTCTAGTTGTTAAAGTACACACCCCTGGTGAAATAATGTCATTTGGCGTGTCACCAGTAAACTATTCAGATTCAGACACACAATCATAAAATACTTCATTTTTTCTATGGAAAATTTCAAAGATGTCTTTAAATAGATCAGGGGAGACTACTGCAGAATTAGCGACTCAAAGTCGAAAATCGTTTGTTTTTTCTACATGTACATTACTTTAAACGTTTTGGCAATTTTATGTGTTTACTGGAAGATCTTTGGCACTGGTACAAATACATAACAAAAATAATACGATTAATAGCAAAATAATATAGCTGTATGTCGCTTAAGAAATCCGCAATCAGTTCGACAATGGTTTAAATGCAACCCATGATAAGCTGTCAGGGAAGTGGAACGAGGTACCGAAGTGAAACGGAGTGACAGTTAGCCAGCTGGTCTACATAATGTCACTTTGTGTTCTGTGTCATGGCAACAGTTCGACTACAATTATGCACTAGGATTGATTGTTTCAAACGATATTTACATTGGCCTTCGACCGATTTTAAGAAACGACAGGTCAGAGTACAAAAACATTCGGGATCCCATGCAAGAAGACAGGTAGTGCATAAAATCTAAGTTAACGGGCGGCGATGCTATTTTGGTTGAAGGCGATGGGTGAGACCTTTTACAAAGAAACTTATGAGTAGACAGCCAGCATTGAAATAACGGTAAAGGGTGAAGTATGAGTTTGAGATGCAGAGAACCCCATGAACTCAATAAAACCAGGACACCGCGTTTCCGGCCTTGTCTATATAGTAGCCCATAGAGGAGGGCTGATTGATAGAAAAGGTTTTAAAGGTAAAGTAAATGCATGGGCGTATCAACGGGTGAAAATGCAAAAAAAAAAAAAGTCCAGTCGTCCAGCGCCTGTGAGTGCTACTGTTTAGTTTTAATCAAAGACTAAGATTCGGAGTAAGCAGAGCCGAGAGCCGAAAACAATACCGCCCGGAAAAATCAATGTAGGAAATAAAACTAAATAAGCACTGGTGCGAAAGCGGCGCACAATCGGTCACTCAGTTACTCAAAATCGCCCTATAGATTCACTGTACACCGAAGAATCGGTTACTGAAACAGTGCCAGTAGTTACTGAACACATTTTTGGACAAAAGATGCGAGATAATGTATTATTTTAAATGTTCTCTTGTAATGTAATGAGATTTCATTCTGTGCCATCTTTTTCAGATGATCGCCTTTGCACATGTTTTTGCGTCATCTTATGGTTGACAAACCTCGAAATGTATTCGTGGGAGCACATGGAAGGTATTCGATTTGGTTGATAGTTGTAAAAATGATTTGTGCATATTTTTATTCATAATAGTTTAGTTCACTAATTGACTGCTTCTGCTTTCAGTGAAAATTCGGACGATTAACAAGGGATGCTTGGTCATTGATAAACAAAGACTCATCTCGTTAAACTGTAGCTTAGCAGGACTCAAAAATATAATAAGTTTTTATTTTATACTGTTTAAACCCTTTAAAACGAAGATATTTTTAAAGTTGTAGAGTGTTGTAAAAGGTATTTCATACTGTTTCTTCGCTTATTTCATTTTTTCACATTATATTAATAGGATTTCAATGAGTGCATTGATATTCATTGCATGTCAAAATATCAGGAAGTGATTGTTTTTGCTATTTTACACATGACATGCATTTAACAAACCAATAAACCGATCGGAGAAAATGCGAATAAAACTTGTAAAATGATTCATTGATATTTACTTATTTACTTATTTTGGTTGCTCGTTCATTAAGTCTAACATATGTAGACTAAGTCAAGTCCTCAGAGATAATGTTTATTTGGCATGTAATGACAGAAAGGCTTTTTTTTCTGATCAAATACGATATATACTTTGGTCATGTCAGAATGAATTCGACGCCTTATCCTATCTCTTGGATAATATTTATATTATATTTGTCACCAAGTTATACAGACGACATTTTAGAATTCCGATGGATATGAATTTGGCGATTTCATGGATTCTCTTAACAATGACAATCAAGCTGATGTTACCGATGCTTTTAATTTGAATTTCATGTACCTCAATGACCTTTTGAATATTGATAACCCTTATTTTGAAGGCAAAGTCAATAGTTGAATAACACCAAAGATACCGAATCCCCATTTTTGGACTTGCGTCTTTCTACAATCTACAACTTATGATAAGCGCGATGTCTTTGGTTTTGATAATTTTTAAAAGTAAATTTTCCTGGATTATGACGTTCCTCGGCATACTTCTCCTAGTGTATACACTTCACAACTTATTAGGTTTACTATAGTCACGTTATGGACTTCAACGCGCGACATTAATGTTTAACAACCAAACTTCTCCAGCAGGGCTATCAATATCATTAGCTTCGAAAAACATTTTCTAAATGTTATCGCAAATACTACGCATTTTTATACTGAATTGATTTCCAAATTGAATGTTTGCTTAAAGACGCTCTTACGTGAGGGGCTTTCGGAACCAGAATTTTTAGTGACTTGGTCAGGGTGCCCGGTGACTTTTGGTGTCAAAAATTTAGGTCAGGTTCAAAAATATAGGTTTTTCGAGGTCAGAAATATAGGATAAAATAGGATGTATATAGAATGAAGAAAACAAGCTAAATTAATGTTTGTCAGCCACCAGTCACATGATACATCTGCGAAGCCAACCAGATATATCCCTCTTTCCAAATAGAAAGAAAGATTGAACAAAGAAGAAATTCTTGATAGCCAGAATTCTTGATCTGAAATTTCAAATCGAGAGGTTTATATAATATTACTTGGAAATTCTGAAATTCCAAAAGGAGAGATTGTTTTCAAAAGTAAGGAGATCCTCAAAAAGAAAAGAAATATCACATGCTGTTTATCCATAACGCAAGAAAGAGAAATGAGTAAATAAGAAGTATGTTATGGTTTGCAGGGTAAAAACTTTCATGCTTTCAGAATTTTAGTGTTCTTGAATTTCTGTAAACTTATGATTCTTGTAACGTTGTGAATAGTAAAACACTATCATTGTCACTATAAAGACCTTTGAAGGAAATTATAATTTAAGCACTTAAAATTATACTTCAGAGCCTGTTGTTATTATGTTCAGATGCTATGTGTATACAATCTACCTCAAGTTATAATCTTCTCATTATGGTGAAATGATATGTTGAAAATTTGAGTGTAACACATCATACTGTTCAGCTTAGCTTTATAATCATCACAAGTCTTAGCCAAAAGGTAACAAAGTTTGAATTTTACCATACTAACCTATCAGATTTGGACACTTAAACAAGAATTCAAAGGTCTCTCCTTTATCTTTTATGGCACTAAATCTTAAATTCTTAGGAACAGATTTGAATGCCCACAAACAACTTTCAGAGCAGAACTTAAATATGCCTTTGCCTTTAATGTCAAAGACAACAATTTATTACTTCTTTGAAATTGTACCACCACTAATGAAACAGCAGTATTTTTTCACTTGCTACACATGTCTCAGTCCAGAATGACCACAATTAATATTCTATTCCATTTTTCTTTCTCTCTATATACACAAGGGTTTAATTAAGGTTAGTGTGTGATCCAGGGTGTTTGTAAAAAGTGTTTTTGATTATTATGTACAAAAAGTTAAACTTTTATAGTCATTTACAGTATTAACTAATAAAGTTAATACCCTTGAAAGGAATATAAATTCCTTCAGACTAAATTCAAATTGAATTACATGCAGTTAGGCAGCTCCACTTATATCACATCTTGTTCTATACAGGGACTTTTATTCAATCTTTTAGTTTCTTGTGTATCCAAAATCCAAAAATATAGGTTTTTATAGGTATTTGGAAAAATATAGGATAATATAGGTTTTTATAGGTAAACCTCAAAAATATAGGATAATATAGGGTTTTATAGGTTACCGGGCACCCTGATTGGTTTGCAAATTTAAGAACCTTATAGATAGGAAGGAATGATTCATGATTCTCGTTTCAGTTGGAAAAAAACAAGAGGACCAATGGTCCTGTAAACGCTCACCTGAGGTCTGCTGCATATACCAATAAACATGTTTGAATATTATGGTATTTAACCCCAGTACAGAAGCAGATGAAGCCCTTGGACCATTTTCTTCTTTTTTAGCTCACCTGAGCCAAACGCTCATAGGTGAGCTTATATTATACCCATGCTCCGGCGTCCGTCCGTCGTCCACAATTTCAAAGATCTTCTTCTCTGAAACCACTGGGTCGATTGTTCTCACATTACACACACAGCATCTATAGGTAGGGGGAAAGAATAATTGTGTTTTTTGTTTTGATCGGATAAGAATTCGGGTTGCTATGGTAACTTATGCTTCCCATAGACATATAATGGAAAAAAGTGAAAATTTCCAGTTTTTGCTCTCTTGTTGCAGATATTTGAATTTTGTTTTTGCAGAAATGTTTATTGAGAAGTCCTCTACTTTTCATGTGACTTGTGTCCTAATCATTCATTTTGATTGGTTGCAGGGGCCCCATATAGGGCAAAATTTCGAAAAACATTCAAAAATCTTCTTCTCAGAAACTGGCAAGAGGATGAAGCCTGTACTTTTTATACATATTCCTGACAGTAGCCTCTACATAATTTGTGTTTTTTATTCCAGACAGAAGAAGTCTAGTTGCTATGGCAACTTAAAGTTTACATAGACTTATAATGGGAAAAGTTGAAATTGACTATTTTTGCGGTCCAATTGCGGATATTTGAATTTTATCTTTTTAGAAATGTTTATTGAGTAGTGCTCAACGTTTATTGTTACTTTTGTCCCTTTATTTTGATTGGTTGTTTGGGCCCCATACAGGGCAAAATTTAGAAAAACATTCAAAATTCTTCTCCTCAGAAACTGTCACAGGGGTGAAGCCTGTACTTTGTATACATGTTCCTGACAGTAGCCTCTACATAATTTTTGTGGTTTTTTTTTATTCCAGTCGGATAAGAAACTCTGGTTGCTATGGTAAGTAAAAGTTTCCATAGAATTATAATGGGGAAAGTGGAAATAAGCTATTTTTCTGGTGCAATTGCAGATATTTGAATTTTGTTTTTGCAGAAATGTTTATTGAGTAGTTCTCTACGTTTCTTGTGATTTTTGTCCTAATCCTTTATTTTGATTTGTTGATGGGGCCCCATAAAGGACAAAACATGCAGCTAATTGGCAAATGGATTGAATTTTTATGATTTGAAAAAGACATTGACTCTAGTCTTAAGGGGTTATTCTGACCCTGACTTGGGTTTATATACATGCATATAACCATACTAGTCAAACAATTTTATTCGTATCTCTGGTCTTAGGTGAGCGTTTACAGGACCATTGGTCCTCTGGTTTTTCAGAATAATCAATATTCTGTCCATTTACCAATTTCCTGCTGGATTTTCCCTTCAAATGATACTTTAACAGTTTTCCCCATTCAAAGGCATGGTCAACCCATGTTGACCTTGCCATAAACTGGGTCGAGGTCATGATTTATACATTGTATTACTTAAGCCATAAATGCTTCACATCAAGTTTCTTCGAAATTGGTTAACCGGTTCCGGAGATTTTTGAAGGGTTTATACCATATATGGGCATGGCAGCCATCTTGGTCATGTGACCTTCATTATTTATATATACATTGATTCCCCCATTCTATTGATGCTTCACATAAAATTTGGCTTTGATTGGCCAAGCGGTTTCAGAGGAGAAGATGTTTGAATATTATGGTAATATACATGTATAATGACCCGGGGCTGGGGCAAATGAGCACCTGGAGTCCATTTTTTCAGAATCATTAATATTCACTCAGTCCTACTGCCCATTTCCTGCAAGACTTTCACTTTAAATGACATTTTAAAAGTTTTCCCCATTAAAATGCATTGGTGACCTATGTTGACCTTGCGGTAAAATAGGTCAAGGCCTTCAAAAGGTCTCACGTTATTAACACATTGTAGTACTTCAGTCCCCGATGCTTCATGCCAAGTTTCGTTGAAATCCGTCTATTGGTTCAGGAGAAGAAGAATTTTAAAGGGTTTTTACCATATATGGGCATGGCGGCCATCTTGATCATGTGACCTGGATTATTTATAAAGGCATTGATTCCCCCTTCCCATAGATGCCAAGTGGTTTCAGAGAAAAAGATCTTTGAATATTTTGTAATATACATGTATATTGCCCCGGGGTGGGGGCAGACCAACCCCTTGGGTTCAAATTTTTTTAGAATTACCTACCTTCAGTCCATTTGCCCATTTCCTGCAAATTTTGCCCTTCAAATGACATTTTAACACTTTTTCCCAGCGGCAAATGCATAGGCGACCTATGTTGACCTTGCCGTAAAATAGGTCAAAGTCAACCAAAGGTCATAATTTATAAACACATTGTAGTACTCCAGTCCCCAATGCTTCATGCCAAGTTTCGTTGAAATCGGTCCAGTGGTTCCGGAGAAGAAGAATGTTGAAGGGTTTTTACCATATATGGGCATGGCGGCCATCTTGGTCATGTGACCTGGATTATTTATAAACACATTTTGTTCCCCCTTCCCATAGATGCTTCATATAAAGTTTGGCTTTGATTGGCCTAGCGCTTTCAGAGAAGATCTTTGAAAATGGTGGACGACGGACGGACGACGACGACGGTGAGCTAATAATTATACGTTAATTATGATGCGACAGTCTACATGCTTAGTTTTTACCCCAATCACGGTTGATAATTATGCTTTCTTCTTTAGTTTAGGTGGGTAGGGTGTCAGATTCTTTGATTTTAGTTTGTGTAGGCCGGAGCTTCTTATCTGTCGCTTGGCCCATCGGGGTTCAACTGGTGTTTTTATGGATCAGCTGGCTAACCTGCACTCCGATACACTTCGTGACCTCGCTCCACTCTCGTGACAGATAAGATTAGAATAAAATATGCTAAGATGACGGTCAAAAGCTCATTAGAGCTTATGTTTATTGTTATGTACTGTCATGCCGTCTAAAAATATTTTCGTTTAAACCAATGTCGAACTGATTACGGATTTTGTAAGTAACTTGTAGCTGCGTTATTTTGGTGACAACCGTATTATTTTTGTTAGGTATTTATACTAGTAGCAATAATCGTCCGCAAATCATGAAATTGTCTACAAAGTTTAAATTAACGTTGAAAAAAAAACGTTTTTCGACATTGAGTCGCTAATTCTACAGTAGTCTCATTGAAATTTCCGGGTAATTGAGTGACAATATTTTGGGAAATAGTTGCTCAACCGGCTTACGATATGTTTTCTTTTTATAAGTATCTGATTGTCTACTTAGTTTTGTTTGAGATTATCCCATCTCTTTTGTCGGCATGTGATCTTGATTTCACATGTTCCGTAAAAACACAATTCAGATGAATATCATTCACTATGGACTAATACTAATAGATATTTCATTAAAAATCTCCAACAAAACTACAACATATTATTGGTTATTTTGTTTTTACTTTTGCCTTGTAATGAGTTACACAGTACATGCCGTACGAATGCGATGCCGTGTGTCATTTGGTTTGAATTTTTTATTTCAGAAATCAATTATAAATCTCGATTTCTAATAGTATTTACATAACAATGAAGGATTTGGGACATTGGACAGATAAAACTGACGAAAATCGTGTTTTCATCTGGTTGAATCAGATTGTGATGATATCACATAGACAATGTGTATGATTTTACTTGTACGTATTCTTGCAACCATTATTCGCCATTCAAATTAATTGAGCCGCGTCATGAACAAAATATCGGATTTTTGCCAATGCGAAAACAAAGGCGCATAAGTGGACAGCTGATTAGTGCCTTTGTTTTCGCTACACGGATACTACAAAACCTCCTCTACTTATACCCAAAATATCGAGATTCTAGCTCTTTCTGTAACTGTACAGACCGGTTTCCATCGGACCTGGTCAAAAACCCCGAAGACGGGTTTTCTCGAGACGCGGCTCCAATAGTCTCGTATGGGTTCGAAAATCACTCCGAGGACATTTAAATACACAACTGTATGAGGGTCTTGATGGGGTATAATGATTAATGAATAATGGCCTAAAATTTTTAATGAGAGTGAATAAAGAGCAAACAATTTAATGATTAGTGAATAATGAGGTCCTAAAGAATAATGAATAAATGTAAATTTTTAATGAATAGCAGAATAATATAATGAATAGTGAATAATAACATTTTAAAGAATAATGAATATTCTAAAATTTGGCTATGGAATTGCCTTATATGGCCTCCCTGACATTCCAGAATTGCATTTTTTCTGGGGTCTGGGCGCCCCCAGACTCGATTTAGTTCAAATGTTGTATTCGTATTTCAGAAATCCTTGAATGTTTGGAAAGACATATGTCTTGAAGCCAAGCATATAGGGGCTCACCTCATGGACCAATTAAAAAGAAATGTGTCATTTGAAGGCATAGAAAAATAAATCATTCTGGATGTTTACTGAGCCAGATACTATTTCACTGTTTGTTTGCTTATGTATATATTTTCTTTTTATTCTATTATCCCACTTTGTCCTTATTATGTATGTTCCAATCTTATAATGATAATCTTTTCTGTTGATGGACATCATCTTGCTATTTTATATGACAGAACATAATTACAGTGTCTTTTGCAATCAGAAACAAGGCAGCACTAAGAACGTTAATGCAAATCTATCTGGCAATTTATATGGCGCTACATATTTTTTTCCTCGCTCGCTTCGCTCGCTCGGTATTTAAGACATTAATAAAATGCATTGTACAATCAGGCACAAGCACATATGCAAACATCACATAGTACTCCTACGCTAAATAGTTTACTAAAAAGCAACAGCATTTTATTATAACTTTTACCCCTGAAGTTACCATTTTTCTTAAATAACCTTTGGTATTCATAATTGAAGAGAAAGCTTCAGGGTGGATACTTATATGATTGAATCATATAAGGTTGTTTATAGAAATAAGCATTTACCACCAACCAGCATACTACATCTTCTAAGTGAGTTTCTACAATTCTGAATTCTTCCACCAGAGGTCTTTGAACTGTCTGGTGACCTGAGATTCACCCAGTAGGTATATTTTTAACTTTGCAGGTCTTCTAAGGTCATCTTTTGTTTTTGGTGCAGCTTCAGCACTCAGTTTTATTTTAGTCAGCCTACAGTAACATCATAATTTTGACCATACCCACCATCCTGCCCCAGGCTCCACCAGTCATAGTACAATCCTTACAAGAAACAGCTCAGTCAGTACAATTTACAGTCTATTTGGTTGATTATTTGGTACTCTAAGGTATAATGTTATACCATATGACAGTTGGGGTAAATCCATGTTTCATAAGAGTGGTTCTGAATTAATTAATTAATTATATTAACAATGAATCATTTGACTTAAAATGTTTACTGAAGGAGTCCAATGAACCACCAGGCCTCTTCGGATTTATCACAGCTGTGTTCCTCAGGTCTCCAGGCTTTGCTAGAGTTTCCGCAGAAACTCATTGCACAGCAAGGGGCCGTTTTAAGAGACCCCGCAGGTCTCTTGAGACAGGAGATCTGGCCAACAAGCAACCGTTCATGAGTCTCCGCAGAGTCTCGCAGAACAATTGCTTAGGCTCCACCAAAATTTGTCTCTAGCCTTTCAAGAATTCTCCGCCTAGAGGATTCTCGAATAATTGTCGAGACACAATTGGCATTTTGACTGCATGGGTTAAGGCTATAAACCCATTAATTTTGCTAAACTGATTGGCTGAGCTGGTTCCCAATTGCAAATGTCAAATAAATATAGAAACAAATCTTGTTCTTTTTTCTATAAATAAAACTTATAGCGTATTCAGTATTAAAGGTGGAGGGGATTATACTCCCAACAGATTTAAACGGGGTTTTCCAAAAAAAAGATCGGTATAAGTTTCTATGAGGCTTTGTGGTCTAGCAGAGTATATAATTATGCTTCTCTCAATATGTTTATATCAAGGTTGCACTCAGCAGTCTACAATTTAATATCATAGAACTAGTCCTTGTGGCTTGAGATAAGGGATGCCTTAAGTGGAGAACACCTATTTGCTTAGGGATATTTGCTGGGCGAAGAAGGCGTGACTATTAATTATGATATTTTAATGAATAATCAACCTAATTTTAATGAATAAGCCAAAATTTTAATGACAGTGAATAAATGGCTAAATTTTTAGTGATTAGTGAATACCAGGACCCCCCATCCAGACCCTCCTATATAGACATCTAGCAGAGCATCAGTCAAACCCAAAGTGGCAGGTCACGTGGAAGTTTGTCAACAATTTAGGGACAAGAAACTGGCGTCAACTCCCTTGCTTGAACTGTAGATCCACCGTCTTGTCGAGAAGAAACATCCATAGATACTGGAAGACTCACACCCCCAGACAGCGAAGACTCGCTCGATGCCTGTTCAATGTCACTCTTTGATTCAGGAGTTACTCGCATAGTTTCAGTCATATCGTTAGTCGCAGCTGGGGGAATATTAGGGTGGAGTGGATACTCTTCAATAAGTTGTAGGTTGATACCCATAAACAGACTCGCGCTGGACAGCTCTGGGTATAACTGAGCAGGAGAGGGTGGAATTGGACTAGGAATGTCGTTCAGATTGGAATGTAGTAGATGGGCTTCTCGGAAATCCTACAAAAATATGAGCATTATTAAGAAAATATTACATGTAAAATATTATTAAATTTTGTTTGTACTGTATGTCATAAACTGTCGAATATGCAAAAATGAATAAAATAAAAAATAAAATTAAAACATTGAAAAGTGATGATTTATGGTACAGTTCAGTCTTTTTGTAAAATACTAGTTGATCCTAAGTGCACCTATACTTACGTCAATAAAAAGCGCCTCATCGAAAATGTTGCATAACTTGGTCAAGTAAGCAATGATCAGGAAATGGCGCAATCAGAAAGAAAATCCCACTCCAACAACCAAGGTGGGAAAAACTAAATTGACAATAAGGTACTTATACTAAGAAAACAAATATTGTCGTTCCCACTGTCACAAGCAACCCCTCAAGTTTAAAAGGCTGCTATTTCTTTTTGCCAGTTTCACACTTGTCAAAACTTATTGTTATATTAAAGTCAATGAAACATCTTTACTTTTAACTGAAAATCAACCAGGTATTAGCATGTATGTTATAATAATAATAATAATAATTATTATTATTATTATTATTATTATTATTATTATTTTATTTTAAGAGAAGGCTCAGTTGGACAAGTCCAATTTTCCCGAAGGTCCTCTATCAAAACCAATATTTACAAACATTTAAACATAAATACAGGCATACAAATGAATACACACAAAATGGTTCTAAGCCTAAAGTGAATCATTTGCTCAGAATCTAAGATATGGAACTCCATACTAGACCATCTCAAGATGGTATGCAATAAGGTAAGTTTGGTTTTAAGGTATGGTTTTAATTAATTTTGAAAAATCTTGCATTTTTTCACTTTGGGGACTCATTTAAGGCCACTTAGTGTTTTATTTGTAGTATATCATTTTTTCAGTCCCGATAATTCGTTGCCTGTCAGCAGTAGAGTGATTGTTTACTCAAAACTAGCCACCGGTCAGAACAATTTATGAAGTAGTTCTACAGAAAAATATTTCCATGTATTTTATCACTTACTGAGAATGAAATTGGCGTTTTCTCGCCCTCCGCCTGGTCTGCTGTAAACGATTTAGTTTTCTCTTTTACATTGTTATCTTTCAGTTTTTGTTCCATACTTGAATTTTTAGCATTGTCCGTCTCGGGTGCTGGAGTGCTACTTTTTGTTTCAATGGATTTGTTTGGTGTATGTACCAGTGAAGCGTTTACCTCCTAAAACAAAATTATACTTTTGGCATAAGGTTAATCAAACATTGAAATCTGGAAGTATTATTTCAGACAAGTTCGACAAAAACAATTATTTTAGTGAACAAATGCCAAAATAATGCTTTATCCTTTTATAAATCGGAAGTTTTCCCATTTGATAATGTCAGTAAAGAAATGTAGAAAATTAGGCTTCCATGATAAACACCACATATGAGTACATTCTGGCTTTCGTTGTCCGTTTGTGAAGGATCGCTGGTGACGGTGCGTAGACTGAAAGTATGCATTTTCATTGACTATTCCCCTTCCTTTTAATGTCTTTAATGGACATTTGTATTTATATGTCATATTTTTGATAAACCATTGGTTTTGAAAAATATGTTTAAAATAACCAAAGGTAGGCTGAGCCCATCCTTAAGCTTTCGGAGTCATAAGTATATAACATAGATGCGAACGGTAGCAATAAATGCGGACGGACCATTGCCTTTTTATTCAATAAACTTACCCCTGGTGAATGGAGTTTGTCTTTAATGCGCTGCCATAGCTGAAAAATAGTACAAAGCTGTTTTTTATTTATTTCAATTACATGTAGGACTTGACATTTACAGTCGTACGATCAAAATAAGATTATTGGTGTTAAATTTGTAATTGTAGAAAAAAAGCATCATACTCTTGAAATATCTTGTATTTGAACATATGAATCAATATCATGATGACCAGTCAACTGGGATCTACAATGTCAAAAATTGTAATGAATAACAATGTATATAGTAGCAAAGCCAACTGATAAATTTCATATGAGCATATCTCTCTCAAATGCATTTTACGTTAAGTTAATGTTATT
The DNA here is from genome assembly GCA_964017185.1 of Rugalucina vietnamica. Lineage (NCBI taxonomy): Eukaryota > Metazoa > Mollusca > Bivalvia > Lucinida > Lucinidae > Rugalucina > Rugalucina vietnamica. The sequence continues at coordinate 56,009,580 of OZ024874.1, read as the reverse complement.
TATGTTATAAATGTGTTATCTGTACAATTCTGGTTTATGTAAAATATAATAGAATTTATTGTATAATTACCATACTGAGTTTTTCTCTGTTATCCCTTTTCTTACAACAGAACAACAATACAATAATGGCTATTACAATTACTACCACTGCAATTACAATGCCTATAATGACACCAATGGATAGTCCCTCTGAAATGAGAAAAATTTTACGATTGACACTTTGTTAATGTCGACTCGCACACATGTATTTGAATCTAATAGTAGGCTAACTTCATTTCAAGCTGAGTGGTGGTATCTCTGACATGTTTTTCTTCTGCAGGCTCCAACATAAACACGCGTATATGCTTTTTTATGTTTTCTTATATGTAACACCGGTGCGATTATATGTTTAAAAAAGTCGAAACATCTGAGTGGCCTCCTATCGGGAAATAAATTCTCACTCGGCTTACAATTTGTTCTCTTTGTGCCTAATTGTCAATATATACTCAACAAAAAAGTTAAGGAAAATGTGTTCAAGTACTTATTATAGAAATTCAAACTTTAGAATGGTATAAAGTGTCTTTTAATCTTTCCAGTGAGGCCTTATTTGAACTGATAGCACCTGGAGTGGCCTGTTCTCTTTGTGCCTAATTGTCAATATATACTCAACAAAAAAGTTAAGGAAAATGTGTTCAAGTACTTATTATAGAAATTCAAACTTTAGAATGGTATAAAGTGTCTTTTAATCTTTCCAGTGAGGCCTTATTTGAACTGATAGCACCTGGAGTGGCCTGGAAAATCATTGTCAAAGTTGACTAGTCGTCAAACCGGTTTTCACAAAATTCCAATATTGTTTGGTTTCGAGTTAAAAGTGTCAATGTAGACTCTTGTCTTAAAAGCATAGACTCTTAAGACAAATTTTTTCATGACAATGCACAAAACAAGATGTTGAGGCATGTCAGCCTGATTTTCCTGCACCAGCATCAGTTCCTAGATGACAATATCACGCTGCAATGCCCCACGGCCAACCAACTTTCTTTAACCTGACTAACAATATGCCAAATTTGATGCTGAGAAATCAGCGTCCATTGCCCCAGCAGCATCACAGCAAGAGTCTTGAGAGTTCTTGTTGACAATATTCCACACCAGACCCTTCCAGACTGTCCCTTGGTCAATGGGATGCATGTCTGTTGAATGGGTTGCCTAGTCCTTGACCACAAATTGTTCTGACGTAGGTAATCTTGGGTGATCCTGGGACGATTTTCATCTGACATTGCCTTCCTGGTACCAACAATGACACTAGTGCTGAAAAGGCTTTACAACAGGTCTGCTCTCATCCCAGCATGTGCACTGTACAGCTTTTGGTGAGAAAATGTGTCTATGGAGGTGCGAATATTGTGTGAAAACGCTCCAGTGATTACTGATACACAGACCGAACAATTTGGCAATTTTGTGAAAAATGGTGGGACGACCAGTCAACTTTGACACTGATTTTCCAAGCTTCTGTAAGGTCTATCGTCTCAAATAAGCCTTCATTGGAAAGATAAAAAGACAATTTATAATAATAATGAAGTTCATATTTCATGAAATATAATGGTTCTGTTGTTACAGGGCTGGCTCTCAAACGCATTTTCCTTAACTTGTTTTTGTTGAGTATAGTTCCCACCTCGGTTTTTTATAATGGGACTTTCTTCCTAATTGTGACATTTCCTGCCCATTGCTTACTTTTAGCTTTTTGTCCCCTGCCTTTTAGAAGAAAAGCGGAGGGACATGGTTTTTGGCTTTCCGTCATTTCGTCCGTCCGTCCGTCCTTCCGTCCCCCTATAGGAGTATGTATCTTGTGTAAGCAACTCCTCCAACAGTTTTATTCCGCGGATTCTTTTGAAACTTTACAGGTGTCTTGAACATGCTTTGAAAATGAGCATGTTGTTTGGATATAATCCTCAGGTTAATTTCTGACACTTTTTTCGCAATATGAACTTAGTCATTTTTTCTGACATTTTGACAATGAAAGTGAATGGACAGTGGGTACCTTGTGCAAGCAACTCCTCCTACAGTCATATTCAGATTCTTTTGAAACTTTACAGATGTCTTGACCATGCTTTGAAAATATGCATGTGATTTGGATATAATCCTCAGATTAATTTTAACACTTTTTTTCGCAATTTGAACTTGGGTACCTTGTGCAAGGAACTCCTCCTACAGTTGTTTTCCGATTCTTTTGAAACTTTACAGATGTCTAAACCATACTTTAAAGATACAGTATGCATGTGGTTTGGATATAATCCTCACTTTAATTTTCATCACTTTTTCAGACATTTACACTAAGAAAGTGCATGTGGTTTGGATATATGTTATTCTAAGATTATTTTGTGTAACTAAACTATCAAGGCGGGGACATAAATTCTCTTAATTTGCTTGTTACTCTGGTGTCTGGTTGTTTTTGTATAAATGCCTTACTATTTGAGTCGCGTCATGAGTAAACCATCAAAGTTGTTCCCGAACAGGTTTGACACAAACCGAGCTGTACATGCTCAGTAGATGGCTAGAAGCTAAACATTTTGAATTTAGAAACAGGATTTATACTATCCGTGTAGCGAAAACAAAGGCGCTGATCAGCTTCGTAATTAAGTTGCAAAGCTGATCTGCGTCCTTTTTTGCATATGAAGAATGTCCTCGTTTTCTCATGACGAGGCTCATTTTAGTGCAAACAGCGTCAGAAAAACCAAAGACTAGAGTTCAACATGTATCATGGTTAAACGAAGTGGCTGTAAAATGTATATACAGATACAACATATTACCAGGGTCTTTAGTTTTTGTTTCTTCACATTCATCATTCTGCTGTGTATAGCCATCAGCACAAGAACATATTCCATCAGCACATGTAGAATGAGCTATTTCTGTAGTACAATCGGCATCCACTGTACAGCTGCTTCCAAGACCTATAAATACCAAAGAAGTGAGTGAGTAGGATAAAATTATAAATGCTGTTCACTTCCACCGAGTTTATCATGAATGGAGATCCCACAATAGTGTTTTATTTTAAATATCTTTCTTTTAGTTTTTACACACAGGACAAAATGTGAAAACAACGCAAAACTGACGAAATACCGCCCAACTATGCACGTGATCCACAAGAAGATAAGATATTAACACCATAGCTTACAGAAAAATAAGACTGTCACAATATTAAACAAGTGGTGGCTAAACGAAGTGGCTGTAAAAATACATATACAAATACAACAATATTACCTGGGTCTTTAGTTTCTGTTTCTTCACATTCATCATTCTGTTGTGTATAGCCATCAACACAAGAACAGACTCCACCATCACAGGTAGAATGACTTATTACTGTAGTACAATCGGCATCCACTGTACAGCTGCTTCCTAGACCTTTAGATATAAAGACATAATGAACTGTAATTGCGGTACTATATGAAATGCTGTTTAAATGATGCCATTTTTAAACTTTAATTTAAAGTATGACTTTGCAGGAGGCATAAAGTAAGAAATATACATGTAGGTATATCTTTGCAGGATACATAAAGTATTAATTATAGGTATATAGAGAATCTTACACGAGTGGTCATTTCATATGAAATTTATTAAACGAGCCTTCGGCGAGTGTAAGATTCGTATCATATGACTTCTAAAATAGGTTTTCATCGCTTTTAAAGTGGACATATTTCCAATGAAAATTTACATTGTTGTTACGGACGTCGTCAATGACGTTACGTATTCCCGCAAAAGTGTTATTACACGTGTGGTCATACGATTTTTATGACATGACGTTATCCACTGGAAAACAGCGACGTCATATAATAAATCTAAGTATGAAATATAGTATCTTTGCAAGAGGCATAAAGTATGAAATATACATGTAGGTATATCTTTGCAGGAGGCATAAAGTATGAAATATAGGTATATCTTGTCTCCGAAAAGATAATACACCTACAACAGATAGTGTTTCTTTAATCGCTTTTAATGTTTCTGGCTGTGGCTTTTGTTTCAATACATGTGAGTCCGTGCATGAAAAAAAACACAACAATTTGGGTTTCCGACCAGATCCGTCACAAACCAGGCTGTACAGTCACAGAATGAAGCAAGAAGCTTGAAACTTTGGACACAAGTAGAAGAGGAATTGCACTATCCATGTAGCGAAAACAAAGGCGCTGATCAGCTACGTAGTTACTGCGAAGCTTTTCTTCGTCTTTGTTTTCGCATATGCATAGACGAGACGTTAGATGTTGCGTCGCAATCGGTATTTTGTGGGGTAGGGCTTAGATACTGGTCTAAGAGCAGGTTTTCAGCCTAGAAAGTCACCCTTTAATACAACTCGTTATGGTGGTGATGATGTTCTTTCATTAAGACCCGTAAAAAAAGAAATGACAAAATCACTTGGTGTGATCTGTTCATTTCATGTATGGTATTTCAAAAGACCTTATAGTCACGGGTCAGGCATCCTTTTTCAAGTGAATCGTCATTTTCATTTCATGCGGTAATTTTATTGTAATATGAGCCTACGCATGAAAAAAAAATTTGGACGACACAAACCGGCCTGTACAGTCACATAGCAAGCTAGTAGCTTGAAATTTGGGATTTGAGAAGAAGAGGAATTGCACTATCTGTGTCGCGAAAACAAAGGTTTAGCAGAATTATTTTTCAAATATGAGGCAAAAAATATCTGGTCAGACCTAATCCCAGAGAATAAAATGTTCACACAATCGTCCCTATTTGACGTCATGGTTACAAAGGAAGCATTCAGGACTAAAATCGGCAGTTTGTTAGATACTGAATGACAAAAGATAAGGTTACTGGTTTGAAAGAGAAAGTTTCGACACATTTATAAACTTGTCCATAAACGTACTCAGTTTCAGTATTTAAAATTAAAGTTATTAAAATCTTAAGGCGATAGATAGAATAATAATGTGGCATAAACATTATTATCCTGTCATTTGAGATGTAGACATTAAACATCTTTAAAGACAAACATGTTTCCAAAATGTTAAACCCTTCAACTTTACTATACTTTCTTAACAGTTTTGTCAGTGTTTGATGCCAGGTCTTCGAGTTTTGTTTGTAGCAGATTGTTCTTACTTACTCCTCCTTAACATGGAGTGATTTTTGTTCAGGCGTTGCATAGAAGAAGAATGAAGAAGAAACTTTATTCAATACAAAAGGTCATAGACCTAACATGTACACATTTCTATACAAACATACATACAAGTAAATGTGGTCAATGGTTTGTGTTTAATCATGTAAAGTCAATTTATACTATACTATATAAGATATGTCAAACTTATTCTAGAACAAATCTCTATCTCATGCATACAACAGGTAGATGAATGATTAAGTGTGGATATGAGGAGAAAGACTTATCTGGATAAAAATTCTGTGCGCTTTTCAAAGCTTTTATAAATATAAATACATAAATTTCTGATAGTTCTTTTGTTTCCTGAGTTTAGTAATTCACTGAATTTAGGTACATTTGGTCTTTTCCAAAAATAACGTTTATTATATGTTTTTCTTATTTTTTCGTAAAGGGGACATTCTAGTATAAAATGATATTCGTCTTCTAGACGGTTACATATGAAGCATTTTCTATCTTCCACTGGTATTTTATTTGGTTTGTGCCATCGCCCAGCCTCAATTTCAAGTCTATGTGATGCCACACGTAGTCTAGTGAATGCATAACGGAACTTTCGAACAGTTACAAAATCTAGATAACATTTAAAATTAAAATCTGCTAAAAATCTGTAAGTATTTGCTCTGGATGACTTTTCAATATCTTCATTCCAACCCTGTATAAAATTGTCAGTTAACCTTTGTTTAAAAACAGCCAAAAACATGTTTACGTCGCCAACTCCTTGTGATAGCCACAAATGACCAAATCCTAAAGTTTCTAATACAGTTTTAACAGACTTTGCCCATGACAACTTTTCAGGAGAGTTATCTAAATCATCGATCATCAAGTTATATACTAGTCTTATATATTTTGTATCCTTACTATGAAGGATTTTAAACCAAAAACGGATAGCAGCAAACACTCTATGAATCCTTACTGGCACTCTTCCTAATTCCCCGTATATAAAATCATTTTGTGTTTGTATCTTTACCCCTAATAAATGCTTGCAAAATTGCAAATGTATACGTTCAATGGAGTCACCCTTGGAAAACCCGGACACTTCACTGCCATAAGTCAAAATCGGTAATATAAGTTTATCAAACAAGGCTAACATATGAGATATGGAAATATTTGTAAACTTGTTGACATACATTGTAAGCTTTGAGCTTAAAGATAGCCTTAAGAGCCTGTCCCGATAATGATTCGTGCGTTTCATAGAACGAACCACCTGTTGTAAAAACGACACCTAGGTATGTGAACTTTTTCACAATTTCAACATCATTACCGTCATATGTAAACTTAAGATTTTTTCTAAGTATACCCCCGTTTCTAAAAACCATTATTTTTGTTTTATTAATGTTAACTATAAGTTTCCATTTGTTGCAATAATCTTTTAATATATCTAAGCCTCTTTGTAAACCATATTCAGTATCCGAAAAGATTATAATATCATCAGCATATAAAAGCAAGAACATTTTCAACATACCGATTTCAATTCCCTTGAAGTTATTTGATACCAGCGTTTCTTCTAAATCATTTACATACATAGAAAATAAAAATGGTGACAAACACTCTCCCTGTCGAACTCCTAATAAACAACTGAAATCATTACTTAAATTGTTATCAGATTTTACCCTCGATTTAATATTTTCGTACATTGATCTTATAACATTTATCACTTTACCCCTTATTCCAACCTTCAACAGTTTACTCCACATGTTTTCTCTCACTACATAATCGAATGCTTTAGTAAAGTCAATAAAAGCCGAATATAATTTTTTGTTTTCATTTAACAGGTGAGTAATAAGGCCGTGTAGTACAAAAACATTATCAACGGTGCCCATATGCTTTCGAAACCCTGATTGAGCTTCAACATACACACTATACTCTTCCGCCCATTCTACTAGCCTATTGTTTAAAATATGAGAAAACAGTTTTCCGAGAGTGCTTAACAAAGTTATACCCCTGTAATTTTCTACTAGATTTACATCACCTTTCTTGTGTAAAGGAACAATGAAACCCTCAGTCCATTTGCTTGGAAAATACCCCTTTTCAAAAACAACATTAAATAGTTTATGCAGATAGCTGATCATTTCATGTACACCATACTTAAAAAACTCATTTAAAACAAAATCAGGACCGCCAGACTTGCCGATATCAAGTTCTCTACAAGCCTTAAAAATCTCCGCACACGATATTTCATCATTTAGCTCATCAAACATAATTTGTAGCTCACCATTTAAATAACGTTCATTAAAATCGATTGCGTCGTCGTCGGGCTGAAAAAATACTGAGTCGGGATTATTGATTGCTCTAAAATATTCCTCAAAGTGCGAAACATTTAAACGACTTGCTTTCTTAGTACTGAGTCCTTTGAGTAACTTCCAATATTCCTTGGCATTTTTCACCCGAGCCTCCTCAAGCCTTTTTGTTTGATTCTTGTCGTATTGAAACCGTTTACTACGTATTAATGTTTTATATGCACTTCTGTTTTTAACCATATTTTGTCTATTTAACTCCGATTTTTCGCGCCGATAATCACGTAATGTCTTATAAAATTGATTTTGCTGAGCTTCGCATTCTGAATCAAACCAGCTTTGCTTTTCCGCATGCGTTTGTGTATGACTTGTATTATTTTTCAACCGTTTCTTAAAGACTGGAGTACAGACACCGTCGATGATGCCATAGAAATTGTTCAAATTTAAATCAATGTCAGACTCATTTTCAACAAAATACAACTCATCAGTGATACCCTTTAATCTATCTTGAATAACATCCGATTTCAAGTCTTGTATAAAACGCTCTTTTTCGTTCGTATCCCATTTATATGTATATTCTAAATGACCAAAATTCTTTGCGCATGCTCCGTCGGTCCGTGTTTTCGATGAGCCAATGGTAAATCTTAATTCACAATGATCCGAGCTAATATTTGGTTCATGTACTGCAAAAGCGGTGAAAACTTTCATTAAATCAGGTCTGCATAAAATATAATCAACGACGCTGCTACCATTTTGTGTTACGCATGTAAATTTACCCACTCCGCCATCGCTCCCAATTCGCCCATTCATTATTCTTAGCCCCGAAGTTTTACAAAAATCTAATAAATAGTTGCCATATTCATTTACAGTGGTATCTTCTGAGACTCTATTCAAAAATACATCCTTCTGGAATGTCGGCGGGTGGTCGAAGTTTAATAATGATAATTTTATTTTTAGGGAAGATGTTATTTTAGCAAATGATTGTGATTTATTCTGTGTATGTGAAACATTTTTATCTCATAATGAAATTTTAAAGTTAAACGGTTATAAATCGATAGGGCATAATAGAAAACAAAGGCATTCAAGAGCAAAGCGTGGTTCCGGGGGTGTAGGAATGTTTATTAAACGGTCCTTTTTAGATAGCTTTCGATATGAATATTGTGTATTGGATAATAAATACGAGGATATATTGTGGGTTAAATTTTGGAATAATGATTCTAGCTTCTGTGTTTGCGTGTGTTATCTGCCTCCGGATGGTTCTTCGAGACGCAACGACGCTGAGGAGTCTATACCAGATTAACGGAACAAGTTTACCAATATCAGAACGAGGGGAATGTGTATATATGCGGTGACTTTCATTCGAGATGCGGCGACGCTTCAGATTATATAGAGGGTGTCGATGACGTTCGGGAACGTGACATTATTGACGTTACGTCAAACCATTATGGTGATCTTCTGTTAGATTTTCTGGTGGATTGTAACTTTTGTATGATTAATGGACGAGTCAAGGGAGAAAATGATTTTACATCAGTATCCCATCGTGGGAGGTCAGTTGTAGACTACGTGTTGGTGCCACACGAACAATTATGCGATATTGCGTCAATGTCCATATTACTTATGACAGAAACAATAGAACAGTTCGATTTAAATAGATGCGATAAAATTCCGGACCATTCACTATTGTTATGGGAATCTAATATGTGCGCACCTTCGATTGAGAGTGAAACTGACATATCTCAAAATGGGTTACCACGGAAACGTTTTAATGTGACGAACATTCCTGAAGACTTTCTTAATAATAGAGAAGCGATATCGTTAATAGAACGAACAATTGAACGAATAGAATCTAGCATATCGGAAGAACACGGGGCAAACAGCGCGTATTCTGCGTTTATGGATTTATTACAAACAGAAATGTCCTCAAAACTGAAGAGTTATTCAAATACACAGTATTCGAAGGGGAGAAAAATGAAATGTAAGAAATACTGGAATGAAGAACTTGAATTACAATGGATAAAAGTTTGTGAAAAAGAAAAACTGTGGCTTAAATGTAAAACAAATAATGTTAGAAAGCAGCTAAAAGCGCAGTATTGTGCAGAAAGAAGAAGTTTTGATAAACTCAACAGACGGTTTAAGCGGAAGCAACAACGCTCAAAACAGGAAAATCTTCAGAATTTACTTGAAAATGACACATCTCGGGACTCTTGGAAAGAAATAGGCAAACTTTCCCTCGCAAATGATAGGAAAATGCGAATACCGATGGAAGTCGTCGATGGTGATGGCAGATCGATTTATAATACCGACGAAATTCTTTCTAGATGGAAAACGGACTATAGTGAATTGTTAAATCCTGAAAATGATCAAAATTTTGATAATGAACATTATGAAAACATTCAACAACAATTACAAGGAAATGACGTTTTGAGTAATAGTGATTTAAATGTCGAATCCTTAAATAGTGACATTACATATCAGGAGGTGTACGAATCTGTCTACAGAGCGAAATTAAGAAAAGCAGCGGGTTGCCCACTGATCGTTCCAAGTCGATACTTCTGTAGTGGTTCTTTTTGTTTTATGTCTTGGTGTTTAAAATTTTTTGTGCTGTTGGCGCCTTGTGTGTGTTTTCGTGTTTTTGGTTAAGTTAAGGTAACTGAGTGACCACCTATTGGGAAAATAGCTACTCATTCGGCTTACGATATGTTTCATGGTATAAGTACCTGATTGTTGGTTTGGTTTTTTCCCACCTCGGTTTTTGGAGTGGGAATCTTTTTCTGATTGCGCCTTTTCCTGATCTTTGCCTACTTGTACCTTTTGATAGTATTCCTTCCGAAGTGTTACGATTTGACATTTGCATTGAACTCTTGCATAAAATTATTTCATACTGTTTTAAAAGTGGTGAGATACCTACCGAATGGACTAAAGGGATTATTAACCCCATACCAAAATCAGATACACAAGATGCCAGAAATCCGCTCAGTTATCGCGGCATTTCTCTGTTGTCAGTGCCTTATAAAATTTATGCTGATATTTCAAACCAAAGACTTACAAAATGGTTGGAAGAAAATAAACTCTTAGTTGAAGAACAAAACGGTTTCAGGAAAAAACGAAATTGTGTAGAACATATATACACGCTTTATTCAATTGTGAATAATCGAAAGCTTTCCAAACAATCAACATATGTTTGTTTTATTGACTTTAAGAAAGCTTTCGATACGGTTAACAGAGACCTTTTGTGGTATAAACTAATGCGTATCGGGATAACGGGACGGATATTAGATGCAGTGCAATCGCTTTATGTTAACGTGCAATGCACTGTTAAGATCAACGACTTATTCACGCCGTGGTACCCGGTCTCTACTGGATTAAAGCAGGGCTGCAAAGTCTCACCGACGTTATTTTCCGTCTATATCAACGATTTAGCTCAAGAAATTAATAATTTGGGATGCGGCGTTCAGATCGACGAGGATATGATTTCTACGTTGCTCTATGCGGACGATATTGTTTTGATAAGCCCAAGCGCTGAAAATCTTCAATCCATGCTAAACGTACTGGATACATGGTGTAAAAAATGGAGGTTATCGGTTAATCCCGACAAGACAAAAGTGATACATTTTAGAACTCCCTCTACTGCAATGAGTAATCTGACCTTTAAATGTGGTGACAAAGATTTGGAATATACAGCTAGCTACAAGTACTTGGGAATCTGGCTGAATGAACTCTTGAACATGAACAAAACTGTTTCGGAATTGGCTAAATCTGCCAGCAGAGCACTATCGGCTCTCTATACAAAGTGTTTAAGAGCTGGGGGTATGACTTTGGATGTATTTCAAAAGTTGTATGAAACACTTGTGGAGCCTGTAATGTTTTATGCCAGTGGCATCTGGGGAGTAACGGACTTTAAAGAAATCCAGTCAGTGCAAAATAAAGCATGTCGCTATTTCCTTGGTGGCGGTAAATGTGCCTCAAACGTTGCCTTGCGTGGTGATATGGGATGGAACTCGTGTTTTGTTAAAGCTAAAATTGAAGTATGTCGATTATGGATTAAATTAAGAACTATGCCTGATCAACGTTTGTTAAAAACTGTACATAACTGGTCTAAACGCTATTCGCAGAGTTGGGAAGGGAGAGTGACAAAAATAGCAAATCGGTTAAATATAGCAAATGTCATAAATGATGAAACGCTGTCTATACGCTTTGCTCTTGAAAGTATCAAACGTATATTATGTATTAAAGATTCAGAAAATTGGAATAAACACTTAGAAGAGTCAGACAAACTTAGGACATATAAAAAATATAAGGCAGTTTTAAAGAAGGAGTGGTATTGCGATTTACCATTACCTAGAGACCACCGCCGCATTCTATTTAAGTTACGTTCATGTAGTTTGCCATTAGCTGTGGAAACCGGTCGTTATTCAAAGCCAAAGACTCCAATTAACGAACGTTAATGCAGGTTTTGTGATACTCGTTCTGTCGAAGATGAAACACATTTCTTGATAGACTGTCAATTATATACTGACTTGAGGTTGCCTCTGTTTCAGAAGGCAGTTACATGTATAAACAATGAACAGTTTGAAAATTTAAGTTCAGAAGACAAACTTATCTTCATTATGCAAAACAAAGACTTACAATTTGTATTAGGTGCTACTCTAAGTATAATGTTTGCCCGAAGAAAGACGTTTTCATAAGCTTTTAGTCAAATGTTTTAGTAGACTTTGTTGTAAATATATGTAAAGTATAAATCACGGATGATTTTAATTGTTGGACAGCCCAGTTGACATATGTGCATAACTTGTGTGCATTGGCGGGAAATCTAGACTTCTCTGGTAGCACACATGTATGGACCGGCTGCATTTATATGTGAACTGATCTGCAGCAACTTTAAATAATTGATGAAATTGTGCTTTTAGTATACGTCTTTTAGTGTCTTATAAGTCGAAATTGGCTGGATATCAATATTAATTTAAGTTCTTTTAAATATGTATGTTGTAAATATTGATATACGACACTTTTAATAAGCAATTTACTTACTTACTTACTTACTTACTTACTTACTTACTTACTTACTTACTTACTTACGTAATCATCTGGTAACATATCCAATTTATGTAAAAATTCGTCTTCAACAAAATCAAATCTGTTTCCAGTTCGGGCATTAAAATCTCCAGTTACAAGAAAATTACATTGACCATATTTATCTTCAAATGCAAACATATCATCCAATATCATATCAAGTATGCTATCGTTTACAAAAGCTTCACGACTACTTCCAGACGGGATATTATAACATAAACACAAAAATAAATCGTTTTGCAACCCAAAACCTGTCCCTTTAAGTTTTAACCATATAATACAATCATCAACAGTTTTTAAGCACACATCGTCGACAACTGTCCGTAGGTTATCTGAAATGTAAATGATAAGTCCCCCACTGTCTCTCTGTGCACGCCTATGTCTCACTGTTCTATGTAAAACATAATGATTAAACCCATCAACGTGATAGTCATAATTTTCATTTGACCATGCTTCAGTAAAAAGTACGATATCACTGGTTGAGAAAATTTGTTTTAGTTCAGCAGTATCTAATTTATTATATCTCCTCCCAATTAAGCCCCCGGGGGGGGGGGGGGCACTCCCTGGTTAGCAGTGTACCGATGCGTGATCAAAGGATTGTTGAACATACCCTAAACAGTGTGATCGACATTTAAAATTTGACCCCCCTTTTCACTGTGTTTGCTTTAAAATGTGACCCTTTCCACTGTGTCCCGTCAAAAAGTACCCCTTTCCACTGTAGTCAACTAAAACACTGGAATGCAATAATTCTTTTATAACCACGTGAAGATGCTATATGTGTAATATGCAAACAATCTGCCTGATGGCTTCAGAGAAGTAATTTTAAAATATAGACAGACTACAGTAACGGAAGATGGATGCTAGGTACCTGCCTATCCTATGAGATCACCTTTGAGACTTTGGCTCTGTTGGGTTAAAATGCTTAAAAATGTGGAACTGATATGATCATAAACAAACATTTGGTCATGCAATCAACACATGAAATAGCTAAAGTTACAAATAGGCAACATACAGGTACAATAAGAAAAGATGGTAAACCTTAAAATGCACATACAAAAGAAATTGTCATCACTGAAACGAGAAACAGACTAACCACAGAGGAAGTATCGCCTTGGAACTGTCCGTAATAAAGTATTGGGGGTTTAAATTGTTTCAGGGCTTTCAAGCTTTGCCCTCAGCATCTGAATTTGTTCAAATGTACACAGAAAATTGACACAAATATATATGAAATAATGGTTGGTTGGTTAATTTTGTGTTTTGTCCCACTAAACAGCTAAGGTAATATGGCGATAGGAAATTAGTTTAAGTCTTGTACGAAAAACTGGAGAAGCCTGGAATTGACCCCTGGTTTACAAGGCAAGCAGCTTTCCCACTACACCACTAGGCTTCTATACATACTTGAAATAAATCATGATCACACCGTATTAGCGGCAATTTCGAACTCAGCACACAATCGTTGAACTCGGCACAGTTTTATGACCAGCTGCGTTTGGTAAGTCATTTAAATTGATCTTTTTACAATAAATAACCTTTGTATGATACAAATTGACTTCACATAGCTAATCTTGAATGAATTAGTCTATGCCCTGTGCAATAGGTGTTTTTCATTTCAATTTATCAATGCCATGACATCACTTTGAACCTTCTTTTTTGTAATGTTTACAAGGTAAAGTCGGCATCAAAATGTCTATTATCTAATTATTTATTACAACATTTAAATTTCATTTTGTGCATAACACATTTGAATGTCTGTCCAAATCATCACCAAAGTTTCATTACGCTCTTTGCAAGTTTGGCCGAGCAATATACGGATTAACAATGAAGGGGGAAATCAAAATGGCAATCGGGAACGCCTTTTGATAAATTGGAATGCAGTCGTTGAACTCGGCTAATGGCAATCGTCGAACAAAATGTAAGAAAAGCTAAAATAACCTGAAATGAGCCGTTTAAGTGACAAAACACACAAGGTTTCATGTTGTAAGTCGTGCTTATTGACTTCGTTTTACATTTTTCATGTTGAAAGAACTGATACACAAGAAACTGTTTAAAAGGTTATGGTTTGTCACAGTTTACTTGTGAATACTTTATATTGTAACAAACGAGGTTTTTCTTCAGAACGTCTGGTAATTTATATTTGCTATTGTATTATTGCAGTTACGCTTAACAGATATTTATTACGGTGAAATACTGAGCAAAACTATTAAGAACAAGGATAAGAGTTGTTGAATGCAGATATCAGACGACTCATAGAAAAGTGACATGCTGAATTTGGTATTTTCAGACCAGAAGTACATCCCCTACTCCTCCTTCATTTTCTTCTCATTCTTCTTCTTCTTCTTCTTCTTCTTCTTCTTCTTCTGCAGCAGCAGCAGCAGCAGCAGCAGCACAGCAGCAGCAACAGCATTGCAACAACACTAGTTTTCTATCTTCTTGTTTTTCTTCTGCTTAAGCACTGTTTTAAGTTCACTGCAGCCGTTACAATATGTTTTTATCATACCTTATTGTTATCCGTTGGTCGTGCGTTATCAATTCAAATGTTCTTGAAAATATTGTTCACTAATAAACAACTAAGTCTATCAAAGCCAAACGTCATAAAATGGATTGTAACATCTCTGGAAATGTGAGAGCGTACATGTGTTCGGAAAAAACTAATGCTACTACTTCTTGGAGTGTACGACCACTACCACTGTCACCACCACAATCACTACTACTACTACTACTACGACTACAATACTACAATATTTACTGTTTATCAGCTGTGGGTTCGAGCCTCACTCGAGTCACAAGTAGGATAAGCCAAGTTCTGCTTACGGGTCTGTCAGGGGGTCTATCCCGGGGGTCTCCCGTTTTAGCCCACCTACTGAATTTCATAGTCTCTATATGAGTGAAATAATCTTGAAAGGAACGTAAAATGGAATAAAAACTACAATGTTATGTCATTTTTAATATTTTTAAAGACACGCGATGTTTGCCAACGTGGTCTTCTCGAAAATGAAAATGGGAAAACTCTTGAGAAAAAAGACTTTAAAAGGGACGAATAATGTCCTTGCCACACGACTAGACAGGTAGTACCATTATAGTGCGTTAATGCGTTTATAATTGATCACATGACATGCTGACACAGTGGCTTAAAAAGGGTTCGGTAGGACAAGTCGCCACAATTGAGATAAACGAATTTACCAACAGAATACATGTACAACTCATTAAAACATATTCCTATTGTAACGGGGTAGTCTCCCTTGTAGAATACGTTGGTGCAACGTATTAGCGGCATATTAGAGGGTAGTAATATGCAAATTAGAAACTCGAAACTTTGTGTTTAGAGTGTTAGGTATATAGCGCAGTAAACCACCCTTGGCGGATGAGCATGCTTTTCCACCGACGGGGTTTGCTGTGGCTTGGCTCGGCTGTACGTTACATTTGGTGGCAGCGGTGGGATGATGACAACTGCCAGAACGGAGTTGCCTTACCCATGTAGTCCCCAGGCCAAGACTCGGGGCGAGTCTTCTCGGAGGGGGAAGTTATGTAACGGGATAGTCTCCCTTGTAGAATACGTTGGTGCAACGTATTAGCGGCATATTAGCGGGTAGTAATATGCAAATTAGAAACTCGAAACTTTGTGTTTAGAGTAAGTGTTAGGTATATAGCGCAGTGAACCACCCTTGGCGGATGAGCATGCTTTTCCACCGACGGGGTTTCTGTGGCTCGTCTCGGCCATACGTTACACTATACAGACTCGAATATAAAACAGAGTCGTCATTACTGTTCTATTTTACATTATTCGTCATAACAGAAACATGGTAGGCTCTAAAAATGAGAAAAACTGGGGAAAACCGCAAGAAACAAAACGTGTTCACCGATTGCCAAATAGCTTTTATTTCAGCGTTCTACGATTGTCATGATTAGAGTTATCCGATTGCCAAAGTATCATCACGTCATCTTTTAAAACAGACGCTGCGCTTTTCACTTATCAGATCGAATCTATTTAATACGCACAAAAGGACTGTAAATGGCTTAAGTTTATATTTTTGCCTGTGAAAGGATTGATATTTATTTATAAAGTCACGAAATGGAGCATATTTGACAGGATTGAGTATAAAAAGTGAAGCATCAAAGAGAAAAATGTTATTTTCCAGACTTTACACTTGGAATTGTAGGACCAGAAGAACACAGGTATATTTTATACATCACTTTTAACTTATGACCTACTTACGGTTACCGACAGACTCTCAGTTCCAATGAAAACAATCAAATACTAACCTTACCAGAATACAGCTGAACAAAAATTATGCCGAGTTTAACGATTGTATGCCGAGTTCGAAATTGCCGCTAATACGGTGTGATGATATAGTAGATAAATACCAAGCACTTACATATAGCAAGCATTATGGAGAGCAGGGTACAAAATACAAGATTTAATACAAACCATTTTTATTTGTATGAACTACTCAATTAGCAGAAACAATAATTTCTATTGAAGCAACACACATTGTTGAACAGAAAGGGAAAATCATATCTTATCCCTTAGGTTTTAGACATTTTAGTCATTTCGGCCCAAAACATATCGGCCAAGGACGCCTCGGTCCACCCCTTTTCACAGCGTTTTAGCAGAATTGTAAAAAACATACCCTTTTTCCACAAAAACGACATTTTGCCTACCCTAAATGATGTCAGCGCTGCGCACTGCCCTTCTTGAAAAAAAGTACCCTTTCTCATCGTTTTTTTTATCACGCATCGGTACACTGCTTACCAGGGAGCCCCCCCCCCCCGGGAATTAAGCCCTGAACATTTAATAAGGTAAACGAAATGCCACTTCTTGTCTCCCCATCGAGTCCCTATCGATTAGCCCCCGTGTTTTGGTCCTTCTGATTTTCCACTTTATCTATATTTGGATTCGGTTTTTGACCAACTTTATTTTTAGATAATGACCTGTCCCTGCGCGCGCGGTCAGTCGACCGTGACACCGACTTTCGGCGTGTTGATGCAGACCGTGACTTTGGTTTAGCTCCAGTCGATATTTCAGTTTTGTTTTGGGATTTAGCAGAATTCACATTACTGGATACATTTCTACTCCTAGCAGAACGTTGTGGTGATTTGAAAACATGGGACTGTTCGGGATTTATGGAATTGATCGATTCTGCCTGTCGCGGTAAGTCAGGATTTCCTTGGCTATTTTAGCACTAGCTCGTGACACACTGGTATGTGAACTCTCACGTGACTTTTGACCTGTCACATGACCGGTTGTACTATTTTCATTGTTTACATTTTGTGATACACTGTCAAGTAGGCTAGGGGATTGTTGTGTCGCTTCTGTCAAAGTTTTGTCATTGTTTGCTCTAACTGGAGATCCCTGTGGTGTGCGTCTTTCGTTCCAATCATCCCGTCGCGCGGACAGCCATGCCGGTTTACGAATCATGCTACGTTCAGTCCGTTGTTCTGAGCTATCACGGCTTTGACCATGCCTGTCATGTCCTAAGCCCCCGTTTGAAAATGACATCTGCATCTCAGACATAACACTGTGCTCATCAGTCGTGGTAGATGGCAATTCGAAACCATCAACCCTGCTTTGACCAAGAATCTTAAACCATTCTGGAAATTTGTCTGCTATAAAACGCCCATCCACATAAAGTTTCTCGGAGTATTTTATTTGCACCCTCTGTTGTTTTCTACGCCCCTCTTTCGCCTCTTTTGAAGAGTACAGTTCTTTTCTTGCCTGAGCGATCTCTTTGGGGTAGTCTCTGTCTATTGTGTGCAGAATTCAGCCGATGATTAAGAAACAAGGATCACTGGTAAACCGCTCTGGTTTTAGTATGCCCAGGAAAGGAGGTTCAAGTCAAACGATACATACATACATACATACATACATACATACATACATACATACAAGCCTTTGTGGCTAACTTGGAGTATATTTTAAGCATCTGTCGGATGTCATGACATCCTCATCTTGGGTAAAAGTCTCATAAAATGGAGGCAACGTCCCGACATGACATTAATTGTTGTCTTGGACATTAAGCATCAATTCAGACAAACAAATAAATTAAAATAATGCATTATAAACCTATCCTACAATTTTCAAATGTCTGATAGGCCGAGACAAAACTATCATTTGTTCTTTGCTTCGACATGCTTCCTTTCTAACTCATTGACTGT
The DNA here is from genome assembly GCA_964017185.1 of Rugalucina vietnamica. Classification (NCBI taxonomy): domain Eukaryota; kingdom Metazoa; phylum Mollusca; class Bivalvia; order Lucinida; family Lucinidae; genus Rugalucina; species Rugalucina vietnamica. The sequence continues at coordinate 55,990,995 of OZ024874.1, read as the reverse complement.
TGAAGTCGTATTATGTTTTGGGAACATTTGCAGGAAATTCAACTTTAGCACTATAAAACTAAAAAATGCTAAACTTTTGGCGAGGTGTATATTTAAATCATTCATATTTCTAATATTTCTATAGCAGGTAAATCTGCGACGCCACTCAAGTTTATGATCATGTCCCACACCTGTATTGTAATTTCATCATTTAATTGGTATACCCTAGTAAGAACTATATTTATGTGAAGGACATGATAAGTGCACGCAGTCTACACTGTATCTTCAGAGCGGGAAAAGGTGGTAATATACATGTATAATAGTCATGATTCGCCCATTGCAAGAAAATCCCAGGTTAATAATATATTATAAACGTGCGATGGAAAGGTTTTTAAAATCTGCTTACCATGCACATCGTTCTTGGAGCAGCCGGGCAACTGGCACTGATCGGAACAACAGAACCAGTCGATTCTGAAGCATTATTAACGTTCATAGTAGATCACTGATATCGTTGAATATTGTCCCTCTTTAGGATATCCAACTCCGCTCGCAAGCTGGCGTCCTTCGATATTCCAACTCGGGACAATACTCTCCGATATCAGTGCAATAACCCTATATTATTGACTGTTTGAGAGAAAAATTGCAAACGTTCTCTTAAGGGTGGTATGGTGGGAATATGGATCCCCGCCCAATGGGGCCTAGGTGACATAGATGGGCTGCTTATGTCTCTAGGCAAAGCTTCTAATCTACTGACCGATCTGTTATGAATAAAAATAAAACTGCGATCCTTTATGACCATTGAGCATATAAAAGAGAAAAGAGATGGGCCATACCTTGGTTTCGGCTATTTAAACCATTTCAGTGACCCTTTTGATTTGGAAAAAAAATGGAGCCAAAGAGCATTGCTGTAATTTTGCAACTTTTCACAACATAACAGTCGATACAAAGAGGTACAAGAAGGTAATGATCAGGAAAAGGCGCAATTATAAAGAAATTCCCACTCCAAAACCCGAGGTGGGAAAACTAAATAACAATTAGGTACTTATAATACTTAAAATTAGACTCCAACACATAAAACAAATAGAACCACAACAGAAGTATCGCCTTGGGGACGATCAATAATAAAAATTACTGGCGGGCTTAAACCGGTCTTACAGGCGCCTAACCTCACCCTCATCTTCTGTATTTAGTTAGTTGTTCGATCCTCGTGGTGAATCTTTAACTAGTTAATGAATCATCAAGAACAAACAAAAAAATCATGATAACCACCATGATGAATCAAAAACGAGGACTCACAGATTCAGTAAGCTGCCTGACGAAGGAGATGCCTGGGCGCCAAATTACTTACTGAAAGTCCAGAGCAAAAGAAAACACCAGTTCAACCTGGGCAAAGCAACAAACAAGAAGCTCTTGCCCCACCCAACTAAAATGGATAACTTTAAGTCGGGGCCATCATAGAGTCTGACGCCCGACTCCCCGGCGATTGGGTTGAAACTAAGCATGCAGACTGTCGCATATCATTTAAGTTGTACCTAATACGTCTGTAACGTGTAATGACTTTTCTAAATTGAAAAGAAAATCATTCCTTCCTTTAAGTTTCTTTAACTTGTAAACCAAGTCACCATAAAATTCTGGTTCCGAAAGGCATCTTTAGCCCAACATTAAATTTAGAAATCAATTAATAGTAAAATTTAGAAAATGTTTTTCGAAGTTTAAGATACCGATAGCCCTGCTGAAGGCATTTGGCTGTTAAACATTTATTTCGCGCGTTGAAGTCCGCAACATGAGTGCAGACTCAAGCAAACCTAATAAGTTGCAAAATGTATACACCATAAGAAGCACGGCGAGGAACGTCACCATCCAAACACGGAAAATATACTAAATCAAAATCAAAGTCATCGCACTTATCATAAATTTAAGAAGAAATAAATCCATTTGTAATAGAAGGATGTATTTATCTAAAAAGGGGGCTTCAGTATCTGTGGTGTTGGCTTTATTCAACTGCAGCTCAGGTGGATAAATTTGATTGACCATGCCTTCAAAATAAGGATTATCAATGATGAAAAGATCATCGAGGTACTTAAAATTCGAATTAAAGGCCTCGATAAGATCAGCTTGATTGTCATGGTTAAGAGAATCAGAGAAATCGCTTACGTGGCAGTATAAATATAAATCAGCTAAGAGAGAGGCGCAATTTGTTCCCATTGGAATTCCAACAGTTGTTCCAAAGAGTAATGAATAAAAACAAAAAGCGCTCTGACCAAACCAGAATAGATAATTTAAGGAATCTAAAAAGTACAAATGCCAAAGATTACTGGAGGATATTAAACAACGGTAAGCAAAAACAACCAGAGGCCCCACTTAACGATTTGTATGAACATTTTAAAAACGTAAACAATCCTAACGGAATGCAAGAAAACGAAGACACCCCTATAATAGATGTCGAGAACAGCACAATTAACGAAGAAATAAACAAACCAATAACGGAAAATGAGATCATTAAGGCAGTCATGTTGCTTAAAAACAATAAATCTCCAGGCATTGATGAAATCCGAAATGAGCATATAAAAACTACATTGCCACAACTATTACCAACTTACCATAAACTTTTCAACATAATATTTGATAAGGGCATTATCCCTGAAAGTTGGTTAATTGGTAACATTTTACCAATCTATAAAAATAAAGGCGAAGTGCAAAATCCCGAAAATTATCGTCCGATTACGCTCTTAAGCTGTTTGGGCAAATTGTTTACAACTATAATAAATAACCGATTAAATAAAGTGGCAGAAGAAGCAAACTTATTAACAGATACTCAAGCAGGATTTAGAAAAGGGTTTTCAACGATTGACAATATTTTCATCATTAACAGTTTAATTGAAATTTTCAAATCATCACATAAGAAACTCTACTGTGCATTTATAGATTTCAAACAAGCGTTTGACACAGTATGGAGAGACGGTCTTTGGCAAAAGCTCAGTGCATATCATATAAACGGAAAATGTTTAAATTTAATACAAAATTTATATAAAAACATAAAATCGCGTGTTTCTACATCAGAAGGCTCCTCGGCATTTTTCCCATGCAATACGGGCGTACGACAGGGAGAAAGCTTATCGCCATTCCTGTTCTCAATATTTCTTAACGATCTAGATCATTATTTCCGAATCCGTAATCATGGTGGCGTCCCTCTTGAATATGATGACGAAAATATTAGTACTTTCATGAAAATATTTATATTACTGTATGCGGACGACACAGTCCTATTTAGTAGCAATCCAAATGATCTCCAAAAATGTCTTGACACATTCAAACATTATTGTACAACTTGGAGACTGACTGTAAATGTTGCTAAAACAAAAATTTTGATAATAAGCCAAGGTCGCCCGAGCGCAAATTTACATTTTTATTATGATAGCTATGAACTAGAAATTGTAAAAGAATACAAGTATTTAGGTATATATATATCCCGCAGCGGATCTTTTAATACTGCTAAACAACACATTTCGGAACAAGCGAACAAAGCTCTTTTTTCAATGATAAAAAAATGCCGAGATCTTAACTTACCAGTTGATCTTCAGATAGATCTATTTGACAAAACTATCAAACCAATCCTTCTATACGGATGTGAGATCTGGGGATTTGGAAACTGTGCTAGTATAGAAAGAATTCAACTTAAATTTTACAAGTATCTTTTTAATCTGAAAAGATCTACTCCGTCATTTATGATCTACAGTGAACTTGGCATTAAACCAATTATTTTAGACATTAAGGTTCCTTATTACTATAATAATAGTGTTTTCTGCTCATAAATATTTCATAGATTTTTTTTAAAAAATGTGGCATGTTACATACCAGAATAATCCCTAAACCTTAAACTTTCTTATGAATGATAATGTTTTCCAAAGGGAAGCCATTGTAATAGAAGTTTTTAGTGAAATTACCCTTTTTTTCGAATAAATTTCCATAAATAATCCTTTAAAATAAATTTTTGATTTTAATTGATAGAAACCTTTGTGAAGGTCTAAATAATGTTCTCCAACTAATTTGCAAGCTGAAAAATTAGCTTAGAAACGATTTGCATGAATAGCAGGTGCATCATCTTTATCAGATTTATTACTTTAAATAATATTGTCCGTCACTTATGCAAATACCTGTACCTTAAATATACCATGCCAAATAAATTAAGCAACTTTTACTTTGAACAGTGTCTTCATACGTTTTAGACATTAGGGAAGTTCTTCTGACAATATCTTTTATGTATCTAATAAGGGTAAAAACAATTGTCGTGTGTTGTTGAAGTAACGTTGGATTTAAAGTCCTCTGAGACATGTCTCAAATAAAACATAGATAAAATTATTTTGTACAGTATATTTATATGCATTATAGTATGTACACGCTGTGTATACCTGTTAAAATAGGACAGGTAGTCTGTTCATTCAGGTAGAACATACATATACAGTATATTTCCATAGCCTTTTTACATAACAAATAAGCCCATTAATTTGACCTTGATTAGTCTAAAAAAACGGGCTTTTTGTCTGCAGATATTTCGGTAAGAATTGTTTCAAACAGAACAAAAATGATAGCAGTTGATAGATTTTTCTACTTACTAACTACCGTGCCAACACTCATCCCACAATATTTCTTATTTAAGCGTAAAACAATGCAAGAAAAATAAAAGCAGTTTTCAAACTATCAGTGCATTTCACTACCAACATGCACGAAAATGCAAATACAAATTCTGGTTATATTACTAGGATAACGTTTGTCATTCATAGCCCTTTCAGGAGATGTAATATCATGAATGATCTGTATCCCAGGACTGAGAACAACATGTTCAAAGTTTAGGGGGTGTTAGGGACTTTGTAAATATATCAATCCACGTTAAGACTCGCGTTTTGACCTATTGGTGTAAATTGCTGCCAAATGACGACCTCTATGAAAAGTTATCTTCCAGAGTATACACGATCTTGTACTTAATGCATAGTAATAGGCAAATCAAAAGCCCTTATATTCAAAATGTTAAAACATATTAGATACTTGCGGGTTTTCAGGCATCTGGTTATCACAAGATACAATAAACCCTAGGTGGTTCAAAGCAGCGATATCACAACGAATCAAAGATCAGTATCTCCAAGACTGGTCTGCAACTCTCAACACATCTTCAAGCACACAAAATTATCGACTTTTCAAGGACTGTCCCCAAAGCAGCAATTATTTAAAACTATTGTCAAATTATTACTGTAAAATTTTCATAGCCTTTAGAACACGAAATCATAGGTTACCAGTTGAACGAGGTAGATGGAATGGCACCGCACTGAGAGACCGAATGTGTTTTCTTTGCAATAAAGATGTTGGAGACGAATTCCATTATTTATTATCATGCACCCATTTTAGAACTATTCGTATTAAATATATAAATAGATATTAATATGACCATCCAAATACTCTTAAATTCAAACAGCTGATGAACTCTGAAAATCCAGTTGAACTGAGAAAACTTTGTCTGTTTATCAAATGTATAAATGAAGCTATGCCATAAAAAGTATTAATCACCAAACACTATGTATATCACAAATAACTGTTATTTAATATTTTCATGCTGATGTTTTTTCTGCGTTGTACCATAGAATAATGTTTACATGTGGATGATTTTGCTTTGTATTATGAATATTACATATTGAAAAATGGGCAGTGTGATGCAGACCGTTCCATATGTAAGACGGACCTTCTAAAAGGTCTCTGTTTAGTCGTACGTAGCTCTTGTATTTCGTTTCGGCAGGGGCTGGGCACGATGTTAATTATCTTTGTCGTTGCAATGTATACATGCATTTCTGCAATTATTAGTATTGGAAAATAATAATCTTCTCGCCAGATTTACATCTTGTGCTCACAATGTGTGGTTCTGTGAGAGGATTCACTTCCTATTAAAACATATACATAATACGAGCCAAACAGCTCAACACAACATGAATCTATGCCTCGTAAACACATCTGTTGTGTTCCACTGTCAGTTTTGTTTTTACCGAGGACTTAAAGCACAACATATAGAACGCTCTTCACCACAATGTCAACTGAATTGCAATTTTATACATGTATGCCTCTTGTTGTTAACTATGTTAACCTAGAGATAATAAAGAATTGAATTGAACTGTATAACTTGGCTCCGAATCATCAGGAAAACATGCCCGTGTAATGTATACCCCCTTGAACCCCACTTTTATATAGCAAAACTGGGGTATGAAGGGGTATACATATTTTTCTTATTTTTGCTCCAAAACATAGATTGTGGGTACTCGTTAGAACCGCCTCGCCGATAAGAAAAATATCAAAAATTTTTAGCTGAAAATTTTCAATTTTTAAAGCTAAACTAACTTCTGTTTATTGCATGGGCGTGTTTTCGTAATGTCTAATATAAATATTATCCAGAAGCTAATCTAAGGCGTCACATACATTCTGACTTGACCAAAGTGTAAATCGACTTTGGTCAGAAGAAGTGCATTACGAAAATTTGCCCATGCAATATACAGAGATTTTTTGAGCATTAAAAAATGAAAATTTTGTCAGAAATTTTTTTGATATTTTTCTTATTTTTGCTCAAAACATAGATTGTGGGTACAAGTTAGAACCGCCTCAGCGAGGCGGTTCTAACGAGTACCCACAATCTATGTTTTAGAGCAAAAATAAGAAAAATAGGTATGCCCCTGCGTACCCCAGTTTTACTATATAAAAGTGGGGTTCAAGGGGGTATACTTTTTACGGACATGTTTTCCTGATGGAAAAAAGCTTTTCTATCATTATAGGCCAAATAAAGTGAACCATAGTTTTTAATGCTCTTTTGAAGGTCCACTCTACCAAATCGAGTAGTTGTTTTTAATCAGATCATGTGGCAATGTGATATAAAGAGTAGACAAATCGTATGTGCACAAGTTCGTCGCACGGAACTTTCTACACTTTAATTTACTGAGCACCTCGCCAGAATTTTTATTGACCAAAACTAATTTTTGTTTCAAGTTTCAAGACTAATTTTATCCAAACAGAGCAAAATATATAAAACGTTGGTAAGAAAATGCATCTAAAACGATAATGAATTTTTGATATTTCAGAATACACACACTGATCTCAAAGGGCCAAAAGAAAAATATAATCTGCACTATGGATGATGTACGGGGAGAAATTTAAAATACACCATACGGTACAACAACTGCTGCAGTAATAGTAAATAAAAACAAAGGTGAGATCCTTTAAAAGCGGTGAGCATATGAGAATGGGTCAAACCGCGGAAAACGGAATATTTGGCTTAATATACCCGGAGGAAAAAGTATAGTCAGTAACTCTGACCAGCCCGATTATTATATGCCTTAGATGTTCCCCTTTATTAAATTTGCAAAGTCACTCTCTTCCTAATTCTGGAAAGAAACTCCACCAGTTGCCAATTTCGACAGAGTTATTGACCTTTTTCGTAAAACATCATTTTTGTAACTACTCGATAAATGATCAAATCAGCGCTTTGATTGATAGTGCTTTCTGGTAGAAGTTATTGCCAGTGACAAAAATCCGAAAAAAAAAATCGTTTCGAAATTCAACCACAGTCTCGAGAAATAACAAGTCAAATATTCATTAGATTACCTCCCTTTAAAACGAAAATTGGTGTATGCAATGTGGCAAAACCACATGCGATATTTTAATCGTTTTTGTTGAAAATGTTAGGTTTTATTCACAGTTTTATGACTGGTAATTTTAATCCCAAACTATAAAGGGGTTTTGGAGCTGTATCGATTTAAACTGTCCCAAAAGGATTTTATATGTATTTTCACTGACTAAATTTTTGCCGGTAAGCATATGAATATAATGCAAATATAATAACTACGGTAATAAGTACTTGATGTACTATCGCTTATCTCAAAGTAATATTACACTTTCCTTTACATCACGTGTCCGTCTGACATGAAAACGACTGAAAAAGCTTCTTATTTCTATATATTTTGACACCGAAAATACAAATCAATGACAAAATTAAAAAGAAAATCTGAGTGCCTTCACGTATGAAATTACCTAGGCAATTATTGGCAGCTCTAGCTCTAAAATGATTATGATAGCCCTTACAAATTGTAAATGTTGGCAAATTGTTCCGATGAAATCTTGTATGAAATATATAGGACAAAATAACCGGGATTTCTTATGTTACTTTCTTTCAATAAATGTTCAATTTCTGCATGCACTGCACCCATCTATTTTTCAGTAGAGTACACAGTATAAGAGAAAACTCGAATATCTAACCTCAACTTCTGTCTCAATTGCAATGTGTGTCACCGATCATTTATACAGTATTCGTTCTAATTAGCGCACATGCTCCAATAAGCGCACACCCTGGTCGTTTCCGAAATGCATGAGCATAAGCGCACACTGTTCGACCAGCATATTGGTATTTTACACAATTTGTACACCAAAATAACATATTGACCGCATTAAAACTTAACTTTAAATGGTCACACACTATTGTAAAACGATTGGAACACTTAAAAGACATCATAATTGATTATTTAGTCATGTTTACTTTATCGGTTAATGGGTCATTTTGATTTGTAATGTGCGCTTATTAGAACGATATTTTGTTACCTGAACTTTAAATTATTTTGAAAAGTTAAGCGCACTGTGCGCTAATTAGACAAATACGGTATGTTTTATGTAAACAATAGTAACCCTTGATTGTCATTAGGCTCCATATGTTAGAGCAACTATGTCTAGACTGGGGAAAAGCGACATTGTATGATCTTTAAAAAATTAAGTCCCATTGCATTGATTATTTGAAATGTATACTCACTGCCACAAACAGGCTGACTCCCCGACCAGGTCCCGTCATCCTGGCATGTCCTAGTGTCACTACCAATGATACTAAATCCAGCATCACATGTATACTTCGCACTTTGTCCTGTGGATACATTTGTCGTAGGGTTCACCTGTCCGTCCGCCGGTGCACTCAGTCCAGGGCAATCTGCAATAAATCTTACTAATAGGCAATTTACGGGATGCATTTTGCAACCAAAATGTTTAGTTTACTCGGGTATGACAACATCAACGGGGACCACCGAGACAGTTTCAAGTGATACTTCTTAACCAGAGGACCAATGGTCCTGTAAACGCTCACCTGAAACCTGAGATATATGCCACTAAACTTGTTTGACTAGAATGGTAATATACATGTATATAACCCCAGGGCCAGGTCAGAGCAACCCCTGGAGTCAATATGTCTTTTTGAAAACATAAAACTTCAGTCCATTTGCCAATTTACTGCAAGTTTTGCCCTTCAAATGACATTTTAACAATTTTCCCCATTCAAATGCATGGGCCACCTAAGTTGACATTGCCGTAAAATAGGTCAAGATCATCCAAAGGTCACGATTTATATGAACTTTGTAGAGCTCTATTGCCTGGTGCTTTATGCAAAGTTTCAAAATCATAGGCCTTCTGGTTCTGGAAAAAAAAAAGATTTTTTAAATGTTTTTGCTATTTATAGCCATGGCAGCCATCTTGGTCATGTGACCTTGACCATTTATATACACTTTCATTCCCACTTCCTAACAACGCTCCTCATAAAGTTTGGCTTTGATTGGCCAAGCAGTTTCAGACAAAAAGATCTTTGAATATCACTGTAATATACATGTATATTGCCCCGGGGTGGGGGCAGACAGACCCCTGGGGTCCAAATTTTTTCAGAATCATCAATCTTAAGTCCATTTGCCCATTTCCTGCAAGTTTTTCCCTACAAATAACATTTTTACACTTTTCCCCATTCAAATGCATTGGCGACCTATGTTGACCTTGCCGTTAAATAGGTCAAGGTCATCCCAAGGTCATGATTTATATAAATTTTGTAGAGCTCCAGTCACTGATGCTTCACACCAAGTTTCAAAATCACTGGCCTTCTGATTCTCGAGAAGAAGATTTTTAAAGTTTTTTTTTCTATTTATAGCCATGGCGGCCATCTTGGTCATGTGACCTTGACCATTTATATAAACTTTCTTTCCCTCTTCCCAAGATACAAGATAGATAGATACAAAGTTTATTTCCAATGTAAGGCCACTGGCCCATAACATATATACAACAATGAAATACAACAGAGTGATGTCAATCAAGAGACAACAAAAACATGAGTAATGATTGCTTCTAAAGCTAACCTATCCTATGTTAATTTCATTTTTTCTATATATTATGAGGAACTATGGTAAAATGGCATCCTTTGCGCTTCGAGCGCCGTGAATTACTATACTATGCTATAAAATGTGCATTTTCCAATTTTTGATGATGGATTAATCGGGCTTCCGTATTTATTTTTGATCGGGAAGCATGCCATGAGTTTCACAATTTTCACGAAACTCGCTCACTTAACCTTGATCATTTTCACGTTCTATGTGTGGAAAGGAAGCATGTTGGTTTTTTTTTAAACAAACTGGAGTTACATTTAATTCAAACATATTCAGGTAAGTCTTCTAATTCTTGCTCAAAACACAATTTGTGGGTACATGCTAGAACCGCCTCTCCGAGGTGGTTTTATCGAGTACCGACATTCCATGTTTTGGATCAGAACTAATAGAACTTGTGTACTCTTATTGATTCATATTCTTAGCTGATTGAATTTATAGCATGTGTAGAACGAGAATGGTGGCGCAGTGCTATAAATGCGATTTCTGTAAATTGCCTGTGACATCGCTTCTCGTCTGGTTCTTTAAACATACATTTTGTGTGCACAATCACATATTTCAGAAACAGCTAAACTTCGTAATAGATTTTTCTTAACTCGAAAGCACTTACAAGGAATTTCGATATTGCAAAAAGACTGGAAGAATCTACTAAACTCATGATCGAATAAAACTTGTGCAGAGATACAATTCGTCTCCAATCAGGCTTAAAATACTTTTCTCTTAGATCCATGTAAATGGGGCATACCATAAAAAAATGAAATTCATCTTCAACCGTAAACACGTTTCTACTAAGACAGAAAGGACAAAATCTAAATTCTCTATTGGTATCTACATGCCTCCCCTTTTCAATTAAAAGGCTGTGGCTTGCGCATCTGAAATTTGCCAATGTTTTTCGACATACATAATTTAAGTCAATAGTTAAGTACGTTTCGACATTAAGGTTTGTTTTAAAATATTTGTAGTGATCAGCTTTTGGTGATTCCGTCACGTTACGACGCCAGTTTTGAATAGATATATCTTTAATGCGCTGTTTAAATAAATTTAAAAAATGACTACAGTTTCCTACTTCATTCGCAAGCCACGCATACCCGAATCCGAATTCAAAAAGTAGCGATTTTATATGTGTTGCCCATGTGATTTTGCCTGTATCTGTAAGCGATTTCAACATTAAGTAGCATTGGCGTGGATATCTATGATTTGGCATGTACAGTAATTTTAACCAATATTTAATTGCTTGCGTCATGTAGTTAACAGCTAAAGGGAGACGGCCACATTCCCCCAGTGCAAAATCATCATTTGTGTTTTGTCTTAGACCTATATAGTACTTGCAAAATTTGGTTTGTATTCTTTCAATTTCGTCACTATAATTATACCCCCAGATTTCCGCGCCGTAACATGCCACAGGTTTGACCATGGAATCAAAAAGTTTAAACGCATCTGATGGATGAAAAAAGCCAAATTGTCGCTGGTATCTAAAAATGCTTGATGCTGCCTTAAGCGCTTGTTTAGCTAATAATTCTTTCGTTTTTGACCAAATTAATTTTGGTGTGAAATAAAGACCTAGATATTTATACATAGACACGATTTCGATTTCTGCTCCTTCATAGTACCATCTTTCGATTTGTTTTACAATGCCGCCATTTCGAAATACCATAATTTTTGTTTTACTCAAATTTAATTTCATGCCAACACTTTTACAAAATTTTTCTATTAAGTCAATAAGCCTTTGTAGACGGATCACTGTGTCTGAAAAACATGAAACATCATCTGCGAACATAAGTGCTAGCAAATCTTCAATATTATTAGTAACAAATATTCCATGGTCAGTTTCCGACTTGAGATATGCCACTAAGTCATTTATAAATAGGGAGAAGATGATTGGTGAGCTGACGCAGCCCTGTCGGGTTCCTATACTACATTCGAAGAACTTAGTTAAAGAATCATTTATTTTCACACATGATTTCAACTGACTGTACATAGATTGAAAAATTTTCAGAAATTTACTGTTTTCGCTAATACCTTTCCGTTGTAGAGAATCCCAAATTTTATTATGTGATATACTGTCAAATGCACGGCGGAAATCCACAAAAATACAATAAAAACGGCCTCTTTCGCGGCATAAATACTTTTGGATCAGAGCCTGCAACGAAAAAATATTGTCGATAGTAGAATATTGTTTCCGAAAACCAGCCTGAGATTCATCAATCACGTTATTGTTTTCAGCCCATTTTTGCAATCTGATGGTTAGAATGTTCGTAAAAATTTTACTTATGCTATTTATCAATGAAATGCCTCTAAAATTTTCCGGGTTAGATTTGCTTCCGCTTTTGTGTATGGGACATATTATATTTTGACTCCATTCCGCCGGAAAAACTCCTGTATCATATATCGTATTAAAAACTGGGCATTTAAAAATGGCAAGGTCTCGTTCAAAGTTACTTTTAACATTTCTATACATATTCCGTCTGGTCCAGGCGAGCGGTTTGAGTGAATTGATATCAAACTAGATATTATTTCGTCATCCGTAATCTGACGATCGAGTTCAATACAATCATTATTTTGTGTAATATTTTGTAAAACTTGTTCATGTTCCTCTAAGGAGCTTGTGTTGAGTAAGTTTTTAAAATAAGTAAGCCAATCTTCACGATTTACTTGGTTTTCGGAACTGTTCGTACTTTTATTACAATTTTGCTTGATTTGCTTCCAGTATTCTTTGGGATTCCGACTTGAATTTAGCAGTTCCAAACGTTTTTGGCTTTCAAATTGCGAACGTTTCGATCTAAATGTTTTCTTAAATCGAGATTTAGCTGCTTTATAATTTAAATAATCGGTTTGGTTATTTGTCACACGATATTTTTTCAAAAGTGAATACTTATTAACTTTTGCAGTCTGACAATCCTGGTCCCACCAAGGCGGTTGTGAAGCAAAATTTTGAGCAGTTTTATTACCTTTGATCCTAAGACATTTCCCTGCTTGTTTGAAGATATTGATAAATTCACATAAAAATTCAAGAGCCGTTTCATTACTATTTGAAACCCTGTTCTTAAAATTTGAAAATAAGGTACTAAAATTTTCTGTAAACTCAGTTTTCTTATTCTCTTTCCACTTATACCTGGCCCATTTATTTTCGTTTGAAATGTCGTGCCACGAATTTGCTGCATTGTTTTTCTGACATGCAATCAAAAGTTTACATGATATAGGGAAGTGATCTGAATAATCTTCATTTCCAACCTGGAAATGGGTAATATACTCAAATAGCGAAGTTGAAGCTAACATGTAATCCACGACACTGCTACCGTTATTTGCTACACAAGTTATCTCCCCTGCGGTATCATTAAATAGCCTACCATTCAGTACATGTACATTGTGCGTACAACAAAGGTCAATAAGAGAAGTGCCGAAACGGTTACATGTATCATCTATTGATTGCCTTATGATATCAAACGTGTCTGTGGGGTATTCAGATTCACCGAAGACAAACTGCAGATCATCAAATGGTATAAAATCTTGTTGATCACCAATACGCTAATTTAAATCGCCAGATAAAAAGAAGTCTGCGTTCGGATATCGCATGGTTATTGTATTAATATTCTCATTTAATAAAACTATGCCATTGTCTTCCTCCGTATAAACAGGGGAGTTTTCTGGCGGTATATATGTAAAAATCATGATTAAGTCATTCTGTCTATTGAAAATATTAGCTTTGAAAAGTAAAACAACACATTCTCTAAAGTGTTCAAATATACGTTGTATACCAGATGTTTGAATCAGCCAGTCTTTTATGAATACGGATACCCCACCGGACCCCCTGACAGCATTTCGCTTTTTCTTTCTCATACTATCAAAATTTGAAAAACCTTCGATAAAATTATCAAAGTCACTGATATTTTCTTGCCAAGTTTCATTTAGCGCTATTATATCAAATAGCCGACAATAATTATGAAAGTCTGAATTGTCCGCATACTTTCTAAGCCCCTGAATGTTTAGTGAACATATTTGTAATTCTTTATGTTCATATAGTTCGTTGTTAAATACATTTACACCGTTTACCGGGCCTCGGCCGATTTCCTAGATAGCCGGTACCGGTCTACCCAAGTCATAGTCAAATGCATAAGACTGTCCTTCTACCACTAGCTTATCGTAACGCAGATATGCCTCGGTTTCGTTGTCGTGGCACTGTTTCAAGAACGGATACAGCTTTGCTCGTGCACCCGTAACCCGCTTCGGAAAGTCCTCACTTACTCTCACCGTTGGTGTTGAATCGGTCTCGCCCTCCGTGTTATCGCGCCCGGTATCTCCAGTGCCCGCCTCTTGAAGTTCTGCCCGACGTTCTCTGTACGTTTTAAGGACACGGTCCTTGTCCTTGAAGCGGGAGAATTTTACTATAATGGGGCGCGGAGATGATCGACTCGGTAAACGATGCGCCCTTTCGATACCCATATCCGAAACGTTCATATTAAGTTCCCGTGCTAGATACTCGCGCACTTTGGATGCTCCATATGAAGTTTGGCTTTGATTGACCAAGCGGTTTCAGGGGAGAAGATGTTTCATTATTATGGAAATATACATGTATATCGCCCCGGGGCAGGGGCAAACAACCCCCAGGGGCTAAAATTTTCCATTAACATTAATCTTCTGTCCATTTGCCTATTCCCAGTAAGTTTTACCCATTAAATAGCATTTTACCATTTTTCCCATTCAAATGCATTGGCGACCTTAGTTGACCTTGTCGTAAAATAGGTCAAGGTCATCCCAGGGTCATGATTTATATAGAGTTTGTAGAGCTCCAGTCACTGATACTTCACACCAAGTTTCAAAATCACTGGCCTTCTGATTCTCGAGAAGAAGATTTTTAAAGTTTTTTTTTTCTATTGATAGCCATGGCGGCCATCTTGGTCATGTGACCTTGACCATTTATATAAACTTTCTTTCCCTCTTCCCAAGGACGCTCCATATGAAGTTTGGCTTTGATTGACCAAGCGGTTTCAGGGGAGAAGATGTTTCATTATTATGGAAATATACATGTATATCGCCCCGGGGCAGGGGCAGACAACCCCCAGGGGCTAAAATTTTCCATTAACATTAATCTTCTGTCCATTTGCCTATTCCCAGCAAGTTTTACCTATTAAATAGCATTTTACCATTTTTCCCATTCAAATGCATTGGCGACCTAAGTTGACCCTGCCGTAAAATAGGTCAAGGTCATCCTAGGGTCATGATTTATATAAACTATGATGGGTCCACGTCCCCAATGCTACATACCAAGTTTCGTGGAAATCGGCCCACTGGTTCTGGAGAAGAAGATTTTTAAAGGTTTTTGCTATTTATAACCATGGCGGCCATCTTGGTCATGTGACCTGGACCATTTATATAAACTTTCGTTCCCCTTCCTAAGGATGCTCCACATGAAGTTTGGCTTTGATTGGCCAAGCGGTTTCAGAGGAGAAGATCTTTGAAATTGTGGACGACGGACGACGACGGACGACGGACGGACGCCGGAGCATGGGTATACTATAAGCTCACCTGTGAGCCTTCGGCTCAGGTGAGCTAATAAATTGTTGGGGCTTTAAATTTAATTGCATCCATTCCTGGTCCCTCTCGGTTCTAAGTTGTACCAACCCAATATAACCATATAACAGTACCAATGCGCCAATTTATTAAGAAGTATCAATACTTAGCACTTATTAATATAGAATTCATTTCAGATATTATTTTGTCCTAAGAAGTCCAAAACGTTTATAACAGACAAGACGGGTCTGATGTTTAATTAGTGTAAGGTTCTCTTCAGCTGTTCCATCTGACATTTTATCGTCGTAGAATGTGAAAACAGTTGATAACGATTAAATAAAATAAAAGTGTTAGACATAGTCCAGGTACTCACCCGGTCTGCATACACCCACAGTGTTATCCCAAGATCCATCTGTCTGGCAAGTCAGAGTTGTGGCTCCATCTAGCGTAAATCCAGGATCACATGAAACTGTCACGGTGGTCCCTGTTGATGTTGTCATTCCCGAGGACGTAAAATTACCGTCTGAGGGGGGAGTCAAGATAGGACAGTCTGGGTTAAGAAAAAAAAACTGAAGATTACACAAAGAATTGTTTTATCAGTGGATGTGGAAAAACCTCCGTCACCAGAGGTTCAGGATAAATCGGTCAAAGCCGGAAAAGACAATGACACACAGTATGGCTCACATGAAACTGTAGCAGTTATTCCTGAGGGAACTGACAAAGTGAAACGTATTCAGTACCGTCTGTACTGGCTGTCATGGTTAACCGAACCCAAAATTATGTTCACATGAAACTGTCACTGGAGATGTATGTTCCAACAACCCATTTGGAAAAGAGGAGCCAGAATGACACAGTCTAGGTAAGAACGAAATGACATATTTCCAATTTGAATCAAGTTCGATATATTTTGATTATGTGATCAAATACCAATGAGGGCATAGTTGATCATAATCAGCACTGATTGTATCTAGTATGAATTTACATGCCCTTCACATTTTTATTAGGGTCGCTTTTCCAAGTTTTTGAAAAGGTACAAGTAGGCAATGATCAGGAAAAGGCACAATCAGAAAGAAATTTCCACTTATTCCCACTTATACTTAGACAAGAAAAGATATGACACAAGTGTCATATCAATAGCCTCAATTTTCTATCGCAGTCAATAACGTATAAGACAAACCACGCACCGAGCGTATTGAAAAATATGCCGCAAATTCAACCAATGTATTTTATATAGACATAGAGATACCTTGATTCAACAAACATCAGAAGCACGTCGGAGACACGTAACAAACGCGTTTAATACATACGTGGTTTGTCAGAAATTTCGTGTACACCATTTATATTCTCAACAGAAAAAGGAATATATCTGCTTTTGCAAAAGTATTTTATAAGCAAATATACGAGGGGTTATCAAAATTTACATGGACTTTTCCCATAACTTTACAATGGTTCAGGCAAACGTGTTCAAATTTCAGCTAACGATAAACTTGCTTAAATCCACTAGATTCTGCAAGCTTGGTTAATCTAAAGTGCTTTATTAGCAGTTGGTGATGGTTTTACTTACCCCACCCTCCCCATCACGGAGCACGTCAGAAATGACGTTAAGCCTGGCACTGCAGTATCGCATTTCTTTTGCGTTTTCTTCAAAACGGTTTTGCAGATCACAGCCAAACGTGCCATGTGTCTTAATGAATTCATAACACAACAATTTATGCTCGCTCAAAAATTACGGTGGACCGGTTGGGCACCTACGTTATTTTGCTTAGGCATACAAGTTTGCTTTTTCAGAATGTTTAAGCCATGTCTGAATTTCATGCAACACAGATCATCCGGCAATATTGTACGATTCCCATTTGAAACAAATCCTAATTTCTTATTTGTCGGTAAAACTTCAAGGTCCATTGATAAAGCATTACAAATGAAACATTGCAAGTTCGTTTGAACAAATAGGGCCCAAATAAATATCAGAAATTCATATCCGTCATTTAAAATGTTCTAACGTCTAAATCATAATGTAAAAAGTCAGCATCAATATGCCCAGTCCACATTTATTCTCAATTCAAGGCATTACATTCATAATTCTGTACAGATTGGTATTTTAAACCATGCTCCAATAGTGGACACATTTTTAACATACTTCGAGCAAGAAAAATGTTAAAATCAGATGCTCTAAAAATCACATTTTGTGGTTCAAAATCAGTGTTTTTGCGTCGACGTCACTGACGTCATCGGAGTGCTCCAGGGTGGCAAAAGTGGGTGTTTTCATTTCGCAATAATTGTGTAACTGATGAAGGGATTGTGATGGAATTTTGCACACTGATGCATATTACATGGGGCCATGTGGATTGAAAGTTTGAATGGAATCGAGTCATATAATCATAAGTTATAAGAAAAGTCCACGTAATTTTTGATAATCCCACGTAGATCTACATGAAATTTTATTGAAATCTGACAAAAAACACGTCATCGACAGCCTTTTCCCTGCACTTCCGAACCGAGTGCGGGGCAAAGGTCAACGTCTCTATATGACGTTACTTGACATTTTAAGCCGTCAGCGCGTTATATATTTGTTTCAGGGTGTGTTTTTTTCTAACAAAAGATCCTTGGCTATCAACATTTTTATGTCCGTGTATCCAGCTGTCAAATGCAGATACGCCGTACCAATTCTCGCAAAATTGTTCGACCACCTGTTGAACATGTGTAACAATTTCTTGCGGCGAGCATGCCAGACAGGTGATCTTCCGTTTATCTAGTCCGACAATCGGGCTTTCGTTCCGTTAACTTCATTTATTTTGTTGGTCGTGAACTCCACTCCATACTTCCATGTTGTGGTTTTACTAGATTCTAGTAATTGATAAGCCGTAAGTCGTATACTATAGGTAATTCAAGTTTAAGAAGCAAATTTTCTTATTCAGCGTATTGAGATTTTTTCATACGCCGGGGTCGCGTTTGTCTTGTACGCTAATGTGCGACTGCACTTTTCAAGATTGACGTGTATGTATGGGTATGTATATACTTAAAGGATATTTTACTTTTTTGAGTTGAATACCAAATATATTTAATCGAGTGTGTTGATTTTGTACATTTTCCCATTGAAGAGGCAGGCGGTGAAAATGCAAAACAAAAAAAAATATTGAAAACACAAATATGTTTGGTACACTCTTCCTTACGTTCTAAATAAAAATTTAAGAAAATGAACACCAATACTTTATGTTTCATTCATAAATAACGGAGTTAAAGGCGTTAGAATTTTTGACGTGAAACACTTTTTAATGACGTCAAGTGAATGGAAACCCTTTTTACGTCAGAAGTTATCAGAAATATAAAATATCGGCTGATATCAATATATCGGCTGATATCAATCACTTCATAAATTCATCAGATATCTCAACATACACAATACATATTTTACACCTATGTAATACATTTATCTTTTTGCCATTGAAGATACGGTTATACATCATTTCAAAATTCAATATTTGATAATGCAACATCCATCTGTCTGGGCCTACCAGTTATTGCCAGTACTGAATATACTGAATAACTTTTTTCAGCGTACTGCTATATAGACTCCATAAAAAGGAAGAATAAAAACGAATGAAGAAAGAAAAGAAACTTATTATAATTAACAAAAAAAAAATGAAAAATAAAATAAAATAAAAAAAATGAATAGCGGATACGCGGCGAGATTCGAACCTGTAAGAGTCTGATTAGAAGACCGATGCGGAGCACACTGTGCTAATGAGGCAGATAGACTTTTAACGGCATTACTCATGTTATTATTAGCATTATGGTCTATAAATAATAATCTAAAAATAGTTGCCATTATCGGCTGGTTTCCCGTTATCAGGTTTATGTTATATGTAAATATATTCGGAATAGGAACCAGTGCAATGCTTAATTGATACCGAATCATTTTCCCGCCCTTGATTACTAGAAAGAGAAAGAGAATCAGGCCATCTCGGCTTCATTCGTACCTTCGAGGTTATCATAAAAATATTGAAGTGACCACGGCAGTGTAGCGCTAAATACAAACCGCGATGAACTAACATTATTATGAAGAACAAGCGGGCACTACAGGCATAATCAATGATCGAAATCATGTCTTAAGCATGTCGTTTATAGATTAGAAACCGAAATAACAATTTGTATCGAAATAATTGGGGACGAATATGCCTAAGGCTTGCAAAGACCGCAGACTGATGACCGCCGACCGAATCACTACCCATGGCCTCTAAGCATTCTTTTTAATTTGAAACGTTAGTAACTTTCAAACTTTTAAGTGTCCCAGTTGACAAAACAATCGATTTACTTTTTGTATGTCTACAGCTTTACATCCTAAAATAAACATATTGACGAATAAACAATCTTTTAAAACCGGACTTCTTTTTTTCTCGGATGGATATCTATATGGGCCTTTTCCAATACAATTATAGCTATAGAATAGTACATTGAAGGGTTGAGGCTATAAAAAACGTATCGTAAGCCGAGTGAGGAGCTATTTCCCAAAAGGCAGCCTATCAGTTACCTGAACTTAAAAAAAAATATGAAAACGTACATAATGCTCAAACAGTACAAAAATTCGACTCCAAAACATAAAACAAAAGAACCACAACAGAAGTACCGCCTTTTAACGACCGGTAATATAAAACCACTGGGGGTGGGGCTTAAACCGGTTTTTACACAAATTGCTTCTTTGTGGATCGTCCAACAAGATTCGACGAGGTAATTGCAAAATGGCTTCCATTAGTACCCAAAATTTCTTATCAAATTTAGCATCATCGACAATTGAGCGTTTAATACTGGGCATTCCATTGAACACAATAGAAAATGAAATTACGACGAATGTTTTAATGAAACCTTTGTGAAAACATGTTCATTCCTTCACTCAGCATTGTTAGAAAACACAATATTGTCCAATTGTTGGGTCACGAACGTCTGTAGCAAATGTTAAACTTGAATGGTTGGGAGTGAAAATGAGTGTTCAACTCTGTTTAAAATTGTGCAAAAATGATATATCGACAGTAAAATTATTAATTGTCTAAAATGGAGCAGGGGTAATACTAAAAACCGACATTGATTTCTAGGGTACGAATACACGTCACATGTCGCATTCTGGAAAATCACAATGCATTTCATTTTTTGCCAAGACCCTACCTCTAGAAAAAGATTGAATTTCTTGAAACGCATAACACTGAATGTTACACCCAAGATGTTGTGAGATGTATCGATCGTCCGGCAATCTAATTTAGTGGAGGAAACGTTTATTTGATACTGTTCTGGTGTATAACAATACAAATAAAACGATGTTGCGTTTTAAGTTTGGCTTAATACTGTAACGAACAGCCGAACCGAGCCACAGAAACGATGTTGCGTTTTAAGTTTGGCTTAATACTGTAACGAACAGCCGAACCGAGCCACAGAAACCCGGTCGGTGGAAAAACATGCTCATCCACCAAGGGTGGTTTACTGCGCTATATACCCAACACTTACTCGATTCACACAGTTTCGAGTTTGAAATTTGCATATTTCCAAGGGAAGCTATCCCGTCACATTACTTCCCCCTCCGAGAAGACTCGCCCCGAGTCTTGGCCTGGGGACTACATGGGTAAGGCAACCCCGGTCTGGCAGTTGTCATTATCCCACCGCTGCCACCAAATGTAACGAACGGCCGAGCCAAGCCACAGAAACCCCGTCGGTGGAAAAGCATGCTCATCCACCAAGGGTGGTTTACTGCGCTATATACCCAACACTTACTCGATTCACACAGTTTCGAGTTTGAAATTTGCATATTTCCAATGGAAGCTATCCCGTCACAATATATTTTGATATCAGCGAGGGTATTCTAAGAAATCAGAAATTCATTATCGGTTTAGATTCATTTTCTAACCAACGTTTTATATTTGGCTCTGTTTGGAAAATACTAGTCTTTGTATCGACTATCCTGTTTAAAGCTGCAAAATTACAGTACTTCTCTTTGGCTCCATTTTTCACATTTTTGCCAAATCTGAAGGGTCACTGAAGAGGCGTAAGTCGCCCAAACTGCGGTATGACCCATCCCCTTTCTCATTAATACGCTCACTGCTCTTAAAGGATCTCAGTTTTATTTTTATTATTTAAACCAGCAGCGACAAACTACGACCACGAACTACAAACATATTACATGTTGTAAGTCTGAGATTTTCAGGGATGAATCATGGCCCCCACTTAAAGCTATTCAATTTAGTTGGTTGGGGTCGGAGCTTCTTGTCTATTGCTTGGCCCACCGGGGTTCAACTGTTGTTTTTTCTTTTGCTCCGGAGTTAGTAAGTTATTTGGCGCCCAGAGATCCCAATCGTCGGGCAGCTTACTGAACCTTTGAGTCCTCTTTTTTGATTCATCATGGTGGTTGTCGTGATTTATTTGTTTGTCCTTGATAAGTCATTGACTAGTTAAGAGATTCGCCATGAGGACCGAACATCTAATTAAATGTTGTGAACCACTGCTGAAGCTCAGGATAAGGCTAGGTACCTGTAAAATCGATTTAAGCCCGCCAGTGATTTTATATCACTAATCGTTCCAGGGCGATACTTCTGTGGTGGTTCTTATTGTTAAATGTATTGGTGTTAACTTTTTGTGCTGTTTGCACCTTATGTATGTTTTCATATTTTAGTTGAATTCAGGTAACTGAATGGCCACCTATTGGGAAAATAGCTGCTCATTCTGCTTACGATATGTTTTCATGGTATCAGTACCTGATTGTTAATTTAGTTTTTTCCCACCTCGGTTTTTGGAGTGGGAATCTCTTTCTGATTGCGCCTTTTCCTGATCGTTGCCTACTTATACCTCATTACTGTTATCTCTTTTTCCTGCTCTAAAATATAGATTGCGGACACTTATCACGTCCTTCAAACAGTTCTTACAGGACTACATTATAAAAGCTACTTACCCATGCACATCGTCCTTGCAGCAGCCGGACAACTGACACTGATCTGAACGGAACCGCTCGATTCTGAAACATTATATTAAAATATTAATAATAGATTTTATTACATTACATTGACTAGACTTGAGGACAACCAAGCCGACGTTTTTGAACACGTATATAGTCACATTATTTATGTGAAATATTCAGACTGTAGCATTTGCAACACTAAATCAGTAACTTTAATTACAAAAGGGTTGGGACATGTTCGGTGATCCAATACTCTAGGACTTCCCAAAACGTTACTTAGATATTCAACAACTATTACATGTATGTGAATGCTTGAAATCAGAAATCGCAATGATGACGCTGAAAACAGACACTATATACTCAAGCACTAGCTTGTGTTTGTGGCGCGAGGTATTAATACACATCTTGTTTTAAGGTCGGAACTCTAGTTCTTTATGAAACAATGATCAATCGCCAGATTTGGTTCTGATGATAAAACGTTTAATTTCTGGTAATTGTATTATTTTTTTTTTAAAAAAAAGCCCTACCTTCACCTTCTAGTCCTAGCCAGAAGTAGCCATCGTTTACCCCACCAGAATTTCCAAGTGTGACAGTGATATAATTAGTAGTACTTGTCAATTGCAAAGTTATTTCAAAATCAGTATTATCAGAACAGGTTAGCGTTTGCGCAGTCCCGTCATCATCAATCTGTAGCTGTTGTGTACCGGTGCATGATCCACTGCCATCTCCTAGTTGGAAGTGTACCAGGTAAACCTTGATCCGAGAGGAACAGTCTTGAACCTCAACGGAGCAACTACCACTTGTGTCAGAGGCTGATATTTTATTGGGATAACCCTCGTTCTGTATGTACAATAAGGATCCTGTGGCAGTCAGTGAGCTTGAAGCTGACATAGATAAGATCCTGGTCGATTCTGAAACAGAAAGATTCCACAGTATGAATATACATGTTTGCAAATTGAATGTAGAGAATGTATATGCAAAAAGATAGATACTTTGACAAAGGCCAATCGACTAAAAGTCTCCCCGTACATCATCCATAGTGCAGATTATATTATTCTTTGGGTCCTTTGAGATCAGTAAAGATATTTAGTGTTCGAAACACTTTCGTTTAGAAACATAATTCAAAGTTGTTTTCTTTTAATCATTTGATCCCGTTTAGAAATGTGTCTTTGATTTAGACTTCTCATTTTTTTTTTTTTTTTGTTTTTTTTTGTTTTTTTTTTTTTTTTTTTTTTTGTTTATTATTATTATTATTATTTCTCGAAATTGCAGCACACTGTCTAGCCAGGCGTTCGTATGAGTGTTCATTACCGGAAAATGCGCATACTTTCTCCCTTTGAAAATGTTTACTATTTCCAAAGGATCCAAACTTTATTTCATTACTGAAGACAGCTGTTACAATAGTAACCCAACGAACCGAAGAAGAGGTGCTGATTATGAAACGTCAAGCGTCAAGTTATTTACACAGATTTACCCTTGTACCTTTTTTCTGAGACTTCAAGCAAAATAGTATCTATATGTACGTGCTTATTAAGTTGACCGATTTGTGTGTGTGTGTGTGTGTGTGTGTGTGTGTGTGGCATAGCCTCTCGTGGTATACACAGATACAAACAATACGTCACAACCCACGTGGTCTATATTATCCAGGTAAGTCAGGTGACTTTCACGTGACTTCTTTCCACTTCCGGGTGGCAAAAAGCGACCCCAGTTCAATGAATGTGTAATGAATTGTAATGTTTTGATGTATTACAAATGTAAACTAATGTCAAAATATTAATTACATTTCCAAATATTTTAGCGCATTAATTGATGTGTGTTTCTAGTTTAGTAATATAAGTATTTAGCGTTTACTTCCCATGCGGGATTAAAAAGGTTTGCATCTCAGTCAATCGAAAGTTTGTTTTTTTTTATACGGTAGAAATCAGATATCAACATTGAATAATTTCCGTGTTTGAGCCGTGTTTGAAGCAAGTTTAGGTTTTATGAAAAACGAGTTTTATGAAGAAAAAAAAAACAACAACAAAAAAAAAAAAAAAAAAAAAACAACTTAAACCGTTAGAAATTGGGTGCTCTCTCTCTCTCTCTCTCTCTCTCTCTCTCTCAAGAGCCGCACGATTTTATTATGTCTTGCATCTCGAAGCAATATGTACCTTCCTTCGAGCTTGCATGCAGTGAAATAATAAAAACACTAACACTTTTTTTCAGTCCGTGGAATAAATATAATTTATCCACAAGTTATAATAACTTTTTGAAGTGTATCCATTTTTATTTACGACACTGGAATCATAATTATCTTTTTCTAGATCTAATCCATGCGATATCAACACCTGTTATGACATTTCGACCGACTGAACACACACGCCGGCTGCCCCGGGGACTCATTAATCCCTTTCATTCATATAGTACCCCAAGAATGTGTCATTTCTTTGAAGAGGGTGTAATAAATAATAATTAAAGAAGCCGACTATCATGATTATGGGCATCGTAATTTGAGGTGTCATAAAACTGTCTTCAGTAGCTGAAACCGCGTTTCTTTCAAATTGATTATGATCATCAATTTGTATATCGCCTTTGAATAGTTATTATTGAAACCGGACTTAGTTATATTTCAATTTGATTATTCAAATATAATTAATTAATTAATATTTTCTTAAGAATAAAAAAGATGGAGAAAAAGGAGCAAAAATTCTTCATAAAAAGCGCTAAGATAAACGCACTTTTATTGATGTAAGGCTCAGTACAAACAAGGTCGGAAAAAGGAACAAGAACTAATTATTTATTTAATTGTTTATTACCTATTTTTATTTATTTATTATTTTTTATTTATTTATTTATTTTTCCATTATGAATGAATTTTTGGTCTGATTGCAGACGTGGCCGCATAATGGCGCAAATTGTTATTTAATTATAAGTCATATCTAAGTAATACATATTTTCGTTCGCGCGCGTATCCAACATCGTTTGCCCAAGGTGTGAGAAATTAAATTCTTTATAAAAGAGCCAAAGGCAAAAAATTATTTATAATTTTGTATTTAAATGTCATCGTTGTTCCCTGATTGGGATGGCGGCACACATTTTACTTCAATTTAAACTCAGTAATGTATGTAAACAACATTGAACCGGAAATGTTTTTGCCACCCGGAAGTGAAAGTTTCAACCACAATGCAACGCGCACTACGTCATCGAGGTCAAGGTCAAATAATGTAAACAATAATATTGTACCTGTCTATATACACAGATACAAACAATACGTCACAACCCACGTGGTCTATATTATCCAGGTAAGTCAGGTGACTTTCACGTGACTTCTTTCCACTTCCGGGTGGCAAAAAGCGACCCCAGTTCAATGAATGTGTAATGAATTGTAATGTTTTGATGTATTACAAATGTAAACTAATGTCAAAATATTAATTACATTTCCAAATATTTTAGCGCATTAATTGATGTGTTTCTAGTTTAGTAATATAAGTATTTAGCGTTTACTTCCCATGCGGGATTAAAAAGGTTTGCATCTCAGTCAATCGAAAGTTTGTTTTTTTTATACGGTAGAAATCAGATATCAGCATTGAATAATTTCCGTGTTTGAGCCGTGTTTGAAGCAAGTTTAGGTTTTATGAAAAACGAGTTTTATGAAGAAAAAAAAACAACAACAAAAAAAAAAAAACAAAAAAAAAAACAACATAAACCGTTAGAAATTGGGTGCTCTCTCTCTCTCTCTCTCTCTCAAGAGCCGCACGATTTTATTATGTCTTGCATCTCGAAGCAATATGTACCTTCCTTCGAGCTTGCATGCAGTGAAATAATAAAAACACTAACACTTTTTTTCAGTCCGTGGAATAAATATAATTTATCCACAAGTTATAATAACTTTTTGAAGTGTATCCATTTTTATTTACGACACTGGAATCATAATTATCTTTTTCTAGATCTAATCCATGCGATATCAACACCTGTTATGACATTTCGACCGACTGAACACACACGCCGGCTGCCCCGGGGACTCATTAATCCCTTTCATTCATATAGTACCCCAAGAATGTGTCATTTCTTTGAAGAGGGTGTAATAAATAATAATTAAAGAAGCCGACTATCATGATTATGGGCATCGTAATTTGAGGTGTCATAAAACTGTCTTCAGTAGCTGAAACCGCGTTTCTTTCAAATTGATTATGATCATCAATTTGTATATCGCCTTTGAATAGTTATTATTGAAACCGGACTTAGTTATATTTCAATTTGATTATTCAAATATAATTAATTAATTAATATTTTCTTAAGAATAAAAAAGATGGAGAAAAAGGAGCAAAAATTCTTCATAAAAAGCGCTAAGATAAACGCACTTTTATTGATGTAAGGCTCAGTACAAACAAGGTCGGAAAAAGGAACAAGAACTAATTATTTATTTAATTGTTTATTACCTATTTTTATTTATTTATTATTTTTTATTTATTTATTTATTTTTCCATTATGAATGAATTTTTGGTCTGATTGCAGACGTGGCCGCATAATGGCGCAAATTGTTATTTAATTATAAGTCATATCTAAGTAATACATATTTTCGTTCGCGCGCGTATCCAACATCGTTTGCCCAAGGTGTGAGAAATTAAATTCTTTATAAAAGAGCCAAAGGCAAAAAATTATTTATAATTTTGTATTTAAATGTCATCGTTGTTCCCTGATTGGGATGGCGGCACACATTTTACTTCAATTTAAACTCAGTAATGTATGTAAACAACATTGAACCGGAAATGTTTTTGCCACCAGGAAGTGAAAGTTTCAACCACAATGCAACGCGCACTACGTCATCGAGGTCAAGGTCAAATAATGTAAACAATAATATTGTACCTGTCTATATTCTATATATATATGATGACAATACCTCGTATACAGTAATACTCCATGGTGATGTAGTGGTTTAGTATAGGATAAGTGCCACCACAGCTACTTGTGTCAACTTTGCCAATCGTAATTCGGCTGCATAGTGGTCGTCCGGAACACGCTGCCTGCTGTTCAGTGCCGCTATATGTTGGAGTGAAGCAGTCCGCCTCATCATAGGTACAGCATGCACTAGAATTGTTATTCAAGCCACATGTTGCTTTAAATTTTGTGCCATATTGTACAGACTGAACGGCTATAACTTCCCCGCTAACACATGATCCTTGGACAAAGACGTCGGCACACGCAGTGGTTCGATCAGGAGACCCCTCGGGTAACACAACAGCTGAAACTGTTTGAACTAAATCAACACTAGGCAAGACGAAATCAGTCCTTGGTAATAATTACTTTCCGTTTTCTACTTTGGTTCTGAATAGTCATGAATTTGGTCATTAATATTATCTTGTCCCTTAGCTTCTGTTCGTTTGCGTTCAGTAACTGAAGCAGGCTAAGACTGTTCAGGGGTCGTCACACATATGCGAAATTCTTAAACGCAGACTTGCGAAACTGGAAAAAAAATGTTATCGGTCACGTTTTCTTGACGAAAGTTTTGAAAATGTGTTATAATACAACAAATCCTGTAATTCATCCTTAAACGAACGGTAAACGCAGGATTGCGCTTTGTTGTGAATGGTTACGAATCATGACGTTAATAAGCGAAATATGTTGAGCTGCGCAAGTAATATTTGTTTAATCCACCTACGATATGATGCGCTAAGGAGCGGTTAAAAGCGCAGATATACGAGCTTCAGCGAATTGTTGCGTTAGCGAATCGCTATTTCCCCATCCAGGAGGGTCTGGATGGGGTATAATGATTAAAGAATAATGGCCTAAAAATTTTAATGAGAGTGAATAAAGAGCCAAAAATTTAATGATTAGTGAATAAGTAGGTCCTAGAAAATAATGAATAAATGAAAAATTTTAATGAATAGCAGAATAATATAATGAATAGTGAATAATAACATTTTAAAGAATAATGAATATGCTAAATTTGGCTATGGAATTGTCTTAGATGGCCTCCCTGACATTCCGGAATTTCATTTTTTTCGCCCCCAGACCCGATTTAGCTCAAATGTTATAGTCATATTTCTGAAATCTTTGAATGTTTGGAAAGAAATAGCATGTAGGGACTCACTTCATAAATCTTTTTAAAAGATGTGTCATTTCCTGAGCCAGATACTTTGTTTGCTTATGTATATGTATTTTCTTTTTATTCTGTTACCCCACTTTGTCCTTATTATGTATGTTCCAATCCTATAATGATATTCTTTTCTCTGGACGGACATCACTTTGCTTTTTTATATGACAGAGCATAATTATGGTGACTTTTGCAATCAGAAACAAGCCAGTACTAAGAACGTTAATGCAAATCTAACTGGCAGCTTATATGGCGCTACATAATTTTTTCCTCGCTCGCTTCGCTCGCTCGGTATTTAAGACATTTATAAAATGTTTGTACAATCAGGCACAAGCACAAAATCATACTTCACATAGTACTCCTATGCTTACTAGTTAACTAAATAAAAAAAAAACAGCTTTTTATTATAACTTTTACCCCTGAAGTTACAATTTTTCTTAAATTAACCTTTGATATGCATAATTGAAGAGAAAGATTCAGGGCATATTCAGTATACAGTTTGGAGGGGATTATATTCCCAACAGATTTAAAAGAGGATTTGCTAAAAAATCAGTTAACTATTTTGGAAAATTTCTATGAGGCTTTGTGGTCTAGCAGATAATATATGCTTCTCTCAAGATGTTAAAATCAAGGTTGCACTCAGCAGTGTACAATTAAGTATCATAGAACTAGTCTTTGTGGCTTTAGATAAGGCATGCCTTGGGTGGGGAATACCTATATTTGCTATTAGAAATTAGCTGGGTGAAGATTAGGCGGTTCTAGTAATTATCATATTTTAATGAATAATCGAGCTAATTTTAATGAATAAGCCAAAATTTTAATGACAGTGAATAAATGGCTAAATTTTTAGTGATTAGTGAATACCAGGACCCCCCATCCAGACCCTCATCCAGTCGTGCAAACGATTTGATCAATTTTGTTTCAAAGGTTTAAAACTGTTGATGTCTTAACTATGCCACGGACAGCGCGGGCAATGAGCGAGAGGCTGAGCTTTATTCCATATTTTTGTGTATCCATAATTCAATTAAGGATATACTAAGTATAATTTATTTAGGATACGTTGAAGAATTTGCATATTATCATTAAGCCGCTTTTAAGATATCCTTATGTACTTTTGTTTGTGTGTATGGGGGAGGGGGGTGTAGGAAAGTAAAATCATGAACGAATTTAGGATATCCCAAGATTAATTTAAGATTTCCTTGAATGATTCCGAATTTGAGGATATCATACATTCGATTTTAAGATATACATAAATATCATAAAACGTTTTGTTCCCTATTTTTTATGTTATTTTTTATTTTGATAATCCGTAAATCTAATTTCTTCATGAATATTCATTACCTTTTTTCGGATATCCATTTGAATATCAGGAAATCATGAAGAATTTAGAAAATTTATAATAATAATTATTATTAAATGGCGGTCATAGCGGTGTGTATACGTGTTTTAGCGATGATAAATAAACTGTAAATTAGGCTGTTACATATCGGTTATAGAAAAACTGTGAACTGTTTTTGAAACTCCAAGTGTTTAACAAACTCCAGGATAATTTAGACGTTTGATAGTGTGGGATTCTGGAAGGAAACAGAGGTTGTAGTTTTTTGTCGCATTTGCATTGAAATTAGAGTGGGTGGAGTACGAGAGATTTTCAGAAGACTATACATGGACGCTATATGTCGATCGAATCGTCACGCTTGAATGACCACGCATACTACAACTTTTATCAGGACACGTCTCCCGTGCTGGCTTTTCTTATCGCGACATTTTATCGGTTATACATAGGTTATACATGTATACACTGGTGAATTGTGAGGTGTAAAACGACTTCTCAAATCGACATACAAAAGTATCTTATTGCAATAACTCATTAAATGTGAATAACTGTCCTCTATGTATAGCTGAGTTCAACTATCAACTACAATGGGCGTGGATATCAATCAGTGGCGTGCTCGTATAGGGTGCTTCACACAACCTATAAAAACCAAACACCATCTCCAAACTCTGAAAGTAAATAGCATTTCATTGGCAATAAGACTATTGTTGTTCTTTCTGTTAGTGGTAAATGGCATTGAATCAAATCCCGGCCCCAATGGAGCGACAGAACAAGGACCCCCGAAAGGTCGAGGGTCAGCTAGAGGTCCACGTGGAAGACCACGTGGCACATACAATCAAGACCGCAGAATCACGCGTATGTACTCTAGAAACATGAGAGGCGCATCAACATATCAAGGCAGCCAACCACGAACAACTCAACAAGATCTGACCAATTGGTTTGCAGAGTTAAATAACATGTCAGAACAAAATCAAGTAGACTCACAAGTTTCAAACAGTAATGACACAATATTGCAAAACGATCCAATATCAGGAGCTGAACAGTTTAGACAATCGGAAAATTCAAATCAATCAGAACCTGAATCCGACACCGAGTTTGACATTGACCCCAATGAACTTGAAGATAACCTCGAAAGTGACAGTGATTTGAAATCATTATTACTTGACATTCGTAAAGATGTCAAACAAATAAACCATAAGTTTGATAATATGAAAAAGTCAATCAAAGATTTGAAACAGAGCAACAAGATATTACAACGTCAAAATGAAGGTCTTACTGAAACAGTAGCAAACCTAAAAATACGAGGGGAAAGCAAAAAGTTCGTGGACTTTGTCAATAAAATCAAAAGTATATATGCGATTTCTCTGAAATTACCGTATGTTTGCGATCAATTTAATACAAACAAACATAGAAAGTTTCAGACAAATCGCTTGATAAACATCATTTCTATGGCAATTTGTTTGATGCGTGTTAGCACTACCCGGAGCACGCCAAGACGTTAACGTCATTTGCCAACGGGTTTTCTGTATACGCTGGCCGAGTCAAAAGTTCCTATAAAAACATTATTTCTCATTCGACTTCAACCAAATTTTCATATATTTATTCCCCATCGGTGAAGGATTACAGTAGAAAGTTTAAGGCAAATCGCTAGAAAAATTTAGTATTTATGACAATTTCTGCGACAGACGCTAGGATTATACGGGGCATGCCATGATATTAAAGTTGTTCGCGTAGTTTTTTGTGCTTACTTGTTGTTTTTAACAGCTATTTCGTTGTGACTAACACTTTGCACATCATTGAACACTGTTGTATGCTTCAGTTCTGATGTGTCTCTAGCTGTTTGTAACAAATCAGACGTTTCTGTAGATTTTATTCGGAAGTCTCGCACAAATTTTATCGATGTGCAAGTTTCCGCCATTTACCAGTAACGTCATTTTACTAAATTTTTGCTTAGACTTGTCTTTCAAAAAGTGTCGCTGTAGCGTTGTCTTTCGAATGCGAGAACTGCAATTTCACATTTCAAGCCGAATTAAAAAATTATCAATATTTCCATAATTTAAGGAGATTTAGAAATGACATTTTTAAAAATATTTTTATATTTATAAACACGTAAACAGAGATTTTACGGCGTGCTCCGGGGTAGCAAACCCCACGTGTTTGTCGATGTAATTGGACCAATTAAAAATAAGATTCGACAAATAACATTTCACATGAATGTCGACAATAGACCATTATTACACTTGTGAAAATACGAAAACAATCGGACGTCAATTATAGAAGTTATTAAGAAAGTCCACGAACTTTTTGCTTTCCCCTCGTACAAGTAGAAAACCTAGAACAAATTGCCTACAGAAATAGTGAAGCAAATGAAAAGCTTGAAAGTCAATCTAGACGAAGTAATCTGATAATATATGGGATAAGCGGTGACAAAGACGAGTCTTGGGAGACGTCTGAAGACAAATTTCGCCATTACAATGAAACTGAATTGGGTATATCAGAGCATCGTATGTCAACAGAGCGAGTACACAGACTTCGCTCAAAATCCACACCAGCCCCAATAATCGCCAAGTTCTCGTTCTTTAAAGATCGCGAAAAAGTACTGAAAGCTTACAGAGAGAAGCGTAAGAGTGAAAGAGAAGCCGGAGCCGGTGCCGATACATCCGCGGACGGTCAAAATGGTGATGGTATGAGTGAAAAAAACACAATCAGTACATGTAGGTGAAGATTTTCCTGCGCGAGTGAGAAAAGTCCGAAAACTGCTATATCCGTTTCAGAAAAAATGTATTTCTGAGGAGAAAAACGCATACATTAAGTATGATAAACTTATCATTGACGATGAGGTTTACGTCTATGACTACGAGAAGAAAGTGCCAGTTCTATCGACAAAATAACGAAGTGGCCGAGGCCTTAGGGTAGACAGTACTAGAGACAGTGCAAAGGACACAGTGTATAACGAATCATCTGATTCAATTTTGCATTCGATTAACATTGGCTTTTGGAATATATCTGGTTTACAGAGTAAACTTGACGGTACTTGTCCGGATGTCGAGCTCAATAGCTTTATACAGTTCATAGAAACATTTCATGTCATGTGTTTTCTTGAATCTTGGGGTGAAACATTGAATCAGTTTACATTAGAAGGATATAGATGCTACGAGTCTATACGTAAAAAGCATGCAAAGGCGTTTAGAAACTCAGGTGGTTTAGCCGTCTTTATTAAACATGAACTGTACGATATTTTCAATATATCAAGAGAAAGTTCTGAATCAAACAATCTAATATGGCTAAAATTTGACATAAAACCTCAGTACTGGAATGTTACCTTTAATTTTATCTGTGGATTTGTTTATATGTCCCCAGAGGGTAGTTCAGTCCATTCTGAAGAAAATTTATTTTTCATTATTGAAAATGAAATGGGTGCATTAAAGAGAAAATTTCCTTTACATAAATTTGTTATAGGTGGAGACTTTAACGCATATACCAACGATGAACCTGATTTCATTCAGTTTGATTCTACTGATTATATATTGGATGATTTTGATTACATTGAAGATGAACCAGTACCTGATCGTAAAAATCTTGATTCAAGAGATTCAAATGCATACGGTACCGCCTTGCTTGAACTATGCAAAGGTGCGGGCTTACGTATCGTAAATGGCCGACTCGGCAAAGATGCTAATATCGGCAATTACACCTGTATAACACGTAACTCCTCTAGTGTGATTGACTATCTGTTAGCTGACCTCGACTTCTTTCGTCGTATCTCAGATTTTGAAATACATGAAAGAATTGAGTCTATACATATGCCAGTTCGTGTACAAATCAGCTGTACAGCCATCACATCAGATGTTGTAGATGATCCTAATACAAATAATCAAAATAATGCCAGATACTACAAATACATATTTAATGAGGAAAAACAACAATAATATATGTATACATTATCAGATGAGTTAGAAAAATTGCTTGAAGAGTTTTTGAATCTAACTGAAAACGATCATATTTCCGAAGCATTGAATAAACTAACTACATGCCTATCAAATGCAGCAGAGAGTATGAAAAAGTCGATTCGAACAGTACAAAAGAATGTTAAAACTTTAACCCAGCCATGGTTTGACGAGGAATGCGCTTGCCTAAGAAGTAAAACCTTAAATGCCTTACGCTCCTTTCGAGAGGCACGTTCAGTTGATGCACTTGAAAATTACATTGATACAAAACAAATATATAGGAATTTGATAAATATTAAGAAAAATGCCTATAAGAGAAAACAAACCATTGAGCTTGAAAGAGCATGTGAAGACAAAAATCCGAAGAAATTTTGGCAATTTCTGAAGGGAGATAAATGTTCCAATTCTGTTAAAATTTCAGCAAATGAATGGTTTTATTATTTTTCCAATCTTTTTAATTCAAACCTTGATACTGAAACTGAACATACCTTCGAAGAGGACGATACTATTATAATCGACGAGATGCTAGATGAACCAATCAGTGCTTCGGAAATACGAAAATCAATTGTTAATTTAAAGAATAACAAATCCCCAGGTATAGACGGCATTCCAGCTGAGTTTTACAAGGTTGCATGTGACAAATTTATACCTTTCTTTGAGATTTTATTCAACAAATTGTATAATAGTGCATATTTTCCAGATGATTGGGCAATTTCGATCATAACTCCTATTCATAAGAAAGGCAATAAAAACATACCATGCGCCTTTTCCTGATCTTTGCCTACTTGTACCTTCTGATAACTATAGAGGCATTAGTCTACAACCCGTTATTAGTAAGATATATACGGCTATTTTAACTAATCGATTATCAAACTGGAGCAATGATAATAATGTAATTGGAGAAGAACAAGCAGGGTTCCGCAGTTCTTATTCCACTATTGATAACTTGTTTTGTCTTCAAACCATAGTCTCTAAATACCTACGCAAACAGGGTGGTCGATGTTATGCTGTTTTTGTAGATTTCGAAAAGGCATTTGACTGTGTTGATAGAAATGCACTTTGGAAAAAATTACAATCATTGCATGTAAGTTCTAAAATGAATACAATACTTAGGTCAATTTACTCTTCTGTGAAAGCATGTGTAAAAACTCAAACTGGATTAACGACTGTTTTCAACTGCCCTGCTGGTGTACGTCAAGGATGTTGTATTTCACCTATACTTTTTTCCTTTTTCCTAAATGACTTAAAAGATTATGTATCCACTGATAGTTACGGTATTAGTCTTGATGTTTGTAAAATTTTTCTTTTACTTTTTGCTGATGATTTAGTAATGTTCGCAGAAACCAAAATCGAGCTACAAAGATTGTTAAATAAGCTGTTTGAGTACTGCAGTCGATGGAACTTGAAAGTCAATATAGACAAAACAAAAATCATTGTCTTCCGTAATGGGGGCTATCTTCGGCATTATGAAAAATGGTTCTATGGAAATATTAGGCTAAAAGTTGTAACATATTATAAATATCTTGGACTGGTTATTTCTTCAAGACTGTCGTGGTATATGTGTCAGAAAACACTCGCAGAGCAAGCTTCCAAGGCACTTTTCGCCATTAAAGCAAACCTAAGTAAATTTGAAACACTTTCGGCAAATGTTTTATTACAGATTTTTGACACAAAAATCCTACCAATTTTGACATATGGTGCCGAAATTTGGATTTCGCATAAAGGCAACGATATAGAAAATGTTCAACATAGCTTTTGTAAATATATTTTGTGTATATCAAAACAATCACCGAATATTTTTGCCTTGGGTGAACTTGGTAGATATAGTATTACAAATAACAGAATTATAAAAACTATCAAGTATTGGCTCAGAATTCTTAACACGAATGAAAACAGATATCCAAAAATTTGTTATAAATTACAGTGCAAATGGTTAAATCATAATAAAAGAACAGATTGTTGGGCACGAGACGTTAAAGAGTTACTAGAAAGCCTGAGGTTTGGTTATGCATGGTATAACCAAAGTGTAGCGAACGAGTGCCATTTTATTTCGCAAATTTTACAAAGGCTGAACGATATTGATATACTCTGTTGGAGAAACGATATTGAAGAAATGAACAAACTTAGAACATACAGATTATTTAAAGAGAACCTAATTTGTGAAAATTATCTTAACGAAATAAATATAATTTCATATAGGAAAGCTTTAACAAAACTTAGAGGGGGATTGTTAGATTTACGGGCTAATACTGGTAGATATGAAAATATTAACTACAACGATAGAATATGTAAAATGTGTAATGATTCAATAGAAGATGAGTACCATTTTCTTTTGGAATGCAATATTTATGACGATATTCGAAGTAATTTCATTCCTGCTTTTTATTATACTCATCCTTCACATAATAAGTTTAAATTATTAATGAATAAGAAAAATATAGCTACATTACTTAATATAGCGAGATATGTTATTGTTGCAATGAAACACAGGGAGGCTTTTATAAAGACTGCCAATCAAATTATATGAGCAGTTCTGTTTTAAATAGGCATTTAACTATATATAGTTTATTGTTATGTAACTCACGTGTACGATATTGATGTTTTTCCA
Source organism: Rugalucina vietnamica (assembly GCA_964017185.1). Lineage (NCBI taxonomy): Eukaryota > Metazoa > Mollusca > Bivalvia > Lucinida > Lucinidae > Rugalucina > Rugalucina vietnamica. Next base: position 55,954,408 of record OZ024874.1, on the reverse strand, counting down.
TATGTTTGATCGTCATTATGTTTTTGTCATTGTATTGTAAAACCATGTTTGTATTTTGGGCCGGTGGCCTGTATTACGAATAAATTTCTATTCTATTAAATTCATTTTTCTAGATAAAACAAATACTGTATTTTTGCTTGTCCTAAAATCGCTCGAAAGATACCATACAGCAGTAGTATATTGAATTTCAAGTACCAAGTACCAATCTTCCGTGTGGCCCTCAAAACATAAGACACACAAGCAATACATACATTTTTCAAGCAAAATACAGAATGACATGGTTAACCAGAGGACCAATGGTCCTGTAAACGCTCACCTGACATCTGCATCATATACAAATAAACATTTTTGAATATTATGGTATTTAACCCCAGTGCAGGGGCAGATGAAGCCCTTGGGCCATTTTCTTTTTTCAGAATAATCAATAGTCTGTCCATTTGCCAATTTCCTGCTGGCTTTTCCATTCAACTGACATTTTAACAGTTTTCCCCATTCAAAATGCATAGGCAACCCATGTTGACCTTGCCATAAACTTGGTCAAGGTCATCACAGGGTCATTATTTATATATACATTGGAGTACTTTAGTCATCGATGATTCACGCCAAGTTTCCTTGAAATCAGTCTATTGGTTTCAGAGAAGAAGATTTTTGAAGGGTTTTTACCATATATGGGCATGGCAGCCATCTTGGTCATGTGACCTAAATTATTAATATACACAATGGTTCCACCATCCTATGGATGCTTCACATAAAATTTGGCTTTAATTGGCCAAGCGGTTTTAGATGAGAAGATGTATGAATATTATGGTAATATACACGTATATTGCCCCAGGGTGGGGCCATATAAGTCCATTAACTAACCATTTCCTGCAAGAATTTCACCTCAAATGACTTTTAAAAAGTTTTCCCCATTCAAATGCATAGGCGACCTATGTTGACCTTGTCGTTAAATAGGTAAAGGTCACCACAGGGTCATGATTTATATATACATTGTAGTACTTTAGCCATCGATGCTTCATGCCATGTTTTGATGAAATTGGTCCACCAGTTCCGGAGAAGAAGATTTTTGAAGGGTTTTTTTACCATATATGGGCATGGCAGCCATCTTGGTCATGTGACCTAGATTATTTATATACACATTGATTTCCCCATTCTATAGATGCTTCACATAAAATTTGGCTTTGATTGGCCAATCGGTTTCAGAGGAGAAGATGTTTGAATATTATGGAGATATACATGTATATTGCCCCGGGGTGGGGGCACATGAGCCCCTGGTGTCCAATTTTTTCAGAATAAATAATATTCAGTCCTACTGCCCATTTTCTGCAAGACTTTCACTTAAAATGACATTTCAAAAGTTTTCCCCATTCAAATGCATAGGCGACCTTTAATGTTGTTTTAAGGTAGCCTGGTACCAGAGGTACTAAGGGGCTACCCCCAGTCCGCCTTACTGGGTTTAGTTTACCAGCTTTTAACTTCAGGCACTCAATATGGTCCAGTACCAAGCCTGACGTTAATAGTCCAGTCGGTCTGTTTTACTGTTAAAAACATGGTGTAAAAGTGCTGGTTTTGAATGGCGGTAATTTGGATGCAGAGCGGTCAGTCGGACTCTAGTATGCATGGACTTTTTATTTTGACTTTTTGGAACCTTAGTTGCCATGCTGTCCTATTCACCATGTCAGGCAGAGGCCCGTCTCCCACTTCGCATGTGTGGGGAGATGAGGGCCTACTGCGAGGAAAAATTGCATGCACTATCCTTGTGGCTTAAGACTCCACCCCACACCCCATGTGAAGTCGTGCCCAGACTTACGCAACCCAATAACGGTAGTGCATATGTTTTGGAATTTTGACCGGCTAGCCAAAGTGAGCCAAGGATACTGCTATTAGACTGAACAGACGTGTTCTTTGCAAAATGTCCTAGCAGAAGTGCTCAGGTTGTAGATGTACGGTCCAGTGTGCAAAGCCTGTAAGGGAAATGCGGGCCTCGCCCCTAGTACGGGGCAAAACTTGCAATTTAGATTGCTAAGTGGTGGTGGCCTATTAGTGGCATTTTAAGGGACTTTCACTCTTAAAGAAGGGTCTCCCAAAAGTGGCATTTTGCCGTTGCCCTGCCAATAAAAGATGGTTCGCGCTGGCCGGTTTGATAAGCATGGTTTGCATAGGGTATCCTCAAGACACTCCTCTACTCCCCATACCCATCAGGATGAGTGAAACAACCCCACAAAGGACTGCAAAGACCATGTGATTGTATATGTGTTCCCTTTCTCAGCTCCCCCCCCCCCTGCCTCAGCCCATTTCAAGCTTGTTAAGACCTGTCTGATTTAAGTATAAGGATCCAGATCTTGTGCTTTGGCGGGGGCCGAGGCTGGGATCACCTCGAACCTGCAATAAACAACGGTTTCATTAATCCGCTGCATAATGTGTACCTGAAAAAGAGGAAACTGTTGTATTAGTTTGATGTATGTAATTCTTGCAGTGCTATGTTGATGGCGTGGAGTGGTCGGACCGTGTGTAGCCATGCCGGCAGCATCCAGTACTGCATCGCAACTTCAAAGAGCTAGCAGTGAGCAGAGGGTGCTAGCGTCACTCACACGGGTCGAGTTTATGAATGTATTTGTGCATAGGGTGGGGGGGAGTAAGAGGATAGGTGACAGAGTGCGGAGTGACGGCCCCGCAAGGGCCCCCGGCGTCCCGATTCAGCTCGGTTGCTACATCAGAGACCACCGATGACCCCGCCGGTCCGCCTCCCTCAGCAAGGCAGAGGAAATCGGTAACAGGAATCGAGTCGCTTAGCTTCTCTTTTCGTTGTCAACCGAAATAGGGGATATATGTTGACACCTTTCGAACCGCATTCGGACACAATAGAGGGTGGTTCTACTAGCGCCCGCAGCCCGTCCAGTGTCGAGAGTTATAATTAAAGAGAGGGGGAAGAAGCCTAGAGCGAGGTCAACGACTCCAGGCCTGAGGAAGGGAAACAACGGCGTGATTTGACCCTAATTTTTAGATTAAACATCCATGCGTTCCCACCCATTTATAGTAAATACTTACCTGGTGCAAGCTCGCGCCCCATGGTCCGCACTTTGGGCCGGACCATGACGCATGGATAGAGCACCTCCACCGAGCGGCGGCCATGCAACCGCACCGCGCAGTAGGGGTCTCACCATATAATGCACCGCTACTGACGGAGGCTCGCCGTGGCAAGCAACCGTCCATCTCGGTGCATGTGATGACAGGCCGTGCGGACAGCCACCCTGGGCCAGATCTTGGCACACGGCAACTGCCCACAAACCCCGCCACCGTTCTAATGTATAGACCAGGGTCGGCTGCTGCAACTCTCTGCGAGTGCAATATCCACAGGGGGGATCCGCTGAGCCACGGCTGTCGTCCCGATGGTCCTGCTCCAGTATAAGGGAAGGCACACCGGTTCCTACCTTGCTTGTGGTCCCTAATACGGAGAATGTTTTAACTCTAACCTAGCTTGCACCGTATAGTTTAAATTCTACCAAGACAGTCTGTTTCCTCTAGAAATGCAATTACTGCCTGTACCACTTCCTGTCGATGCTTACTTGGAGGATTCAGTAGAAGATCATGAGTGACCTGTGTGTGACCCAGTTTAAATAGTTTTGCTTCCAGGTCACGTCTTTGTTCTGCATATGATGTGCATTCAAAAAACACGTGCATGTCATCCTCAAATGAGTCGTCTGTGCAGCGTGTACATATACCATCTTTTGCCCATGCGCAATGCAGGCCTAATCTGCTATGTCCTAGTCTAAGTCTTGTGTAGACTTTATCATATAGCCTATTAGAGTTGTACATAATTGTGTCTTTTACTTTTGGCTGGACATGATGGTAAGCTCTGCCACTATATATACCGTTTGGAGGTGGTCCCAGTATTGTTGCCATTTGTTCATAATGGCTTTATTAATGACCGTATATATTTCTGACTTGGCAGGCTTTGTTTTATCCTCGGTGCCATTCTGCATTGCGTCTTTTGCAGTAATATCTGCCAATTCATTGCCTGGTATACCTACATGTGATGGTATCCATTCTATATGAATGACATGTCCCTTTGTTTTTGCACGATCCAACATTCCTAGTACAGTCCCGGTAAAAAATCAACAACATATTCCTCTTTTCTCGGAGGACCCTAAGCTATTTTTCTCGGAGAAGAACGCTAAATTTCTCTTTTCATTAAGATATTTCGCGTTTCGTTCAGTTCGATTTCTCGGAGAAACACCGAGAAATTTCACCGCGACCGCAGGTATTAACCGGTGAAAACAGTTAAGTCCAGATTTACCTGTTCGCGGTGTTTCTCGGAGAAATATTGTACACGATTGTGAAAATCGATTTTACCATATTTTTAATAATTAAAGAAGTTTTAGACCTTTAACTGATCAGTATTTATAAGTGTTTTTGTATATGGCACCTCTAACAGTTTGACACGTTTTAATAAGGCACATTTATTACTGAGCAAACATTCCACAATCTTCTTCACTGGTTTCCGTTACGGTTGGTCAGGCATGACTCGACTCGCATTTGACATACAAATTAAGAAGTACTTTCATCTCAATTATGTCTTTATCCAAGTAGTTTCATTTGTTTGAGCTAGGAAACATAAAAGCAATAGGCCATAAACATGTACGAGTATAATAAGTAACCATTTTGCGCATTCTTGAATTCATATCGTAATGAAATAAATGTTTTCTGGTTCTGGTTGTATGTCAAGCTATACGTGCATGTAGAATGAAATTGCATAATTTCATCACATTGTCAGCTTATGGAGCAAGCTATTTTTGTAAAATTTTATTGACCCGATCTTCTAACTCCTATATGAATATGCATTACAACACTCTCGATGATAAGGATACTCAGTATTTAACTAGCACAAAGTTTTGTCAATACCTCTAAATCACTCGTTTATCAGGGGCACTGTTCGCATAAACACTTTTTTCATACCAAATTTATGACCAAATCTTCACATAAGAATTAGGCGGATAACGAGAAAACAATTTATACACTTTTCTTTTTTTAAGCATCTGTTTTTCTTGCTAAATGCATAAACGCAAAACCTATTGCCATGCATAACGACAACTCCGCCATGAACATTTTGCGTTGGCGGCATGTTGTTTTTACAAGGTGCGGTCCGAAATGCCAAGTGCATATCAATTACTGATAATTGATAAATAAATTGATAATTAATCGAGTAAATTAACAAACGCATTTACATGTTCATGTGCCTTAAACCCATATACATTGTATGAGGTATTCCTCAACATATTTACACACATCATGATAACATGTCCATGTAATGTATACCCCACTTTTATATGAGCCGCGTCATGAGAACGCTGGACTTCTACTCATGCGATAATAAAGGCGCAGATCAACTGTACAGTATCTGCACAGCTGATCAGCGCCTTTGTTTTCACTACTCAGCTAGTACAATCCCCTTACTTCTTTAATCTGATATTTCTGTACGCTGTGGCTTGGCTCGGCTGTACGTTACATGTAACGTGGCTGTACGTTACATGTAACGTACAGCCGAGCCAAGCCACAGCAAACCCCGTCGATGGAAAAGCATGCTCATCCACCAAGGGTGGTTTACTGCGCTATATACCTAACACTTACTCGATTCACAAAGTCTCGAGTTTGAAATTTGCATATTTCCAAGGGAAGCTATCCCGTTACATGATCAAGATGTATAGATATGAATTTTTCACCGTATTCGATCTAATAAGTGCACTTGTTCCAAAAATCGCACATCCTGATCGTTTCCGAAAAACATGTGCAGCTCGACTAGCACACAGCTCAACTGGCGTATGGATATCTTACATCAAATTTACACGTTAAATCGCATTCAAACTTAACCTTTATTAATGTTTGCGTAGAAGGCAGGAACGGATACACTCATTTTACACGAAAACAAATACATGACCTTATATTTTGGTGTCAGTTTTAAAAATTACCGGGACCGTCTACGTATACAAACTTTAATATGCATGTGCATGAATAGAAAAATCACTGCGCAATATTGCTGTTACTAACGTCCTTGTCCTCAGCCACGGTTATGTCGGTACGTTTTCGTCGCTTTATGGTACTGTACAAGTTTGGGATGTCCTGACGTTCGAAATGGGCTACACAACATTCGTATTTGTAAACCCTTCACTTACAAAAACTACCAAAACAGCATCCGACACGCTATGAACTGCAGATACTTGAGTATGTATGTTTTGTATGTTTGATGCATCCACATTTATATCTCGATGTCGTAACACAAATGACGACAAAATAATGGTGCATACGTAAAAGAAAAATAAAAGAAAAATACTATCATAATCGACATTGTCCCAAATTCATGTACATGTAAAGAAAAGTTTGTATATTTCAGCCACTTACTTTGATGCACTGTGTGACATATCCTATACAAAAGTATTTGTTGCACATAATGCATTTTTTCATCTAATAATATCAATCAGATTTAAAGAGGGAGCGAAATAAAAATTTAAGACCATTAAAATTTCTCGACTGTATATACATGTACATTTACAATGTTCCATACAAACCGCAATTCTGCACAAGATATAACAAACATGTAAATGTATTTATGAGGTTTTCCGATTTCTCCTTCCGAAAGCGTTGCTGCCTTTTGTGTCGATGATGTTTTAAAGAAACAATTTCATATACCGTAACTTTAAAATTACGAAAACATGCCCATGCAATAAACAGAGATGTTTAAAGATGAAAAAAAAAATGAAAATTTTCAGTAGAAAATGTTTGCTTTTTCTTATTCATGCTCAAAACATAGATTGTGGGTACACGTTATAACCGCCTCACCGAGGCGGTTCAAACTAGTACCCACAATCTTATGTTTTGGAGCAAAAGATAAAAAAAAAATAGATATACCCCTGCATACCCCAGTTCTGCTTTTGATGGGATACACATTTTCCATGAAATGTTTTCCTGATGTAAAATGTTTGAACAATAATGATTTTAATGATGCAAATGCATGTGCGTGAATAGCAATGTATGGACATGTACATTCATATCTACGTGATGTATTTAGCCGTCAATTGGGAGTAAGTCATATGACAGTGTTGGCTGCACGGTCGGCATTTTTATTTGCTTGACTTTTTATTTCACTTTACGGCAGACAGCTTCCTTATCATGTGAAGGAGCAGTGTCAGCTTTGTGTTTATTAGAGAATGTGACACAAGAACATGACTGTGTATGCCGAAACACACTTCCTGGTAATGCTGCAAATTCTACCACTTGGCCAAATCAGTCAACAGTGATTTCTGTAAATTTTGTTGACCATTTATGTATGTTAATACCATACAATATTACGGGTGAAAGGGCATCAATTTAGGCGATCCCATAAGTTCATGATTTAAACGGCTTTGTGGTTGTTCATGGAGAACTTTTGATGCAAATTCTTTCCTACTACATGTAGTCTCGATCTAAAACATACAAGTATATATACATGTACATGTACGAATGCTCAAATTATTTGCGATCTATATGGAACCATTATCTGAATATTTGATAACGGTTACGTTAACAGCTTACCAAGAAATGCTGGCGGACAAGTAAGGTCGGAACATTTAATAAGACAGGCCGCGATGGTTTTACATGTATAGATAGTGCGTTCGCTTCGAAAAAAGTTGCGATTTCGATCTCCGGCCGGTATATTCATGTTATTTTGATGACTTGTGTTTATCCTGACATAATTAAAGTAAACCGCCTGTTAAATCATTGCTATTGTACATAATTAAATACCTTTGATCAAATGTCATTAAACTTATTTATTCATTCAATGAAAATGATTCTGATTATCCACATAGTCACTGGAAGTGTGGTAATTTTATTCTTTGTCGGACAATGCTCAAGGCGCGAATTGTTTAATGACGCCCTTGATTTTTAAATGATTTTTTCGCTTCCATTCTTCTGTTCAAAGATCGAATAATCATGGATGATGTGAAAAGCAACACAAGTGACAAAGGTCATCATAAATTTTAATGTAGTCAAGAATATATTTATGTGGATTATAAGCCATCTAAACAAATACGTAACATCTGCAAGTTTCATACTTGCAAATACTTATTATTTTTTAATTTATTGTTTTATATTTATTCAAAAATTATAAACATGCATTTGTCTTTTAAATTCCTCCGAGAAACTCCGAGAAAAAGAGTTTTATCGATAAATCCAGGTAATTACCTTTCTCGGAGAAACAACGAGAAATTTCACCGAGAAACACCGCGAAATTTCGCGCAGACGATTTCGTCTACCTGGCTTATTTCGCGGTGTTTCTCCGAGAAATAAAAATTTCGCGTTTGCCATGGTTGCGGAGAAACGCGGAATATGTTGTTATTTTTTTACCGGGAGTGTATATTGTTAATTTTATCCGGTCTTGTCTTGGATCGTCCTGCCTGAAGGGATTGAATCGAGCTAAGAGAGTCACTGAAAATCACTGAATCCTTTATTTTATTTTTGCGTATCCATGTGATCGCATATTCAATGGCTATCAGTTCAGTGGTGAATACAGACAGGTTAGGGTTGCATTTAATGCCCACTTTTAGGTCTAGCGAAGGCACTACAAAGGCTGCTCCAGCAGTGCCTTCACTGCTAGTGCTGGGCTAGAGTGTTTAGTATAGATCGCCCCATCATCTGCAAACTGAGAGAGTCTGATTCCTATGTGCTTTAGCAGATGGTCTCTCAGTGTATTGATAATTGCATTAAAGAGTATGGGACTAATAACACTTCCTTGTGGGCATCCGTTTTGTAGAGGGTGCTGGTCAGAGGTCTTGTTCCCAATTTTGACTTGTATTTTTCTATCAGCCAAAAAATTATGGATCCATCTGAGCATATTTCCATCAATGCCAAATTTGTTTAATTGCATAATGGTGCCTGTTGACCACAGGAGGTCAAAGGCTTTTTCTAAGTCTAAGAAGACTGCTGCAACTATTTTGTTTTCCATGAAAGCCATTTTGATTTCGCTTTCAAGTCTGGTGAGCTGGTCTATTGTTGACCTGCTCGGCCTAAAACCTGATTGGCAATCTGCTAAATGGTTGTTTCCTTCCAGATGCGATGTCAGTATCGTGGCCACCATCGTCTCCATGGTTTTGCAGATGCAGGATGTAAGAGAGATGGGCCTATATGACGCTGGATCCATACTATCCTTATTGGGTTTCTTTATTGGAATAATAGTTGCCAATTTCCAGTCTTTGGGAACCACGCCTCTGGACCAGGATTCATTCATTACCTTCAACATTTCCAATTTAGATGAATCCGGAAGTTGCTTAAGCATTTCGTAATGTATGGTGTCCGCTCCAGGGGATGAGTTATTTTTTGAAGCCAAGGCATGATTGAGTTCGAACAGGTTAAATTTTCTGTTCAAATTCGAATCGTTGTTACCCCGCTTATCGAGTAGCTTTTCGGGCAAGTTGCACTTGCCTTCGATGTAGTCTTTAATTGGGGTGAAGTCTTTTGATAGGTTATCCGAACTTGACATATTGTCGTAGTGGGTAACCAGCGCATCGGCTTTGGCTTTGTCGTCCGTAATGATCGTATCGCCGGATTTTAAACAGGAAATTTGTTCAAAAGGCTTGCCGCGAAATAGTTTACCATATCCCAGACCTGCTTAGAGGTTGCTTTATGATCAAGCTTCGTTACGAATTCGCGCCATTTTGTAATTTGTTTATCCAGTATTAAGTCCCGCGTTTTTAATTTAAGATCATTAAAACGCTGTTTTAGTGGTTCTGTTCTTTTTTTTTCAGATACTTTTTCCTAGCCTGTTCGCGTTCCCTAACCGCTTCGGTCAATTCATTGTCCCACCACGGGGGGCGCGTTTTTCTAGGTTTCGGTTTGGTCTTTGGGATAGTCTTATCGCATATGTCTTTAAGCAAATCCGTAAAGCCTTCCGAGATCTCATCCATGGAGCTGTACTCAACGATTTTTAATGTATCTGAACATAAATTTTTGAATCTGTCCCAATTTGCCTTACTTAGTTTCCATTTAGGTTGAGGAATGGTAACTGAGGAACTGTATTCGGTATTGATATATGTGATCACCGGTAAGTGGTCACTGCCACAGGAATTATCTAAAGTTTGCCATTCCGCCACTGTGCTTAGCGCTGGTGTTGCCAGCGTCAGGTCGTTGGCGTAGGGTGAAGCCGCCATAGTTGGGCTTCCATCATTTAGGATAACTAAGAGTTTGTCAGAACAGAGCTTTTCTATATGGCTTCCTCGTGTATCGCATGGTTGCGTTTTGGTCAAGCCGGGACCCCACAGCGTATTATGGGCATTGAAATCACCCAATATTATATAATTATTTGTTGGAATCCTATCAAGCAGTTGAGTGTAACTATCATGGGTATCCTTTGAATTTGGTGGGTCGTAACAGTTTACTAAAGTTATGATCTCCTGTTATAAATAAAGCGTTGTTGCACAAAATTCCAATTCTGTTGGATCAATTTTCCTTCCAAAATGTATGTCAGGACTCCGCCTCCATTGATTTTTGATGTGGACCTGTGTTTAAAGGAGGCCACTTTATATCCAGGGATATTTGGAATTTTACTTTTTTGGTTTTAACCACGTTTCTTGTATACATATAATGTGTGGTTTTATTTTTATTTCTTCTATATGGCTCTTAAGTTCTGGGAGGTTGATTACGCTGTGGGAGTTCCATTGCAGGATAAGTAGTTGGGGTATTTTATTCGAACTATTAGAGACAGTATCCATTATAGAAGATATATTCTAGAAGAGGTTGAATGGAATTGATAGGTTGCACAATTAGGACTCCTTGTCCGCCCTGCTTTGTGAATTTGCTAAGTCCTTCATCCCCAGTGCTTCAATCAAGTATTCTAGGGCATCAGTTTGGAATAGCTTTTTGACAGGGTTGCGGCTCTTGGTTTCTACCTTTTTAAAGCCACGTTTTGGATGTGGTCCATTTTTCTTTGTGCTATGTTTGAATCTAGATGAAGGGGTTGCACTCCAGCGTGGGGTGCTGGTTTTAAGAGGGGTAACAATCCCTTGTGTATTACCCATCATAATGGGTGGATCCGTTTCAATTGAAGATGGGCCTGGTTGTGGCTCCTGAGTCACCTGTTTACTGGGGAGGGGTTCCTCAGACGGCATTTATGGGAACTCAGTGTCGACCACCTGCTCAATTAATTTTATGCGTTCCTCTGTCGGCTTAGACATTATGTCCGTTGTGAGGAGCTCGCATAAAATCTTTTTTAGATCAGATTTTGTTATGTTTTTTTCCTCCATGCATTCCGGTTTTTTGCTTGATGCTGGGGGAGTATCCAGAATTATCACTGCCTCTATCTTTTGGGGTGCCTTTGTTGCTGTTGCCTTGGCCAGTGCGGGGTAGGCACCCATAAATCAATATTTTATTGAAAGATGTGTTGGCGGCTGCAAGGCCAAAGATTTTTGGCCGACAGTTAAGCCTTTCTTATCTAATAAAAGCAATTATGTACAGAAGGACACAATTTTACTTGAAAATGATAGGCTCATAAATGACCAGCAAGAAGTCTGTGACATTTTTAACAATTTTTTTGTAAATGTGGCTAAAAATATAGGAGACAACTCTGTTCCCATAAATAATGAACACCCAAGTCTTTTGAAAATACAGGAGAATCTAACAGTGCAATCAGCTCTTAACTTCAAGCCTGTTGATGAAGATTTTGTTAGTAAACAGATTGGCAGACTAAATGTAAAAAAGGCAACAGGTCATGATGGAATTTCGGCAAAGGTATTGAAGTTGGCAAGGCCTGTGATTGTCAAACCACTGACAGACCTTATCAACTTGACTATCGAGCGCTCGGAATTTCCTGACAGTACAAAAAATGCAATGGTTACCCCATTACACAAAAAGAATAGCAATCTTGATAAGGAAAACTATCGCCCTGTTAGTATTTTACCTGTAATTTCAAAAATTTATGAAAGAGCTATAAATGAACAATTAAGTGAGTTTTTTAGTCAACACTTTAATGTTTATCTTTCTGCTTTCCGACCCGGATATGGATGCCAGAGCACACTCCTGAGAATAATTGAAGACTGGAAGCAGGCTTTAGATGAAAACAAGTATGTAGCAGCTATTCTAATGGATCTTTCGAAAGCTTTTGATTGTTTGTCCCATGACCTGCTCCTTCTAAAACTAAAAGCGTATGGTGTGTCTGAAAATGCAGTCAAACTATTAAAGAGTTATCTAAGTAATAGGAAGCAATGCGTAAAACTTGGAACTTTCAAAAGCGATTTTCAACCAATCCTCAAGGGTGTGCCTCAGGGATCCATACTCGGTCCTGTCCTTTTCAACATATTTTTGAATGATATTTTCCATGTCATTAAAAACTGCAAATTGTACAACTATGCAGATGACAATACTGTGTCTGCTGCAGACCATGATCTGTCCAAACTGGTTTCCAACCTTGTGGAGGACAGTTTGCGACTGATTAAATGGTTTGCTGAAAATCATATGAAAGCAAACCCGGACAAATTTCAAGCCTTAGCTGTCGGCAAACATACTATGGATGAAAATATAACATTCAATCTTGAAAACAATGTTATAAATTGTGAGGAACATGTTAAACTTTTGGGTGTTACTATTGATTTTAAACTGAATTTTAATCTTCATATATCCAATGTATGTAAAAAAGGCATCTAGGCAGCTCAATGTGTTGAAAAGGATAGGTAGGAATTTATGCAGACTGGGGAAACTAAATGTTTACTATTCATTTATTATGTCAAATTTCAACTATTGTCCTCTTGTCTGGCATTTTTGTGGAGAAGTTAATACTAAGAAAATTGAGAAAATTCAGGAAAGAGCCCTTAGATTTATTTATCAGGACTACAATTCTAACTATGACACTTTACTAGAAAGATCTCGGTTACCTTCACTGAAAGTCAGACGACAGAGGGCAATAGCACTGGAAGCTTTTAAAATTTTAAACAATCAAACACCTTTATATTTAAATGACCTTTTATCATATAAATCTCATTCTTATTGTTTTAGGTACACAAATACAGTAAAAGTACCACAGGTGAGGACAAACGCTTATGGTGTCAGATCCTTCCGCTCTGATGCTGCTAAATTGTGGAATTCCCTGCCTCAAAGCTTCAGGGACATATCAAATTTTGAAAATTTCAAGGCTCAAATTGGCACATGGAGCGGAGGGACCTGCTCATGCTCGTTTTGTTCAAACTGTTAAATTTTGTTCATTGGTCTGTTTGTTTAATGTTTTAAGAACCCCCTTTGTCAAAATTTACAACTCATATGATGTTTTAAGGTTATGGATTATTTATCTAACTTTGTTTTAAATAGTCAATGTAATATTGTTTTAAGTAATAGCTTAATTGAAACTCTAATTACTATATAGGTGTATTTAACTATCTATTTTTTTTATTTAAAGGTATTAAAGAAATGCAAATGATGATGCAATTTAATATATAATATATTAATTATCAGTTTAATATATATTTACTATGTTGCTTGCAACGATTACGACTTTTTAAGGTTTGTATTTTCTTATGATTCAAATGTGCTTTCATCTTATACTTTATTACATGTATTGTATGTATTGACTTTATTACATGTATTGTATGTATTGATATAAATGTAAGTCGGTTAATAGCTATACATAGCTAATGTTTGTTGTTAAAATGTCCGACTATAAATAAAATTTGTATTCTGTATTTCTGTATTCCTTATTTCCTAAGCTACTTGGATTCTAACTGGGAGGTACTGCCTGCTCTGTTCTGACATTAGTAGGGACAGTCTTCTGTTGTTGCCTTCGGTCTTTCCACGCCTGTTTTGTTTTCTTGTTATGTGCGTCAACCAGCGACTTGTATCGTAGGAACACGGGGCACTGTGAGAATAATGCTCCGTGTTCCCCGTTGCAGTTTGCACATGTGTATGCCCTCTTGTATTCTTTTACGGGGCAATCATTAAGTGTATGATTGCGCGTACACAGAGGGCATACTTTTTTATTAACAGGGCAGCCCGAAGGCTTGACAGAGGGAACATCTAAGGTAGTGTACTCTGCAGGGATTCACCTCATGAGGTTTCTCCCTGGAGAGTGAGAGGAGCTGGATAGCAGTTAAAGGTAACCTTCACAATTTTTGTGGGCCGCTTTTTCTTGTTCATAATACGGTGTACACTTTTAATGCTTTTATTTGCTTTTAACAGCTCTTGTTTGAGTGTATCCATGTCCATATTAATTGGAATGTTGTATAGGATTCCCGTACTATGGTTCTTTTTTGTCGGCTTAGGTTGTGAAGGTTTAGTGGAAGCCCGAGTACCTTTGTTGCTTGTGGTGTTCTTGGGCTTACTTTGGACTTCAGAAGCGGTTTTCTTTGAATAGAAAGTTTTTCCTTGTTAGTCCGGTAGGATGGGAGGACATCTGATTGGTCTATCTTTATGTCAAAACTAAGACGGGTCGTATTAATAAAGTTTTTTGCCTTATCAAGGGCTGGTTTTTTTTATAAGGAAGGTGGGCCCAAGCTTCTTTTTGGCATTCAAGACCTTCTCAATGTTGTCCTAATGTAGGTATTTGGTGAACCTAGACACAATTTCCCGGCCTCTGCTTTCTCCCAGGATGCCAGCCACAATATTGATTGTGATAAATGTGTACATGTTGTTGAAACTGGTACGGAGTGGTGATGGCGAGGCTCTTGTTGTTTTACTCTGTTGGTTTGCAGTTGCAGTTATAGTAGGTGCAGTTGCAGTTTTGGTTCTGTTATTTGAACCGCTCTCCCAGGCCGCGGGTCCTCTGGGCTGTGAGGCAGCCGTTTGAGAGTTGTTTCCTTCCACATGGGTGGAATATAACCGGTCTAGTTCTTCTAGCAAACTGTTTCCGTTTGAGATAAGGGGACGCTTTGTACCGGTTGTATATTGCTCAGGTGACTCGGCAGTCTGTTGCCTTTTTCGCTTATTTGAAGGGGCGATATTGCCCCTCACTGGGGTAGCGTTGGGGCAATTAGCTGGAGTGTCCATATGTATGTCCATGTGGATCACGTCCGAGTATCTAGGCTTTAGTGTTCCACTGTTGGACTTGTCCTTGTTAATTCTGGTATCGTGTCCGGAAAGACCGGCAGGGATATCGGGTTTTGTGGAATATGCGCATGTGCATGGGCCCCAGGGGTGGGGTTTAGTCCCGGGGGTCCATGTATGGAAGATTGGGTCCCTATGTGGGAGGCTTCCTTACCATCGAGGCCCGAGATGGTAAATGTATTGGGGGGTGGGGTATTTCCATACCTGTTTTTTGGCGTGGAACCCACTTTTTGGGCCTTACTAACTTTTTTTTCCAGCGTTCGGCTGGGGGGGGGGGGGGGGGCTCCTGGTTTTTTTGGGTAGACTGGGACCCAGGGGAGCTATTGTGGTGTATATTGGTTGTCATAAAGACACTTGCTTCCACGGGTGATCCCTCCAAAGTTGGGGAATTCAAACTTCGACTACTTGCCGAGGAGGTCGGTGCGCTGCTTAAGTCAGCGGTTTCACTGTTGGGCACACCGGTCTCATGGGCGCTTATTTCTTGCGCAAAAGAACTGTCCGTTGTCGCGCTACACTCTAAAGAGCGGCCTGCAGTTGCGGGGACAGTAGTTATTTTGCGGCGCTGTGCCGGAGTTGGTTGCGACGAGAACTCTTTATTAGCGTTCTCCTCGCAAGCCATTAAGCCTATGTCGGGGTATCCATATTTCCCACACATGTGGTTTATGGAGCCTCGACACCGGTAGCTAGGTCAATAAGGTCAGTCATCTTGAATCAATGGATAACTACTATGGGTAAAGTATTTATGAAGTAGAGAAATTCACAGTTAGTTGGACTGTGGGACAGTGGAAAGATTAGTGGAGTAGATATAACGTAACAAGCTACTAACTTGATGAGAATCCACCAGAGCTGTATCTGTTCCTGTTAGCGGAGCTGCTTAGTGAGCAAATTTGAGGGAATACTTCAGTTGATGATACAAGCATGAAATTTACACCATATGTTCTCCAAATGATGCAGATTCCAAAATGATTCCTGGCCACTTCGAATTCGGCCATTTTCAAGATGGCCGCCGAAAAGCAAAATGGCCGACATATTTAAGAGGGTTGGTGTAGATGAATGATCATATTTCACATTCTGATAATCATAGAACAATGATTTTGGTTCCAAATTATAGCTATGGCATTGCCCTTTTGAAAAAAGTTCAAAAATAAAAAAAACTAATTTGCATATTCATGAATATTAATAAGTTTCTCCATTTCAGCTAAAATCAGTAGCAAAAAAACTTGGAAATTGACAATTTCACAAGTTTTTGTCCGTTTTAAATGTCAAACTGATACATAAGCCAGATTGAGCCTTTTGTAAAACTTTATAATTGTTTTCATTAGGTATCTAGCTGAGCATTAGAATTTTCATTAATATTCATGAATCTTAAGAAAATGATACATCTATATACTGAGTTTCGACTTTTTAACAGAATTTTGGACTGTACATTTACCTATAATAGTACATATATTACTGTCTATTGGTCAGAAGCAATATCACTATCAAGAAGCAAACTCTGTAAGCTATCATTTGTGTACAATACGGTGACGTCACAGTTAAATTTTACAGTTCGGACTGAACCTAAGTTCGGAAAATATGTGGTGCCGTTCGCTTTTAAGTTATTTTCGAAATATCCTTTCGTATGCAGAATACATTCTTGATTCTATAACTATAAAAAAAACTGTCAATAACCTTTTTCTCGTTGCTGAGAACACTTCGATAACTTTATTGTCGCGAAGTGGTCTAAATATAGACAACAGAAATAACACATTTGCTAATTCTAACTCACCTTGCCTATATAGCCAGTGTTTATAAAACCGTTATATTGTGCAACACTTCACTGGGAGAATAAGCGTGGCGTTACTTTGGATATCATTTAGTTTAAACATATTTATTTCATAATTAAGAACAACATACATATACATTGACAGATACAAATAATTAATAGGATTAGAACGAAAGCACAAGTACTTATAGAGTTCTTCTCTTGGATATCATTTGTAATGTCATCTATCCTATCACACCAAATACCATTAGATGATGTAATACTTTTAACGCATAACAAACGTAATGATTGTATGCAAAAAACCGCATTACAGTCAAATATTTTGCGGGAAATCTGCATGCAATGTTGGAAAGCTGAGCTATATCGACTGTTTCAATGACCTTTATTCTGTTTTTTGTGTGTTAGAAACGAAATAGATCCGCGCTTGTGACTTCATCTTCTTTACAACTGACCTCCAAACAGTGAATTATTACTCAACAATTCACTGCTAGATCTGATCTATTTCTTGCAAAAATGCCCACAATACGCTGCATATGATAGAATATATGGAAACCATTCTTCTTTAATTATTTAACATTAGCAAAGCAATTTGTGATTTCCCAAGTTATGTGCAGTTCGAACATGCTCTCTATCGCATGGTGTCTACACGAATGATAGCAAACACAGACTTCCCGACAGTGAAGGACATGGCAAGCAACCAGAAGCCCTCGTTTGATGTGCCCGTCACAAAGAACAAGCGTTCTCTTTTCAGTAGGGCCGTACTTGATATAGCCAATCCGATTGATCCGATCGACCGTAGCATAATGATTCTAAATCAAGTAGTCGCAATGGAGCGTGACGAAGCGCTCCACCGTCCAAGGTAGTGTGATCGGAGCAAGTCACGTGACCTGCTCTAAAAAACATGGTGTCAAAATATTTATACAAAACACAATCGTACAGCGAGAGTGCGAGTGCTGGTGACTTGTGGAAGTACTCTTCATCTGAATCATCTTCAGATGAGCCGTGGAATCGCTCATAATTAGACTCGCTACGACCAAATTCAGAACATTGCTTTTCCTCACTTGATTCAGTAATAGGAATGCACTCCGTTTGCCCACTTTCCCTTGATTTAGCGTGCTGCTCGGAGCAATCCGATCACTCTTAAAATTTCTATATCAAGTACGCCCTAGGAAAGTTTAACCTGACCAATCATCAGCCAAGGGTAAGCTTGACAATTTGAAAGATGGCTGTAGACTATTTTCGAGGCTATTTATCTGATGCAAAAGCCAAAAATTGATTTGCAGGAATTTTTATGATATGAAAATCAAAATTGTCCTCTGTCATTTCACAAAATGGCATTTTTTGTTCCTGAACAAAGTCACGGCTTCTTGACACCCTTGTGCAAGGAACAAATACAGCTGATGAACAGCCAAATGCCACCGGAGCAGCAAAACCTTTGATGATCGTACCTCATATTGAATCCTATGCCCTATGCCCTGAAACACTCCGGAGTTGATATTGTTTTATACTTATCGTCAGGATAGTTAGAAGGGCGAGTCCTGACAGAAAAGAGGATCATGAGGAAAGTAACTGTTAACAGCAGACTTCCAAACAACTTCCTTAGATGTGATGAAAAAAAAATATATACTTGCACAAACAAGTGCACAGGTAATAGTGTCAAAAGGAAATACAATTGTTTGCAATACAGAAATCAACAGATAAAAATTGAAACTGAGATCCTGTAAGAGTAGTGAACATATTAATGAGAAAGGGGATGTTTGGCTACTTAAGCCTCATCAAAGACCCTTTAGATTTGACAACATGAAGCCAAAGGTAATTATTGTACTTTTGCACCATTTAACTGGGTAGTAGGTACAAAGACTAGTATTATCCAAATGGGGCCAAATATATTAAATGATGGTTAGGAAATGTATCTAAACCAATAATGATTTTCTTGATTTCTTAGAATGTCCTCGCTGATCTCAAAAGACCAAAAGAGAAATATAATCTATACTTTAGATGACTTTTAGGGCCGCCATATGACACAACACTAGCTGCAGTAATAGCAAATAACAATATCAACTATGATCCTTCAAGAGTAGTGAACATATTAATGAGAAAGGGGATGGACATTTAAGACCGCCATATGACACAACACCAGCTGCAGTAATAGCAAATAACAATTAAAACTATGATCTTTCAAGAGTAGTGAACATATTAATGAGAAAGGGGGTGGACCAAAACATGGTTTCGGCTACTTAAGCCTCGTCAGTGACCCTTTAGATTTGACAACATGAAGCTCTATTGAAGTTTTGTAATTTTGCACTTTTAAACAGTTGCCTGAACAACAGTAGCCATCTCTGAATTAGGGCTAGACCAAGCAGAACAACATATGGGTTCCTAAATGGACAACACTGTCTGGTATTGTCGAATACTGTCAGGAGTTACAAAAGCGTGGTTGAATAAAGTTACTCTTCGGGAAATGCTACCGTTCATGCCTTTCCTGCGCAGAAATGTGTTCATGTAGCTGTCAAGAAGACCAATAAATCTTACAGTTGTGAACGACTCTCGTAACGACAGCAGCCATGTACATGTATATGTTGGGCAATCGGCTTGGATATATTTATTGCAAAGCCAGTTCGGTTTAATTAGAGCTGTACTGAAAGCAATAATTATTAATTTGCATAATTAATGGTTATTGGTTAATAGAATTAAACAGTATTTTATTTTTGTATTTTATTTCTTGAGTCCTTTATCTTAGTATTTTATTTTTGAGTCAAAATATGTTTCCTTTCCTTTATTTCTTGAATTCCCATTGCTTTCTCTTTTAAATTATAAGGACACTATGTCATTAATATTCATGACTTTATTTATAATAAGAACTAAACTCTTAGGGGCATTGGAAGAAAGGACAGTAACAGAGTTTTAACTGTGTATGATTCATTCTTTGAATATGTTGAATGATTTTGTACAGCACAGCGTGATAAACGCTAAAATTTGAAGACATATTGAGTAATTTCAAATGAATATTCATAAATATGCAAATAAGCTTTAATGTAACCATGCTAATTTAATGTATGACAAAGTGAAATTTAAGTTATATGTTTCATTTGACATTCCAGCAGAGTCCATTTTCAATAATGTGATTTTTTTAAATAATGTTTCGCAATTTTCATGATTTTGGATGCAAAAAAAATAGAACTCATTAATATTCATAAATATGATAATAAGGCAACTTGTTAATTTGGATATAAGACAAAAGGGCAATGATTATGCTTCAATTTGATACAAAGACGTTTGTTCTGTGCCAAATAGAACCAGAGATATGATCGATTTATTACACAGACCCCTTACAGAAGTGTCGGCCATCTTGGATTTTGGCGACCATCTTGAAAATGGCCGAATTTCACGTGGCCAGGAATCATTTTTTAATGAGTGTCATGTAAAGAACATATGGTGAAAATTTCATGCTTGTATCATCAACTGAAGTATTTTCTCACTTAGCAGCTCCACTATGTCTTTTTCATCTACCTACAAGATAAATATCTACAGATTAGTAGCAGCGGTTCTGTACTCTTCGGCGTCAGGTCGAAAAGTGATGTGTCGATATAGGCGACCTATGTTGACCTTGTCGTTAAATAGGTAAAGGTCACCACAGGGTCATGATTTATATATACATTGTAGTACTTTAGCCATCGATGCTTCATGCCATGTTTTGTTGAAATTGGTCCACCAGTTCCGGATAAGAAGATTTTTGAAGGGGTTTTACCATATATGGGCATGGCAGCCATCTTGGTCATGTGACCTAGATTATTTATATACACATTGATTTCCCCATTCTATAGATGCTTCACATAAAATTTGGCTTTGATTGGCCAAGCGGTTTCAGAGGAGAAGATGTTTGAATATTATGGAGATATACATGTATATTGCCCCGGGAACATGAGCCCCTGGTGTCCAATTTTTTTCAGAATCATTAATATTCAGTCCTACTGCCCATTTTCTGCAAGACTTTCACTTTAAATGACATTTCAAAAGTTTTCCCCATTCAAATGCATTTACGACCTATGTTGACCTTGCCGTAAAATAGGTAAAGGTCATCACAGGGTCATGATTTATATACACATTATAGTGCTTGAGCCTTTAATGCTACATGCCAAGTTTCGTTGAAATCGGCCCACCGGTTCTGGAGAAGAAGATTTTTGAAGGGTTTCTACCATATATGGGCATGACAGCCATCTTGGTCATGTAACCTGGATTTCTTATATATACATTGGTTCTCCCTTCCTATAGATGCTTTATATAAAAAAAATTGGCTTTTGTTGGCCAAAGTTGTCCGTCTACCTATAAACTCACCTGTGAGCCTTCGGCTCAGGTGAGCTAATAAGGCAAAATGAGAGAGAGAGAGAGAGAGAGAGAGAGAGAGAGAGAGAGAGAGAGAGAGAGAGAGAGAGAGAGAGCAGCTGACATAGGAAGTAAAATTTCGCAATTTCGGTCACACGGTATCCGAAATTTCCCTTACTGCAAGCACAGTCTTGGTAACGATGCTATTCAGCAGTGACAAGACATCATTTAACGATGTTCTAAATTTATTTTAAGATATCCTAAGTTCATATTATGATATCCTAAATTCATATTATGATATCCCATATTTACCATAATTTTGCAAACGATTCCTAGAAATCTATTTTTGTCCAAAACTCGGGAAAGTTAAAAATTAATTTCTGAATTTTTATCCAACGCCATTTCCCAGTCCACTTTGATATGATCATTGCACTTTGAAGTTTGATCAGCATGTTTTTTTTTTTTTTTTTTTTTTTTTTTTTTTTTTTTTTTTTTTTTTTTTCATAACGTCTAATAATTGTTGAATTTACATTTTACAAAATTTCTATACACGTATATATATTTGCAACGCTACGATTAGCATGGATCCGTTTGTCTAAGTTTCTCTTCGTATATGCGTTCGTTGACTAAACGCAACAGTTCGCTTCAATACGTCGGATTCGATTCGCTACTTCGGTACAGTGTGTTGAAGAGCGCAAACAATCACCCTTCGGTGGATATGCATTAGCCTGATCGTGTGATGCAAATTTACAGTTAATGGCAAAGCCTACGCACGATAACGGATGCTTTGCGAAGGCTTGCGATTGATGGACGCAGCTTAACGCACAGATGCGAAAATTTGTTTTCGCCACGCCTGTTTGAAATTCTCTGGCAGGTACGACTCATCTGCAGGCAAACTCATTTATGCGAACACAATCAAAACTCTACAACGTAATGAAGCGCAGACAAACGAATTGAAAGTAACGCAAGTCTGCGTTGAGGGACTTTCGCATAGGTGTGACGATCCCTTTCTTGTTTGTTATTTTGTTCGTTTAAATTGATGCTTTACGTGCCAGTCAACAGCAATTGTCATGTCGGGACGTTGTCTCCATTTTATGGGACTTTCATCCAACATTAGGATGCCATGACACTCAGAACGTGCTTCATAAATTCAACCACCCAAGCAAACCAATGCGGTTTATATGTATGTATAGTTTGACTAAGCCACTTTTCCTGGGTAGGCTCAGACTTGAGCGGTGTTTACCAGTAATCAGATGGTCGGTCAGTAGTTAAGAAGACGTGCCTCGAGGCACAACCAGCCCATCTGTTTCACCTAGGACACAACGGGCGGGGCCCCTTGTCTATTATGTGGCCCTTAGTTACACACATATACTGTAAACGGGTCTTTTTCAGATATTTGTGCTAATTGGCATGGAAAAAGAATACACATACCTTTACCAATCACCAGCAGTCCACTAAGTATCCCACTCCATAAAACAAACATTTTCTTTCTTAATAATTATTTTCTGCCTTCACTTTCACAAGAAAACTGTAAATTTCTGTCTGTCAGTGTCATTGCTCAATCCTACAACCTGGATTTCCAAAGAACTCACCCAAATTATTTGAGCCGCCTCATGGGAAAACCAACAATCTGCATATGCGAAAACAAAGACGCAGATCAGCTTCGCGGAAACCGCGAAGCTGATCAGCGCCTTTGTTTTCGCTACTCGGATAGTGCAATCCCTCTTCTACTTAAATCCGAAATTTCAAGCTTCTAGCTCTTTTCTGTGCTTGTACAGGTCGGTTTTTGTCAGACCTGTTCGGAAACCACATTGTTGGTTTTCCCACGAGGCGGTTCATGTGTTTGGCACTGATTGTCTTGGGGAAACCAGAGAACCAGGAAGACTAGCAGCATAAATTTAATAGCTGCTGTAATAATTGGGACAATTAAACTTTTTTTAAATCACAAAAACGACAAAATACCTGTTTTTGAATGAGCAACATGTAAAGGGAGTTGCAAATTATGAAAAGGGAGTTCATACTTTCCAAGGTTGCGTTGCTTTTTGGAGATGTTTTCGTTTTATTTTCTTTCTTACGTTTTGACAAACTACTGTTTTTGCATTGAAACATTTTGAACATATACAGTATGTTCCAAACAAAACGAATAACACTCAATTAATTCTATGGCATTACATCATCAGCTATCTGATTAAAATCTCTGCAGGTGATTAAATGACAAAATATAGACAATTATTACACACTGCCTTAAATGTGAAGGTTGGTTCAGTCTTAAAGGTATAAGAATTGTTGTCTTTGTTTGTTTATGATGATTATGGTATGCATTTTCAGTCATGGTTCATTTTATTTTGTACATCCAATCAACCTTTAGAAGCAGAACAATTACAAACAAAAGAATATAGTATCGATTGACATAAGCATATAAAACACATGGTTTAAATGGAATATTATCATAATAAAATGAAACCTTAACAATTCAATTCAATTTAAATTTATTAAATCCCAAACATTACATAACAAATTACAGGGAAGACAATAAAACATCAGGGAATGCAGCTCTACAAAGTTTGTATAAATCATGACCCTGTAGTGACCTTGACCTATTTTATGGCAAGGTCACCACAGGGTCATGCATTTGAATTTGAATGGGGAAAATTATAAGGAAATGGGCAAATGGACTGTATATTTATGATTTTGAAAACATTTGGTACCCATTTGTTGTTAGTCTGCCCCTAGCCCGGGACAATATACATGTATATCACTATAATATTTAAAGATCTTCTTTTTTGAAACTGCTTTCCAACTAAAAGCCACATTTTATATGAAACATCGATTAGGATGGGAGAACCAGTGTGTACGTAAATAATCCAGGTCACATTACTTAGATGGCTGCCATGCATATTGTAAAAATCCTTTACAAATCTTCCTCTCTGGAACAGATGGACAGATTTCAATGAAACTTGGTATCTCTGGTCCATCATAGTTTGTATAAATCATGACCTTGGGTTGACCTTGACCTACTTTAAGGCAAGGTCAAATTTGGTATCATAGACTTAATAATGGAAAACAGTGTTGTTGTTGTTTTCATGAAGTTTTGTAGCCTGTGACTTGAAAGAAGGTAGATACAGACAACTTAATTGAGTTAATGAAGGTTTGTGAGTATTCAATGTCAAGGTCATTTCTTGACCTTGGCCAAAGGTCATTAACATACTAAATCTAAAACTTGATTTTCTCAGAAATCACTAGACCAATCAAAGCCAAGTTTCCAAAGTTTGCATAAATGGTCCAGATCACATGACCAAGATGGCTGCCTTGCCCGAATATGGTAAAAACCTTAAAAAAATCTTTTCTTAAACCGACCAACTGATTTCAACGAACCTTTGTATGTAGGATTGGGGACTCTGTGCCACTATAGCTTGTATTGAATAATGGCCTTGGGTTGACCTTGACCCCCTTCATAAGAATACTTCACATGAAGTTTGGCTTTGATTGACCCAGTGGTTTCAGAGAAGAAAGCTTTTATTGTAAATAATCATTGGCCAAGGTCAAGAAATAACCTTGACCTTGAACACTCACATATTTTATTAACTCAATAAGCTGTCAGTGTCTATCAATTTACAGGACACAGGCTACAAAACTTTCTAGAAAATCAAATTTTCCACTTCTTTCCCATAGAAAAGCCTATGTGACCATATTTGACCTTGCCATAAAATAGGTCAAGGTCAATGCAAGGTAATGGTTTATACAAACTATGATGGGCCAGAGTCCCCAATGCTACATACCAAGTTTCATTGAAGTTAGTCCAAGGGTTCCAGAAAAGAAGATTTCGTAAGTTTTTTTTACCATATATGGGCATGGCGGCAATCTTGGTCTTGTGACCTGGACCAGAAGCTGTCATATAACATTAAGATCCCCCTTCCTAAGGATACTACATATAAAATTTGGCTTTGATTGGTCAAGTGTTTTCTGAGAAAATTAAGTTCCAAATTTAGCATGAAAATGTTTGTTTGAACTGATGCTTAACGTCCCAGTCAACAGCTAAGGTCATGTCTGGACGTTGCCTCCATTTTATGGGACTTTCATCCAAAATTAGGATGTCATAACATCCAACCATAGGACCAATGGTCCTGCTATCACTTACCTGAAATTTTGTCTTTGATGAATGACCTTTGGCTAAGGCCATGTTGGCCACTTGACCTCAAATACTCGCATAATTACTAACACTATAAACTGTCAGTATCTACTAACTTTCAGATCTTTCTGGCAATATTTGACTTTTTTGTTTAAATTAACAGTTTAATGGGTCATGGTCAACCCAAGGTAATGACTTGTATAAACTACGAAGGGACAGAGCCCCCAATGCTACATACCAAGTTTCATTGAAATCGGTCCCTTCATTCCAGAGAAGAAGATTTTTAAAGGATTTTACCACATATATGGGCATGGCGGCCATCTTGGTCATGTGACCTGGACGATTTCTACAAACTTTGATTCCCATTCCTAAGGATACCACATATAGAATTTGGCTTTGATTGGTGAAGTGGTTTCTGAGAAAATCAAGTTTTAAATTTAATATGTAAATGACCTTTGGCCAATGTCAAGAGATGACCTTGACCTTGAATACTTATAGGCCTTCATTAACTCAATAAGTTATATGTTTGTACCAACTTTCAGGTCACAGGCCACAAAATTTCCTGAAAAATCCAATGTTTTCCATTGAGAAGCCTGTGTGACCAATGTTGACCTTGCCATAAAATAGGTCAAGGTCAACCCAAGGTCATGATTTATACAACAAACTGGTCATGATTTATACAAACTATATTGGGCAAGAGTCCCCGATGCTACATACCAAGTTTTATTTAAATCGGTCCAGCAACCAAAGAAGATTTTTTAAGGTTTTTACCATATATTGGCATGGCAGCCATCTTGGTCATGTGACCTTGACCATTTATACAAACTTTGATTCCCCCTTCCTAAGGATACCACATATACAATTTGGCTTTGATTGGTGAAATAGTTCCTGAGAAAATTAAGTTTTAAATTTAATATGTAAATGACCTTTGGTCAAGGTCACGAGATGATTATGTTCTTGAATACTCCTATGACTTCATTAAATCAATAAATTACATGTATCTACCAACTTTCAGGTCACAGGCCACAAAACTTCCTGAAAAATCCAATGTTTTCACTTTTTTCCATTGAAAAGCCTATGTGACCAAAGTTGACCTTGCCATAAAATAGGTCAAGGTCAACCCAAGGTCATAATTTATACAAATTATGATGGGCAAGGGTCCCCAATATTACATAACAAATATCTTTGAAATCGGTTCACTGGTTCCAGAGAAGATTTTTTAAGGTTTTTACCATATATGGGCATGGCGGCCATCTTGGTCATGCGACCTGGACCATTTATACAAACTTTTGTTCCCTCTTCCTAAGGATGCTCCACATGAAGTTTGGCATTGATTGGACCAGGAGTTTCAGAGGAGATCTTTGAAAAGTGTGAACGACGACGACGACGACGGAGCATGGCCATCCTATAAGCTCACCCTTTGAGCCTTTGGCTCAGGTGAGCTAAAAAGTGCTTCAAATATAACTGCCCATCTATGCCACAAAGGCTTAAATGTGTTGATGGTTTGACTTGAAACCACATTTCCTGGGCAGGCTCAGACCTGAGCGGTTAACCAGTAATCAGTTGGTCTGTTAGTAGCGAAGAAGCTTTGCCTGGAGACACAAGCAGCCCATCTATTTGTTTAGGCCCCAATGGGCGGGGATGAACTTTGGCAAAGGTCAAGAAATGATCTTGACCTTGAAAACTTCATTAATTCAATAAGTTGTATGTATCTACCAGTTTTCAGGTCACAGGCCACAAAACATCCTGAAAATTAAATGTTTTCACACTGTTTTCCATTTTAGAGCCCATGTGACCAAATTTGACCTGCAGTAAAATAGGTCAAGGTCAACCCAAGGTCAGGATTTATGTAAACTAAAATGGACCAGAGTCCCCAATGCTACATACATGTACCAAGTTTACTGTCTGAACACCATCTTTCAGAAACTGCATTTTTCGAAATCTCACTTTTCTGAAAGACCTCAAGAAAAATATGAGCAAGTCACCATTTTGCATTCTAAAAGTCTTAAAAAGTGCCACAAACATTTTGAAAATCGGTTAACAAATAAAAATTTTATGCAAGAAAATATTTTTGAATAAGGCTTTTTCCATTGTAAAATTGCCAGCAAGGGAAGTAACTATTTTCCTGGAAAAAATCTAAATTGATTATTTTTCATCTAAAATGCACCAAACCAAAACAAAATTGTTTTGTATGCATGGCTGAGCACCAAACTCTTGAAATTATTCCACAAAGGCCTAGGGAATTTAAGGCCTGAGTTCGGCCTCATGTGTTGGTAAAAAATTGAACTTTGGAATTTTAAGGAGAGGAATATTGCAAATAGCAGGTATAGGTCCCTGCTTATAAATTCTAGCATAACAATCCCATTCAAATTACACATGTTGCCATGGCAATGCTCCGAAAAGCATTTAAATACCATTTTTTGCAATTTTGGGTTTATTTTTCACCATTCAACATCATTTTCAACAACCGGCCCACGCGACGAACAACTACTTATTATGAAATAATTATGAAGTATCATCCAGAGATATTGTATGCTAAGTATCATTTTGTTCTCGTCATGTGGGCTGGCACTTAAAAATTAAATAAGAGCTGTCGCAGGACAGCGTGCTCGACTGCTTCTGACCTTTGTCAAACATAAGGCCAAACCCGACCAGTAACCCAAAGCATTATGCTCAGACATCTTTTTGCCTTGATGCAATAAGGCAAAATCACTGAACCATGACAGTTAACTATACTGAACAAAAAAAGAAACGCAACAATAGGCCACCGAGGATTTTCGAGTTTATGGGTAAAACGATGATAATTCAGGTCTGTTGCTATGTGAGTCCCATTCAAGGGATATTAGGATATATCATGCGAAAAACCGATTTTCATTCCGATAAAAATTGAATGAGAATTTTTTGTCGTCTTAAATATTGCAAATCGGGAAAGATTTGCTCTGCGCATGCGCACACTTTTAAACCTTCAAATCATCAAGAAACAGTGTCAGCTGCTCCCTAATTAAAATTCATGAAAAAGAAATAAAGTTCCATAACACACAAACTCGTAATTAAAACCATCATTTTCCCTATGTTTAATTGAAAGGGGGATAATTTCACTTTTATTCATTTTATTTCTTTAACGTATGTGCTATCAGTTGAGTAATACATTGTGATTTTGAATGGCGGTTTAAAGCGGAATTTTAATGCGTGCGCATGCGCACTGTGTGGTTTACTACTTACAGCATGTCCATGGTCGGCATCGAATAACTCCGTAAATACTCATCAAAATTAAAATCGGTTTCTTGCATTCGGAAACCTGATATCTAAGCAGAAGTAGAAAATGCAATGATTTCTAATTGTATCATAGTTTGCTCAAAATTTAGTGGAATATAATTGTTGCGTTTCTTATTTTGTTCAGTATATAACTACCTAAAATTTAAAGGTCTCACTCATATTGTGAAAGAAGTGTGTTCATATACCAACTGAGTGCCAAGACACAAGGCAAAATCACTGAATCGTGAAATAAGGTCACACGGACCTATAAGTATTTCAGGGTCAAAGGTCTAGTGATACTTACTCATAATGTGAAAGAAATATGATCATATACCCATTCAGTGTTGAGATATAAAGCAAAATCAATGAACCATGAAATTAGGTCATACTGACCTATAAGCATGTTTGGGTTAAAGGTCTGGTCATACTCATTCATAATCAGAAAGAAGTATGAAAAATACCAACTGAGTATCGAGATATAAGGCCAAATCACTGAACCATGAAATTAGGTCACAGTGACCCAGGAATACTTTACGGTCAAAGGTCTTGTCATACTCATGCATATCGTGAAAGAAGTATGTTCATATACCAATTGAGTGCCGAGATATAAAGGAAAATCACTGAACCGTGAAATTAAGTCATATTGACCTAGGACTACTTTAGGGTCAAAGGTCTTGTCATACGCAAACATAGTGTGAAAGAAGTTTGTTCATCAACCACTTGAGTGCCGAGATATAAGGCAAAGTCACTGAACCGTGAAATTAGGTCACAGTGACATATAAGTATATTGGGGTCAAAGGTCTGGTCATACTCACTCATAATCTGAAACAAGTATGAAAATATACTAATTGAGTGTCAAGATATAAGGCAAAATCACTGAACCGTGAAATTAGGTCACAGTGACCTAGGACTACTTCAGGGTCAAAGGTCTTGTCATGCACAAACATACTTTGAAAGAAGTTTGTTCATAAACCATTTGAGTAACGAGATATAAGGCAAAATCACTGAACCGTGAAATTAGGTCACAGTGCACTATAAGTATATTGGGGTCAAAGGTCTGGTCATACTCACTCATAATCTGAAAAAAGTATGAAAATATACTAATTGAGTGTCAAGATATAAGGCAAAATCACTGAACCGTGAAATTAGGTCACAGTGACCTATAAGTATATTGGGGTCAAAGGCCTGGTCGTACTCACTCATAATCTGAAAGAAGTAAGAAAATATACTAATTGAGTATCAAGATATAAGGCAAAATCACTGAACCATGGAAAGTAGGTCAACCGACCCTTACCGTCATGACACACAAGTCAGTGTCACAAAGTCAAAAGATGAATGACCAACCATCTTCCTAAGTTGTTTCTATTAAGAAATAAAAAGAAAAAAATTCGGGGAGTTCTAGATTTTGACCTCTAGCCCCGCCCCACTGACTCCGACCCAGAGGTACGATGTCATGGAACCTCAAGTGTATGAAGTATGAATGCTTTATGATCAGTTGTTGTCAAGATATGGACTTCTTGTAAAAGTTACACAACAGTACATCTATTTTTTACAGTGTTCTAGTTTTCAACCTCCAGCCCCACCCGCCAGGCATGGACCCAGAGATCCGATGCCATGAAATGAAACTCAACCCTACAGGGTACCTATGGTCCGAGTATGAAAGCCCTCTGATAAAAAGTTTTCAAGATATAGACTTCTAGAATACTATATCACAGAAAAGCCATTATTATTAATGGTGTTCTAGATTTTAACCTCTAGCCCCACCCCCTGGCATGGACCCAGAGATCTGATGCCATGGAATGAAAGCCGACCTTACAGGGTGTCAATGGCCCAAGCATCAATGCTTTCTGATGAGTGGTTGTCAAGATATGGACTTCTAGAAAACTTTAACACAAGAATTGCCATTTTTGAAGGTTTTCTAGATTTTAACCTCCAGCCCCACCCCCTAGCCTGGACCCAGGGGCCCGATGCCATGGAATGAAAGCTAACCCTACATGGTATCTATGGTCCAAGTATGAATGCTTTCTGATGAGTGGTTGTCAAGATATGGACTTATCGGGTCAGCTAAGATCAGATGACAATTTTAAATTTACTAAGTGTTATGCGGTTGTGTAATGAAAACGTCAACACTAATATACTTAAGTTGACTTGCAGGATGTCAAGGTCAATTAACTCTAACTGGCTTAAAAAAATCATGTTGATTGGACCAGCCATTTTTTCACAGTATCATTTTATATAGCCAAAAATACCCCCAAAACAGGTGTTATACTGTCTCACTTGAAAATTGCTTCTTTTTATGGGTAAGGGGATTGACACTGACACTTTATGTGTATATGAAATATTTTGTGGCTAGTAAGCGATCATATCCCGTTTATTCTGCCGTTTATTTGAATGGGCTATGACTATTTGTTTTTTAGTTATGCCATGATTACTAAAGCTGATGACATGTGCCAAACTGAGACATTTTAATGTGAGAAAGGAGTGACATGCTTGATAAGTCAGATTGTTACATCTAATACTACTTTCAATGGGTTATAAACAATATTTGGACAAACCTAATCAGTAAAAATAACCAGTATTGTGGCTTACTTTTATTGCTGGATATAAATTTATGTCCCAAAATACTGAGGACAATGAAATGAAAAAGTGTCCTGTCCGTAACCCATACATTATATCTATGACGTCTTATACTTCTGGAAGTTGAAAAAAAGGTACAAGTAGGCAAAGATCAGGAAAAGGCGCAATCAGAAAAAGATTCCCACTCCAAAAACCGAGGTGGGAAAAAAAACCAAACTAACAATCAGGTACTTATACCATGAAACATCCACATTGGGGGATGGAGTCTTCAGAACTGATAATTGTCATGAGAAAAATATTATATCAACGCCAATGACAATGTAGAACTATGGAAATTATATTTCGGTCAGAAATGTCCTGTCCGTAGAGAAAAAATTGACAACAAAAAGTGTAAAATTTCTTAAACAAATAAACCCAGAGCCATCAATTTTCACATGGAGCATTCTTTTATCAGGACAAAACTTTTATTAGAATATAGGGTGGAACAGATTAAAACTCTTGTTACCATGGCAACGGATAGGTCCCATAGGGTTATAATGGCGAAAACAATGTTTTCTTATTTTCTGGCTAGCTATTAATCTTATTCTGTCCAAACTTATTTGTAACCAGGGTATACACATCAGCTTTAATTATGTAACGTTTCGGCCAAATCCGATTCCTACATCAAAAGTTAGCTCCCCTTTCTTAAATTTTCATGATTTTTAAAGATGAACTATTGTTTTGGATATAACTGAATTCTGTGACATCCCTTATGAAAAGGATTTTCTGCAGTAAAGCTACCATAACCTTACTGCAAGGTTGCAGCGAAGAAAAAGTTTGCCGCAAAATGATTTACAACTTCACCGGAATTCGCCACTAGTGGTAATGTTCTTGCGAAGTGCTTTACCGCTAGCGGTGAATTCGCCACAGATTCACCGTAATGTATCATATTACAATTGATTGGCTACAAGGTTGCCACAAACTTAGCATTTTCAACTGACATCGCCATAACAATACCAAAAACTTTTGTTAATATATCCTGTCCCAAGTACATGCAGGTAAAAAAAACACATACACTAACAATGTGATTTTAAATGATTCAGTTTTTTATCATTTGACATCATGTCTGACCAGACTAAGACTAGCAAAGGATTTTAGTGCTAAGAAATTATTTCAATATTGTATACAACTGTACATACATGCTAATATTTGCTTGGAAAATATATCTTTTTGGCAAAGTTATGGCGAACTTCGCCGAAGCATTACCACATCATAATTGCAATCATGTGCAAATGGTGCATGAAGAGACAGATGGTCTTGTTACCATGGTTGCAATATGTTATTAATTAGGATATCATAAAAGTGGTCATTTAATTACTTTTTGGAACAAAACTGCAAACACTTATAGAATGTTAGTGATGGAATGAACAATCAAATTATAGGGTGTTCTCATGTTTTTGTTTCTGTATTTGTGTACTTTTAAATGTTTGGAATTGCTCCGTATTTCAAAAATTTTGGATACATCATGTACATAAAGAATACAGACCATGAGCATTTAAAATGGTGTGTAGAAGACTTTAAAGCATTTAAAATGGTATGTTAGCATTTATTTTATTTAAAGAAAGAAATAGATTATGGTATTCAACATCTAAATGATTCATGGTTTTATGGGCACAAAACATTTCAACTTTATTTGGAAAGCGTATAGAAAAGACATTTGTGCTGTTAAATTATAATGCATGTAAATGTCTTATTACTGTACTGTAGTAAGAAAAATATGCACAATTATCTGCTGATGATCCCAAGCCTTGTATACTATGTGTGTTGGATTTCTACATGCTCTTAACTTAAGCCGAGTCATTGAATTAAAGTAACCTGTTCACTTTTATAAATATGTTTTTGTGACATGGGTTCTGTGATATTTCAGATTCAATGTATCACTCTATGAGCTTTACATTTATTTCATAAATCAAAAAAAAAATATTTTTTTTTCATGTATTTAACAGAGAAATAAAAGTGGATAATTGGATAGTAATATGAGCAGTCATAAGAAAATTTGTCTTTGTGATTTCTGACCAGGTCTTTATTGTCATTGCCATTTCTGTACAGTGACAGAAGACAGCTAAATGCTTTTTAGGAAGATGGACTATATAAACAAATATGCTGGCCAGCTGTTCGGTTACTGCACAGCCGATCTGCACTGTTGGTTCTAAGGCAGGTTTTCTGTGACATTGCCCACCTCATGAATATGCATTATTCAAATTATTTAGCTGGCTGTAGCCAGTCCCTATATGAGGTGCCGCAATGCTGCGGCAAAGTTCGCTGCAGCATTGCCGGTGATCCTATGAATATTCATTAACCATGAAAAAACTTCTGGTGAAGTTGCTGCAGAGTTACACCTTTCCATATTTGGAATCTAGTGCATCACCAGAACATCACCACAGAGATTTTGTGAATTAATTAGACTGCGGCAACCTTACTGCAGTCTTCATTTGCATGGTAAAAACTTTGCGGTAGCCTTGCAGCAATGTTTGCGGCTAGCTTACCGCTACATTATGGTAGCTTTGCAGATTTGTTTGCAGGAGGCCTGTTTTTTTCATAAGGGATAGAATGATAAACAGGTATAATATTTTCCGAACCTGTATGACCAACAGATTTTGGAAAAAGTGGAACAAAACCAAGGGTACAACTTTGACAAAAAACGTCCGAAAACAGGTGAAACAAAAATTTGCCTCTGATCGTAGCTGAGACGTTATAGAAAACTTTAACGCAAGTGTGACGCGCACGGGAACGGGAACGTGGACGACCGGGATGACTTCAATAGCTCTATGCACTTCGTGCAGTCGAGCTAAAAATGTGTTCAGAAATGGTCAAAAATAGACCAAAAAGTGCAAAATGTGCTCTACATGTATCTATGGTTCTTCTGGGCATTGCCATGGTAACGCTTGTAGGATAAATGAAGTATTTGTTCTTGTTTTTAATAGAGGAGACATATGACTGTTTTAAAGGTTGTACAGCTTACTGTTTGAATTTTTCTGAATTCCAGAAAAATCAACTATTCATTGAAGATATTTCCTAAAATCGATAAAAGAATGAAGTTCCCAAAAGTAATGTTCAGTGTGAATGTCGTTGTTAGCTTTGTTTAATATTTACCGGGAATATTTATAAGAAGGGCGTTTCAATTTTTGCTACGTAGCATTAATTATTCTATATTAGGCATTTAGAACTTCCTCTATATCTGGCGATCACTGTTCTATTTTTGTATTCGCGTGACTCCGTGTTGGTCGGTTATGAAAAGCTTTGGCCGTGCCGTGCCTGTCGTGCCCTTGCCTACAGGACAAGAAATTTCGTGATATGGAACATTTTCACAATGTGTTATGTGTATCAACAAATAAGAATCATATCTTTTTTTCTATGCATATAATAGCTTAAGCTATGTTGATGTTCAAACTTTAAAAGTGTAAACGAAACAGTTACTATTATACTGGCCCGGCAAACCGGGTGTGGCAAACTCGCCATGGTCACAGCTTTCACACCTGACCGTTAATTTTTCTGAAGACTCGATATCAAATCATCACGTGACCGAGCTATATATATTTATTGATTCCAATTTCTGATTGACGAAACATTGTTAACAAGCGTAAAAAAATGGTTTCTTTGCGTAACTCAATGAACTTTGCAAAATATACTACAGTATTTCATTATATATATATAAAAAAAAAAAAAAAAAACACATTTTTTTTTTTTTCGATTTTCTTTTCAAAGGAGTAAGACGTACAACCTTTAAGGAATAGTTTTCTCACCTAAATTCCAAAATTTATTTTTTAGTAAAATCTGAGGCCAAAATCAGGCGTTAAATGCCCTAGTCCTTTTCTTGATTTTCAGTTTTAAGCTGTTTGTTTGGATTACCTCCCTTGCACATGCAAAATGCCTATTCAAAATGATTTTTTGGCATAATTATCTTATTAGTGAACCAATTTTGAAACTTTTTGTGGCACTTTTCAGGACTTATGAGCTGCGAAAAGATGACATGGTTATGTTTTTCTTGTGGTGTTTGAGAAAAGTGAGATTTCGAACCAGAGGACCAATGGTCCTGTAAACGCTCACCTGAGTCTGCTGCATATACCAATAAACATGTTTGAATATTATGGTATTTAACCCCAGTGCAGGGGCAGATGAAGCCCTTGGGCCGTTTTCTTTTTTCAGAATAATCAATATTCTGTCCATGGATGCTTCACGCCAAGTTTCATTAAAATCAATCTATTGGTTTCAGAGAAGATATTTGAAGGGTTTTTACCATATATGGGCATGGTGGCCATCTTGATCATGTGACTTAGATTATTAATATACACATTGAATCCCCCATCCTATAGATGTTTCACATAAAATTTGGCTTCAATTGGCCAAGTGGTTTTAGAGATGTTTGAATATTATGGTAATATACATGTATATTGCCCCGGGGTGTGGACATATGAGCCCTTAGGTCCATTTTTTTTTCAGAATCATTAATATTTAGTCCTACTACCCATTTCCTGCAAGATTTTCACCTCAAATGACTTTTTAAAAGTTTTCCCCATTACAATGCATTGGCGACCTATGTTGACCTTGTCGTAAAATAGGTCAAGGTCACCACAGGGTCATGATTTATATATACATTGTAGTACTTCAGCCATTGGTGCTTCATACCAAGTTTCTTTGAAATCGGTCCTCAAAATTCGGAGAAGATTTTTGAAGGGTTTTTACCATATATGGGCATGGCAGCCATCTTGGTTATGTGAACTAGATAATTTATATAAACATTAATTCCCCCATTCCATAGATGCTTCACATACAATTTGGCTTTGATTCGCCAAGCGGTTTCAGAGGAGAAGATGTTTGAATATTATGGTAATATACAAGTATATTGCCATGGGGTGGGGGCAGATGAGCCCCTGGGGTCCAATTTTTTTCAGAATCATTAATATTCAGTCCTATTGCCCATTTCCTGCAAGACTCACTTTAAATGACATTTTAAAAGTTTTCCCTATTCAAATGCATTGGCGACCTATGTTGACCTTGCCGTAAAAAAAGGTCAAGGTCATCACAGGGTCATGATTTATATGCACATTGTAGTACTTCAGCCATCGATGCGTCATGCCAAGTTTCTTTGAAATCGATCCACCTGTTCTGGAGAAGATTTTTGAATGGTTTTTACCATATATGGGCATCGCGGCCATCTTGGTCATGTGACCTGGATTATTTATATACACATTGATTACCCCTTCCTATTGATGCTTCACATAAAATTTGGCTTTGATTGGCCAAGCGGTTTCAGAGGAGATGATGTTTGAATATTATGGTAATATACATGTATATTGCCCCCGGGTGGGGGCATATGAGCCCCTGGGGTCCAATTTTTTTCAGAATCATTAATATTCAGTCCTACTGCCCATTTCCTGCAAGACTTTCACTTTAAATGACTTTAAATGACATTTCAAAAGTTTTCCCCATTCAAATGCATTGGCGACCTATGTTGACCTTGCCGTAAAATAAGTCAAGGTCATCACAGGGTCATGATTTATATATATATTGTAGTGCTTGAGCCATCAATGCTTCATGCCAAGTTTCGTTGAAATCAGTCTACCGGTTCTGGAGAAGAAGATTTTTGAAGGGTTTTTACCATATATGGGCATGGCCGCCATCTTGGTCATGTGACCTGGATTTCTTATATACACATTGGTTCCTCCTTCCTATAGATGCTTCATATAAAATTTGGCTTTGGTTGGCCAAGCGGTTTCAGAGAAGAAGATCTTTGAAATTGTGGACGGACGAAGGACGGACGGACGCCGGATCATGGCCATCCTATAAGCTCACCTTGTGAGCCCAACGGCTCAGGTGAGCTAAAAATGCAGTTTCTGAATGATGGTGTTCAGACAGTAGTTGAAATCAGTCCAATGGTTCCAGAGAAGAAGATTTTTTAATGTTTTTTTACCATATATGGGCATGGATATGTAACCTGGACCGTTTATACAAACTCCCAAGGATACTCCACATGGAGTTTGGCTTTGATAGGCCTAATGGTTCCAGAGGAGAATATAATTGAACATTGTGGACAACAACAACAACAATGATGGAGCATGGGTATACTATAAGCTCAGTATGTGGTGCCTACAGCTCAGGTGAGCTAAAAATTCAGAGTGAAATTGTGTGAATTGGTGCTTTACATCCACAGTCAAAAGCTAAGGTCATGCTGGGACGGTCAGTTATTCTAGCCTCCCAGTTACCACTACTCTGTGCACATTTCTTATTCCACTTATTGACAAATGCTCTTCATGAATCAGTGGAAGAGAAAGAATAGCCATAGAAATATTTTCATGAAAATATGTCCGTGAAAGGTTTACTCCTATTTTTTTATTTTTGCTCAAACATAGATTGTGGGTACTTGTTAGAACTGCCTCAGCATATACCCAAAACCTATGTTTTGAGCAAAAATAAAAAATATGTCAAAAAAAAAATTACTAACAATTTTCAATTTTTACAGCTTCTGAAAAATCTGTTTATTACATGGGCATGTTTTCATAATGTTTTAATGATCAATTCTTTGTGAGAGAAATGTGCCAGACATGAAGATTGATCACAGGTCTTTGTGATGAATCGGACATGCTACTGATTGAGCTGTCATGCCTGGTCAAATTTCATTCTGAGTGAAGTATTTCAATAGTGGAAAGAAAAGATAACCAGATCAGTTGAATTTCTTTATTTGAGCCGCCTCGTGGGAAAACCAACAATGTGATTTCCGAACAGGTCTGACTCAAACCGGCCTGTACAGCTACAGAAGCAGGCTAGAAGCTTGAAATTTTTGAGTTAAGAAGAGGAGGAATTGTACTATCTGAGTAGCGAAAACAAAGGCGCTGATCAGCTTCGCGGTTACCGCGACGCTGATCTGCATCTTTGTTTTCGCATATGCAAAGTGTTGGTTTTCTCATGAGGCGGCTCATTTTATCATCAACAACATCAGAATCACATGCTTAATAGCCATAGGGCTGTAAGCAAACAGCAGGAATAAAGTTGCATGTTTAGTTGATTTGTTACCCCTATCACCAAAATCATATTTCATACTTCCCAATGAAAACTAAGTCCTCTTTCACTTATTATCAAACAACAAAACAGGTAAAAATACACACAAAACAAACTAAAAAAAAACTGCCCCAGTGACTGCTAAAAGAAACCTTTTCTATTTCACTAAGAACTTTGACAAAAATGTGTTTCCATTTTGTACGATAAAATAGCACATGCTGTTTAAAACTTGCTATTAACTTTCATAAAAAATACTGTATGCATGGGGTAAGACAACAAATCATAACATGTTTTTCTTTTCTAATATGAGCCGCATCATGAGAAAACCAGATTTTTGCCTAGGCGAAAACAAAGGCGCAGACCAGCTTCGCGGTAACCGCGAAGCTGATCAGCGCCTTTGTTTTCGCTACTCGGATAGTACAATTCCTCTTCTACTTAAATCCGAAATTTCAAGCGTCTAGCTCTTTTCTGAGCTTGTACAGGCCGGTTTGTGTCGGACCTGGTCGGAAACCCCGAAGACCGGTTTTCTCGCGTCGCGGCTCATATATCAACATATTCTTGGCACTTTGAGAAGATTTGAAATATATCTATCATCTCACATTATTGCATAAATACCCATATCACACGATATTAACAGCCGTTTATTAATGAAGAGAAAGTCATGCATTAATATTGCAATTCATGCATGCTGTTAATACATGGCTTTTACTTATGCTCGTTACCGGGCACCACACAAAGCACATGCTAATAAGATGAAACTGAAGTCAGCCCTGAACAAGCATAAAAATGAGAGCTTTTATGCGTATGAAAATGTGATGAGGCTGTAAAATATAGTGCACCATTATTTCTTTCGTCTGTGCAGAATTTATGCAATAATAGCGATCAAAAAAGATTTTGTCATTCATTAACATTCGCTAGGCCCCTCAGGTTTTGAAAACCTAGGGCTATGCCCTCGGCTTTCAACACTCCCCTCGGGTTCTTAAGCGAATGTTAATGAATGGAAAATCAAATGAAAAACATACATCCCTCTAAACATCGTTAAAGCATACAAACCCAAAGGTTTCTCTACTCAAGCACTAAAGAATGATGAACACAATCATGCACATGTTTCATACTAGCCAAGATATGAAAAATGGTCTTCGTGGGTTTCCGACCAGGCCCTGAGGTTATAAAACTTTTTTCAATCTCAGCTCAGCTGAGCATGAAATTTCAACTGCTCATAAATGTTGAAATAATCAATATTAGTGGAAAATTCAGGTTCAAATTTATCCTGCTAATAAATGTTAAAATGCCAACAATTGTTGGCATTTTAATATTTATGAGCAGGATAAATTTTAGTCTCAGCTGAGCTGAGCATGAAAAAAGTTTTATAACCTCGGAGCCAGGTCTGCACAGCTACAGAAAAAAGGCTAGAAGACTGAAGTTTTGGATTTAAGAAGAGGAGGGATTATACTATCCATGTAGCGAAAAGCGAGTAACTGCTCGGCTGATCAGCATCTTTATTTTTGCATATGCAAAATGTTGGTTTTCTCATGCCGGGGCCCATAAAGTCTATTCATCATCATCTATCTACTGCAGTAACAAGTTCAAACCACTGTCTTAAAGCATCACTAAGCACTGTAGGTAAACTGTTGATATCTCGTAGTATGATATAGAATGGAAATGGGAAGGAACCCATGTACGACTTAATCTCTGGAATCTGGAATAGCAAGATAAGATACGATGATTGTTTTGGTGGGTGGAATTGGGGTTAAACCTTCCACCAACAGCTAAGGTCATATGGAAACGGGAAGATTATGGTTAACATAATATGCTGATAAACATTCAGTATTGTTATGTTCATACTGATAATTTTGAAGTGTGTTTGAAATGTTTTCTGCATCATTTTTGATTTAAAAAAAAATGCTTTTAAATCTTCTAAAATGAAAAAAGTATATGAAAGCTTATGAAACCCTTTGTGTACATCAGGAAAACATGTCCGTGCAATTTATACCCCCGTAAACCCCACTTTTATATAGCAAAACTGGGGTATGCAGGGGTATACCTATTTTTCTTATTTTTGCTCCAAAACATAGATTGTGGGTACTCGTTAGAACCGCCTCGGGGAGGCGGTTCTAATGTGCACCCACAATCTATGTTTTGAGCAAAAATAAGAAAAATATAAGATTTTTTCTATTAAAAATTTTCATTTTTGACAACTTTAAAAATCTCTGTATATTGCATGGGCAAGTTTTCGTAATGTATAAACAAGGAAATGAAACATACCTGTCCTAGCTGTTTGAAAACTGGCACCTTGATGTCCAAAATAGAATCCTGTAATACATACATTCAACCTAAATACATGTAAGAGGGGTTCTCATGCATATAAAATGGGTATGTATGTGCCACCCTAGGTTAAAAAAGGGGGCTTACATAGCTGATGAAACTTAAAATGTAGGTGCTTTCCGAGCTGATTGTGCCTTTAGAGCTGACAGAATTGTGAAAGTTATGCTTTTAGAACTGATCAAACTGGGAAAAATGGGTGCATTCAGAAAAAGTTTTTAAAAGCTTTTAGAGCTGATCAAACTGAAAAAGTAGGTGCTTTCAGAGCTTAAAAAAAATAAAAAGGGGCCTTTAGTGCGGCACGTACCTGTACTGCCTTAATGTGGGAATAACCACCCCAGGTCTCAGGGCAATTGAATAGTGTATTACGCAAAAGTCATTACCTTATTCACTGGGTTATCTAGAACTAAAAACACTAAGAAGACATTGCCCTCACAGCTGTCCTCACTGTCTCCACCCCCTATAGAAACAAGCCCCTCCCATCTGACACCATCCTTCACAGTCTCCACCCCCTCTAGAAACAAGCCCCACCCATCTGACACTATCCTTACCTTAGTCACTGGGTTGTCTAGAACTACAAACACCAAGAAGACATTGGCCTCCCTGACTTGTCTCACAGCTGTCCTCACTGTCTCCACCCCTAGAAACAAGCCCCTCCCATCTGACACTATCCTTCACAGTCTCCACCCCCTCTAGAAACAAGCCCCTCCCATCTGACACTATCCTTCAGTCTCCACCCCCTCTAGAAACAAGCCCCGCCCATCTTAGACTATCACCTTATTCACCGGGTTATCTAGAACTACAAACACTAAGAAGACATTGGCCTCCCTGGCTTGTCTAACAGCTGTCTTCACAGTCTCCACCCCCTCTAGAAACTAGCCCCGCCCATCTGACACTATCCTTCAGTCTCCACCCCTCTAGAAACAAGCCCCGCCCATCTTAGACTATCCTTACCTTATTCACCGGGTTATCTAGAACTACAAACACTAAGAAGACATTGGCCTCCCTGGCTTGTCTCACAGCTGTCTTCACAGTCTCCACCCCCTCCAGAAACAAGCCCCGCCCATCTGAGACTATCAGTAGCAACTGGGAGGTGTCAGGGTTACCAGAGGCGCCACGCTGTCTCTGTCTGGCCTCCAACATTATACTGGTGGTATGTTTCAGCAGCTGAAAGAAGATGAAAGTTGATCATTAGTAGTGCACAAGCTTTTAATCTTTCTACAGCAAGCCCTGTATATGTAACGGATTGACAGTCTATTATATAGAGGATCTTACACGAGTGGTCATTTCATATGAAATTTATTAAACGAGCCTTCGGCGAGTTTAATAAATTTCGTATGAAATGACCACGAGTGTAAGATTCGTTTTATCATATGACTTTTAAAATAGGATTTCATCGCCTTCGAAGTGGACATATTTTCAATGAAAATTTACATTGTTGTTAAGGACGTCGTCAATGACGTTACGTATTCCCGTAAAAGTGTTATTACACGTGTGGTCATACGATTTTTATGACATGATGTTATCCACTGGAAAACAGCGACGTCATATGATAAGTACTATTATGAGCCACATCATGAGAAA
Source organism: Rugalucina vietnamica (assembly GCA_964017185.1). Classification (NCBI taxonomy): domain Eukaryota; kingdom Metazoa; phylum Mollusca; class Bivalvia; order Lucinida; family Lucinidae; genus Rugalucina; species Rugalucina vietnamica. The sequence goes on along the minus strand of OZ024874.1, from coordinate 55,912,367 downwards.
ACCAACATGGTTTCCTAACAGGTCCACGCCTAGAAGATGGCAAGAGATGGGAAATTTTGGATTAATTAAGAAGGTAGAGGAATTTTACTGTCCATATAGCGAAAACAAAGGCGAAGCTGATCTGCACCTTCGATTTTGCATTATATGCAAAATGTTGGTTTTCTCATGACACTGCTCAAATTGTTTTTTGTAGTGTATGCCTAGTTTTAAGTATTCTAAACATCATTTGAGCCGCCTCATGGGAAAACCAACAATCTGCATAGGCGAAAACAAAGACGCAGACCAGCTTTGCGGTAACCGCGAAGCTGATCAGCGCCTTTGTTTTCGCTACTCAGATAGTACAATTCCTCTTCTACTTAAATCCAAAATTTCAAGCTTCTAGCTCTTTTCTGTCCTTATACAGGCTGGTTTGTGTCGGACCTGTTCAGAAACCACATTGTTGGTTTTCCCACGAGGATGCTCATTTATAAATCTACGTGTATTGAGTAAATGCTTCTTTACAAAAATAAACAGCAAGGAAACAACGATAAGACTTCATATCTGAAAAATTGGCAACTTGAGGAAACCAGAGAGCCTTTTTCTGTTTCTACTCACTCTAATAAAATTTTCTTATTTATTTGCAGCTTTTGTGAGTTTCAAACCCATTTATACATTACTAGTAAATATATCTGTGACCACAGCTTGAATAAAAAAATCTACCACATTCTATGACTTCAGTACAACAATGAGTTTTCAGTAAACCCTACCTGAGCAATTCTGGTTTTCTTCTGTTCAAAAGTGAAGTATTGTAGAAGTCGAGCACCAGAGTGACTAGTAAACTGTTCTGTGAACGGATGGAGTAGATTAACACTCTCCCCAAAACTGAAATAGAGTTAACCAATACTGTTACAAAACTACTGTCTTGCATTCTGCCCATGATTCAATGACATATAAGCTTCCACTGACTTTCTTCTTTATTACAGTGGTCATGCTTACATTAAATTTACATTCAGTGTAGAAGTTGTTTAAATTACTTTTTAAGGATCTTTTGTGCTTTGCTAGATATGACAATATATCTTAAAATATCAAAGGATACACATACTGTACTGAAACTGTTAATTTCATTTTCGTTTCAATTAGGGATGTCAACGAATATTCGAATGTTCGAATATTCGCATTTCATACGAATATTCGAATGCGATTTCTGGATTCGAATATTCGCATTATTTTCTAACCTACAATACTGGTATGTATCAGTTTAAAGGAGGACTCAAATCTAACATTTTGACACACTTGCAAATTGAGATAGCTCAATTAACAGTTTGACACTTTGTTGATTCAAGTGACACTTTGTTGATTCAAGTGACACTTTGTTGATTCAAGTTGAGAAGAAAGCATTGCCCGCTTTCAATAAATGTTTTTAAGGTGTGATAGTCCTACAATTTGAGCTGTGTCATGTGAAAACTTAAGATGGCTGGATAGATTGACAACTCAATCCTTTAGGAACAACACAGTCACAACAGACTTTTCACAAAGTACATGTAGGCCACACGATTACAATAGACCCTAAGCATTCTTGGTGGTGGATATCAACGACATGCATGCAGAACTTAATCTTGGCTTGACAGTAATGGTATGTCGTTGCTTTCTCAGACAGAACCCCATAGATTTGTCATTATTAAACACTTCCAGATTGTCTAGTTTTCTGTGCAAAATTTGTTGATTTTCTTACATGGTGCCATTGGTATAGCCCAGATACGATACCATGCATATACATGTACCTCATATTTTCAATACATGTACCAACAAGTAAGTAATCGTAATAGGTCTATTGGGCATAGATGTGTATATCATTCGAATATTCGAATATATTCGAATATCCTATGCGAATATTCGAATACCAATTTCGGCATTCGTTGACATCCCTAGTTTCAATGTATATTTGGCCATGAAAATGACTGCTCCTACACTGTTATGCTATAATACCTATAGTAACTGTAACTTAAACTTAATTTGGTTTCATAGTCTGTGAATAAATTATATAAAATTGAAAATCTCCAACTCCTTTCTAAAAAGTATTACCTGCATATAGCCAGTTCTCCAGCCTCTAGCAAAGTCAAAGCATTAGACACCAGAGCTAAAGACTCAAAGGCTAGCTATAAAAAAGAGTGTAGAACTTCGTAAATAAAACTTGTAAGCAACATATTTTTATGGCATAAATAATAGTGGCAAATGACTGAGACAAACTAAAATCCCTTTTTTCAAAAGCTTAAATACAATATCTAAGCATATAGCTACAGTCGTACCACTTTGATCACATGTTCCCATCCCACAACTTCATTGTGTGTTCAATGAAATACACAAACGAATTTGGGCTGAAAAAAATTTAATAATGTATTCTTTCAACAATTTCTAATGGGCATTCCAAATTTAATATAGGTGTTGTACCTGTTTAGAGTGGTTGTCCACCATACTAGAGGAATCGTCTATAGCCAGCATAACCTGGTACTGTCTCTTGCTGGGTTTAGTCCGTCGTAACCAGATCTTGTCCTTACGGAACTGACTAGCTATGTAGGGGATAACCTTCCGCATGTTCAGCCTCTTACCGGTACGATAGTCTCCTCTTTAAATAAACAAATGATAAGTTAATCAACTTTTAAAACATAAAAATATTCTGTACATAAACTGATCCACTTGGCAAGAAAACCTAGTTATACCTATGATCACCTATGCAAGAATAAAGACATCAAAGTCCAGGGGTAAACTTAAAGATCTCAGTCTTACCTAAAGTAAGTTCATAAAGTCATAAAGTTAACCCATATTTGACGAATGGATTCTCCCATCATTATCATTTGGAAGAGTCCACTTTCATTTTTAGGGGCGTCAGGCGTGATTTTCAAATTTTATTCAATTTTTCGATGAAAATTCTCTTAGCAAACAGAATAGCCCCAGATGGGACGCCGCGTTCTGCGGCGTCACATCTGGGGTTATTCTGTTTGCCTATGTCCCACAAAAGGGACGCCAGGCTTAAATGAGTTAATGAGAGACAGAAACTTTCACTTACTTAAGTTTTGTGGCCTGTGAAGGTTCCAGCACTAGTCTCAATTGTTCACACAGGTCCTGGGACAGGCTGGAGGTTAAGGCCTCGTATCTGTGCCACAGTTCACTGGCTTCTACTTCTGTCTCTCCTGGGGTGATACTACTCTGGCTCCAGGATCCTAGTTGGCTTTCTAACTCTACTCGCAACTGTTCCAAATCTATAGCCTAAAATATTATATTTTATTGATGTCTGTGACTGATTCCTCCCGAAATCGAGGCATTTCTTTATCTGACAGATATTCTTTCATAAATACATGTATAAATGATGAATATATGATGGATGGGTTTAATAATTGATTTCAATAATCTTGATAACATTTCATTTTTTTTTATTCGTTGCTATATGCCTAGAGTAAATAAACAATTTAGATCATGTTTGGATGGCCAGCTACGTAACCACACTGATCCTCTGCTGTAGGCCATTTACTAGTACTTGACGCTCTTTCTTGTGCCACCAACTGCACTAAATGATATCTTTTTCTTGAATCAGTAGAACAAAAGAATTATTTCACTAAAGCATGTACTGGAAACAGGGCTTAATTTTGAGGACTGCTGATTGTATCATTAGTGACTTAGTTCAGCATCCTAGCCCATTTTAGTTCATTGCAAAAAAAACAAACCCCAAATAAACAGCGATCTCGAATCTAAACAAAACTCCCAGAATGCCTAACCCGACTGTCCAGATGTAGATTCTCTAGTGCTGCATGTATAGTAGATTCCGGCCCTCTCTCTACTGTATCAGTAGTCACTCTCTCACCGGGCACCTCTATCTTCTCTCTATCACCATCTCCCTGCTCATCACTCTCCTCCTCACCCTCAAGCGGGGTGACCCTATCTTGGCTAGATTTCTTCAGTTTGGCACTGGGTAATGTTTCAATGTCATCTGTGTCCTAAAAAGAACATCCAAATATTGTTTCATATAATCTCTCACTACTTCAAGTCAATTGCTTTAGAAACAATATATACAACCATACAGTCACCATAACATCTAAAAGTCAGCAATGGGAGATTTTTACAAAGTCAACATACCAAAAGCAATCCTAGAGTGACTCATAAAAATTCTCCAAAACAGATTTGATTTAGGTAGCAAATAAATACAGGAAATAATCAGAGTAAAAACCCTTCAAAGGAAATCACAGTCCACATTAGCATACAAGACAAATGTGTGCTGGGCGTGTTGAAAAAAAAAAAAGCAAAATGCAACAAATGTTAGAAGCTAGAGACATGTTAAAACATGTTACATGTGCATTTTGTATGCTTGGTGTACGTTGATGTACGTTGGAGCATTACATGAGGTGACTGCACTTTTGGCTTTAAAGCAAAGTTAGCAACTTTTGCATTATTACCTCAAGTTTTTCATCCAGTTCATTGTTCTCCATCTTCACATCACCCTCTACATCAGAGTCATGTGACTCATTTTCAGGCCTTATGATTGGCTGTTCTTCCTGTTGCTCAGCAGTCGCAACATCCAGTGTCTGTGCATCATAGTGCTGCGTAGAATCTTTGATGTGCTCATACAGGTCAGATTTCTTATTCTCTTCTTCATTAGATGTGTCATTGTTTTCCAATCTAGCATCTGTTGTTTTCAGTTTCTTATATTTCTGGTCAGCTGATCCCAGTGATCTGTCACTGTCGGATTTCCCAGGCTCCCTCTGGTGCTGTTTCCTCTTCCCATTGGTCGAGCCATCTGCAATCTGAGTTGACCTCTGACCTTCATGACCTTCCAGTAGTTCAGAACTAGCCTGCCCAGAACCATCTGCCTCTTCCTGACTTTGATCAGCCTGTCCTGCCTGGTCGTGTGCAGTCTCAGACTGCTCTACACACTCCGTGGCATGTGATGTCTTCCCATAATTCTCAGCTGCTAATGGTTTCTCGTCTGCTTCCTTAGACTTGTCCTCTTCATCTCTTGGAGAGTCCTTGTCTTCTTCCTTAAAATGATAAATAACTATTCATTACACACACACACAAAACGTTTTTTTTTTCCTACATGCAATCAATGGATATATACAGTATTATTGCCTTTATTTTTCTTTAGGAAAGGTTTAATATTATATGGTCCTAGCTGGCTATCTTCTGCATGATTTGAAGAAAAAAAGCTTCTGAAAAGTTTATTGGCACAGGGAATAAAATCATTCAAACAAATATTTCAAAAGGTTCACATGCCAAACACTCAGTAAGACTGACCTGTGGATTAAATCCAGGGTCTGTTTCCCCCTCCCCATCTTCTCTCTCTCCCCCATCAGCCTCTATATCTTCTTCATTCCTGTCTTCTCCAATCTTGTCTTCTTCAGTCTTGTCTCCTGTGTCTTCTTCCATTTTATTTTCTTCTTCTTTATCTTCATCTTTATTGTCCTCAATTGTATCTTCTGGTGGTGGTGGCATTGTTGTTTCATTGTCTTCTTGACCTAATTATAAGACTGGTGTTAAAGTCTCTGTGATAACCAGTTATTTCAATCAATATAAATGTTATCTTAAAAAGTTGACTCATGCAAGAATTACACCTTTATGGACAATTTTACTTTTAGTTATTGTTTTAGCATATTATAAGGTACAAGTAGGCAAAGATCAGGAAAAGGCGCAATCAGAAAAAGATTCCCACTCCAAAAACCGAGGTGGGAAAAAACCAAACTAACAATCAGGTACTTATACCATGAAACATATCGTAAGCCGAATGAGCAGCTATTTTCCCAATAGGTGGCCACTCAGTTACCTTAACTTAACTAAAAATATGAAAACATGCATAAGGCGCCAACAGAACAAAAAATTTTAAACACCAAGACATAAAACAAAAAGAACCACTACAGAAGTATCGACTTGGAACGATCAGTAACACAGTTACTGGCGGGCTTAAACCGGTTTTACAGGTACCTAACCTCACCCTCAGCTTCTGCAGTGGTTCACAACATTTAGTTAGTTCTTCGGTCCTCGTGGTGAATCTCTAACTAGTCAATGAATCATCAAGAACAAACAAATAAATCATGATAAACATCCTGATGAATCAAAAACCAGGACTCACAGATTGAGTAAGCTGCCCGACGATGGAGATCCCTGGGCGCCGAATAACCTACTAACTCCGGAGCAAAAGAAAAACACCAGTATAGCCTGTTTGTTTTGTAGTTTAATGTCCTAGTCACCTTGGAACAGACCCACCACTTTCTGGGTATTCACCTGTACTGCAGTGAGTTAATGTGTCTTGCTTGACACAAACCTGATCAGCGCCTTTCTTTTTGCTACTCAAATAGTACAATTCCTCTTCTTCTTAAATCCAAAATCTCAAGCTTCAAGCATTCTTCTGTGACTGTACAGGCTGGCTTGTCTAAGACTGGGTCAGAAACACCAAAGACCGGTTTTCTCCCGTCGCGGCTCAAATATCCCTTACCTGCATCATCTTGAGACTGTTGTTCTTCCTCTTGCCCTGCATCATCATTGTCATCATCAAGCTTCAGATCATCTGGAAGATCCATGTCATCAGGAGCTTGCTGATCCTTGTTGTCGTCTCCATGATACGGATCAATCTGATCATCATCATAGTTGTCCTGGACAAGGAAAGTTTTATTTCTGTGTCGAATCATTATAAGCATTATCTTGTAAAATACAATTATTTGTCCTAAATGAAAAATATTTGTAAACATATTAATTTCTTTCAACAGAAAACAGATTTTGTTTGTATTTTGAAATTTTAAGTCCCAGTCAACATTTTTTTCCAATATGTTGGAATGGACAATTGTTTCTATGGTTTTTTACCATTACTTAATGAGCCGTGTCTTGAGAAAACCAGATTTTTACCTATGCAAAAACAAATGCGCAGATCAGCTTCGCAGTTACTGCGAAGCTGATCAGCGCCTTTGTATTTGCTACACAGATAATACAATTCCTCTACTTTCTAAATCCGAAATTTCCAGCCTCTAGCCATCTTCTTTGCTTGTACAGCTTGGTTTGTGTCCGACCTGGTCGAAAACCTAGAAGACTGGTTTTCTCTAGTCGTGGCTCAAATTTCAAGGACACAACACTGAACAGGTGGAATCCCTACCAAAGATCACTGGATCTGAGGTCCAGTGTCCAAAACTCTACCACTGACTGACAACATTCACAGAGAAGAATACAGCTTTCAAACTGATCTCAATAAATTTCTTAAGCTTGACTGTTTGTAAATACATGTGTAGCCAAATAAACAAACATTTCTAGCTCATTAACATCCCGACCAGTAAGCCATGATCAATTATTATTTTTAGGCTTCCCCTCCTACCTGATCAAGCTGTTCCAGATTCTTTGGCTGCTTGTCTTCTTCCTGTTCATCAGAGTTATCCGTCTTGTTCTGCTCCGAGTCATCCAGAGTCTTGTCCTGGTTGTCGTCTGCTGCTACCAGCTCTGGTTCACTCTGTTTCCCGTCACCTGGACCAGATTCTTCCTTTCGCTCCTTAAACATAGAAGTTTAAACTGCCTAACTAATTAATATTAAACTGTCTCCCACCTAACCATCAGAGTTATCTTTCTGATCCGAGTCATTCACATTGGCTTGGTTGTCATTGCCTGCTACCAGCTCTGATTCACTCTGCTTTACAACTCCAGGGCCAGATTCTTTTCCCAGGTAACTATTGGCAACCCATTTATTCTACCTGTAAAATGACATGCAGAGGGCCAGATTCATTCTTTCTTTCCTAAAACAGAAAAGACAAAACTGGCTAACAAATTTATAAAGTTCAGGATTGCTCCCAGATTGGAGGACTGAGCATCCTGAATGTTGCATGTTTTCAAACAATTTAATGCCAAAACACAAGTCAAAATGTTGTCTACCACATGTACCTCACTATCTTGCTCCTCTTCTTCATCACTCCCCCACATCTGTTCATCCAACTTTTCCGTCTCTTCTCCATCTACTTCTCCCATCTGTCTTTCCAACTCTTCTTCCTCCTCTTCCCCTTCCTCTTCATCCTCTTCGTGGCCTTCACCTTTCTCCGGGTCATGCAATTTACCCTCCATATCATCCGACATCTCAATAGCGTTGTCTTCAGCCTTGATGTCTGGTTGGTCACCTTGCTCTTCTTGTTTCTGATCTTCTGGTCTCCTAGCATCTTCAAGCTAGAAGTACACGAGAATACAATGATTTAAGCAAGAGTTTTGGTTAAACTTTAGTACAGAGGGCCTGAAGAGTATTTTAGTTCTATCCATTACTTTGGCTGCATCAAGCAAAGATATAAAATGTAATTTCAAGTCTTGTCTAGTTCTAGTCATTTTAAAAAAATCTATAATACTTTAATAAGACTTCCCAAAAGTCTGTGATTTTCAATATCTATCTAAACTGGATCAGTTATTCCTTTGATCATTTTATCTGGCAAAACTCTCTTGACCATTGCCTCATATAAACATAGACTACATTTTAACTATGTGACAACCTCCCTCACTGTCCTTGAACTATGTGACCTTGACCTACCTAATCTTCAGTCTCAATCTGGTCACTGACATCCTTGACCCCTTCATCTTCTCCAAGGTCACCTCTCTCAATGACCTTAAACTCTGTGACCTTGACCTACCTGATCTTCAGTCTCAATTTGGTCACTGACGTCCTTGACCCCTTCACCTTCCCCAAGGCCACCACTCTCAATGTCCTTGAACATTGTAGCCTTGACCTACCTGATCTTCAGTCTCAATCTGGTCACTGACGTCCTTGACCCCTTTACCGTCCAAAAGGCCACCACTCAATGACCTTGAACTCTCTGACCTTGACCTACCTGATCTTCAGTATCAATCTGGTCACAGCCGTCCTTGACCCCTTTAACTTCCCCAAGGCCACCACTCTCAATGACCTTGAACTCTGTGACCTTGACCTACCTGATCTTCAGTCTCAATCTGGTCACTGACGTCCTTGACCCCTTCACCTTCCCCAAGGCCACCACTCTCAATGTCCTTGAACTCTGTGGCTCCCTCTCCCTCGACTTCATCTGAGAACTCTGGTGGTACACAGAAGCCCTGAAAACATCAATAGCCATAAGACCCATGGGAAGTACTATGAAATTTTGTTGCTTCAAAGGATGGGCTGAACTTTTTTTTGTGGGGGGGAGGGGGGTAATTATTATTCATTTTTATGTATCGGTATACTCTCATCATAAACACCCTTAATCTCTGAAAGGAAAAGCATACCTTCAAGGCCAGTTCTGTAAAGACTCCTAACAACACAGACAACAATTTTCCCATGATTCTCTCTGTTGCTATGGCACTGACTAGGTGGTAGTGTAGAACTTGATAGTACTGCTCCAGTAATGGCTGACAGTTGTGTAGGATTGAGAGGCAGGCTGATCTGGTTGATTCGGTAACAAAGCCGACATCACTGAATAGTTTTGTTATCAAGCTGTCTAGCATTGCTGAAATCTGAAAAAGTTAGGTGAATAAAAAATCTTGAAAAATCTACATTATCACTTGAAGACCATAAAATGATATGAATCAGGCGTTTATTGAGCCATTATACATATTTTCTTTTCCAAAAAATAGATGATTCATTATCTTGATTACTTTTGGGTGCGAGGTGTTAAATAATATCACTGTTACACAAAAATACTCAACATTTATGTTAGCCATTTTGAAATGATGTTGCGACGACATCATTTTATTGACAAATGTGTATGTGGTCATTTACAATCAATTTAAAGAGGCACAGTTGACAATGGCCCTTAATTGAGATATATGCATCAAACCCAAAACCTGTAGTATACAAGGCAAGTGGCTTAACCATTATGACACTGTGGCTTCTAGCTATGCAACACCACTCACAAAAATAAAGATATATGAGCCGCATCATGAAAAAACCATTAAATGTGTTCTCCAAACAAGCCCGACACATACTGGGCTGTACAAAAACAGATGGCTAGAGGCTGGAAATTTCGGATTTAGAAAGTAGAAGAATTGTACTATCTGTGTAGTGAATACAAAGGCGCTGATCAGCTTCACAGTTACTACGATCAAGTTACAGTGAAGCTGATCTGAGCCTTTGGTTTCACATATGCAGATTGTTGGTTTTCTCATGAGGCGGCTCATATACCCATCAACCTACCTTGGTAGTGTCAGTAACTGCAACATCTTTCTGAAGTTTTTCCACTATATGATGTACCAGATGACCATCCTGGATATCTTCCTCATCTGAAATAAAATTTACTGCTAAAGATTTCAGGGGAGGAAAAGTGACAATTTAACCAGATTAAGCCATGCCAAAGTTAAGGTAAGTAAAGTAAAATATTCTGTTGGACAATATTTTAGATGGGAAGTTGACTGAAAGACTGGCATAAACCAAAATCGTTCCATATATTGTAAGTTTTTAGAAATGTTTGTGAGACATTTATTTTCGCAAATATTGGTGAATTTGCTACATTCTCGCTAGGATCTCGCTAAAAAAATCTATGCAACCCAAGAACACTACAGGAACACTCGTCTTTCCGTGCCATATTCCTGAGTGATTATCATATGAGCTGCCACATGGGAAAACCAACAATCTGCCGAGGCGAAAACAAAGGCGCAGATCAGCTTCGCAGTAACTGCGAAGCTGATCAGCACCTTTGTTTTCGCTACTCTGATAGTACAATTCCTCTGCTACTTAAATCCACAATTTCAAGCTTCTAGCTCTTTTCTGTGCTTGTACAGGCCGGTTTGTGTCGGACCTGTTAGGAAACCACATTGTTGGTTTTCCCACGAGGTGGCTCATATTATACCTTCCTCTGTATCTTCTGTACCACTAGTTTCTGTTACATGATGTTTCCTAAGCTTCTGCACCACCATAAGGACCATCTCCACTAACTGCTCAGTTTCCCTAGCAAACTCCTGTACAACTTCTACATCTACACCATCTGAATGTGTCTCTCTATCCTCTACCATACAGCTATCCCACCAGGCATTGAAGGTGTGCCACTTCTGGCTGGTCTCAGTAGACAAGAAGAGGAGCACCTCATTGAAAGCGTTTGTCTGATCAGAGCACTCCGGGTCACTGAACAGCCTGGCTATGTGCTGCATTGTGGGAACTTTGGAACTGAGTTGGTCAAATAGCTTCTTGGCATCTTCCATTTGCGACCTGATGAATAAAGATTTTATAACGCATTGATATTTGCATCAAAGCTTTGAGTTTTCAGCTATCAATAACATGCCCATTGCCAACAGCCTTTCTACTCTGACATCTAAGAATATTTTTGTACTTTATCTTGGTATGCACATTAAAATTACAGGCAAATGCTAAATCAGTATCCAGACAACCATAGCTTGACATACAACATCGGCTTACACAGAGAGAAATGTCATCAGACGATAAAAATGTAACATGAATCACCACATCAGAAAACCAACAATCTGCACATACGAAAACAAAGGCACAGACCAGCTTCGTGGTAACCGCGAAGCTGATCAGCACCTTTGTTTTCACTACAGGGATAGTATGATTCCTCTACTTTCTAAATTCAAAATTTGCAGCCTCCAGTAATCTTCTATGGCGACACAGGATCGTTTGTGTCAGACCTGTTCGGAACCCAAAATTGTTCATTTTCTCATGTAGGGGCTCATATAATAAACAAGAACCACAACCAGAATCAAACTGCTTCTCTACGAGCCAGCGAAATCAGATACTACACAATATGCCGTATGTCTGACAAAAGAACATTTACCATGTAAAAGTCCTTGTCCTTCCAGCAGAAGGAAGTCTTGTTAGTACGCTTTCTACTTCTTTGATAAAGAACTGCAAACAGAAAGGAAATTTAACTCATGTTGCTCAGTAAAATGCAATACACAACATATATTTGAGCCGCCTCATGGGAAAACCAACAATCTGCTTATGCGAAAACAAAGACGCAGATCAGCTTCGCGGTAACCGCAAAGCTGATCAGCGCCTTTGTTTTCGCTACTCGGATAGTACAATTCCTCTTCTACTTAAATTGGAAATTTCAAGCTTCTAGCCTGCTTCTGTAGCTGTACAGGCTGGTTTATGCTGGACCTGGTCGAAAACCACATTGTTGGTTTTCCCACGAGGCGGCTCATTTATTGACACATCACACTTTCTATTACAAGTGTATTACAAGTCTGGCAAAAATGCTGAATTAGAAATTATGTGTTAACCCTTAACATGAAACATAAACACACATACATGTACAAATATACCTGAATATCACTTATGACAGTTTCTATGTCCTGGTCCCCTGCTTTAACTAAAGCCATTTGATGTAGCTGGTGGACAGGCAATGGTGATGGAGCTGTGGTTATCCCCTCTTGTTGCCGGGGACAACAGTGTAGGAGCACCAGAAACTGGTTCAGACCTTCTATCATCTGTACTGTGAGATATCTCAGCGTACTCTGCAAAATAATGATAGAACTCAGCCATTCTTTACCATTGAAAAGAAGTAATGAATTTATGATATAATATCCCTGTAGATAAATTGTCTCGAGTTATAACTGGTTTTCATACAATTTACTTCATTAATATCACAGAAGAAGCTTGTGGAATTAGCAAATGCATTATCAAAGATGATACCTTAAAAATGTCAATAACATTGACAAACACTGCTTTACAAGATTCCAATATCCACTTTATACTATCTGAGTAGCGAAAGCAAAGGTACTGATCAGCTGTGCAGTTACTGCACAGCCCCTTTGTTTTCTCATAGGCAAAAATCCATTTTTCTTGAGTTGTGGCGCATACCGGTAATAAAAATTATGATCTTGCAGTTTGGGATATATTTTTTCTTTTATTTAAATACATGCTACACAAAGAAAACAATGCAAATTTACCATCCAATTTCTAGCTTCAGATTGTGGAATTAGAAGTCTTCCCTCATGACTAAAACTTTCCAACTGTTTTAATTTCTCTCTGAAAAATGAAAGAAAGTATACATTAAAACCCAAACCATTTTGATAATTGAACAATATAACTCTAGGTTAAGGTATTATTGGGCAGAACATTTTTGTGTGAGTTTTTTTTTTTTTTTTCGTTTTTTTTTTTCTTTTCTTATTTTTTTTTCAAGAATACACAAATATGCCATCTATGTGATGATTAATAAATTTTACATCTAAGATAGCACACCATTTCATAAACTATCTGTTAACTTGAGAAATGTCCCTCAGCCTCACCTGAACTGTAAACTGTGACATGTTATATCAGCCACCTCCCTATACTGTTGTATGACTAGTTTAAACAGGTGTTCAGTGAAACCCCTACATCTCTCAAGGTTACCAATACCTAGCTCCTGCAAATGGAAAGCATTATTATTATGTACCTAATTGTTTAGCCCTGATTTTCATAGCAGCAATCAAGTGTAGAATCAAGTTGAAACAACGGTATTTCTGAACATACAATAGTCCTTGCACATTACATTAGGAATCCAATCATTTGAGCCGCCTCATGGGAAAACCAACAATGTGGTTTTCTAACAGGTCCGACACAAACCGACCTGTACAAGCACAGAAGCAGGCTAGAAGCTTGAAATTTTGGAATTAAGTAGAGGAGGAATTGTACTATCCGAGTTGCGAAAACAAAGGCGCTGATCAGCTTCGCGGTTACCGCGAAGCTGATCTGCGCCTTTGTTTTTGCCTATGCAGATTGTTGGTTTTCCCACGGGGTGGCTCATTTGTCTGTCAGTGTCGAATATTTCTACCTGGCCCTGTGTCAGACTTGGACGGAAACCCTGAATACCAGTTTTCTCACAATGCGGCTCATATGCCATTCTTTTTCAAAATGGTTGACTTAATTGAAGCATATTTTTAGGTAATATTAAGAATCTTTGGTAAGCCTGTGTAAGCTACCGATGGACAAATCTGTTCCTCGGGTCACAGTTTATACACTGGTAGAGCCTCATAATGCCAAAATGCAAACCTTAACACATATTAGCCTGGCATCCTTTTCATGGGACATAGGCAAACAGTATTGCCACAGATATGACCCCACAGAATGTGGCGTCCCATCTGGGGCTATTCTCTTTTCTCAGAGAAATTTCACCGAAAAATGGGATACAATTTTAAAATCACACATGAAGCCCCTAAAAATGACACTGGACTCGTCCAAATGATAATGAAATCCATTTGTCAAAGATGGGTTAATAGAGACAGTTACTGAGACGCACCTCAGACTTACAAGAAAATCTGAGAAGCCCATTCTATTTAGCTGCACTTCTATTTGTACCATCGCGTGAGAAAAACAATGATCTTGATTTCCAACAAGGTCAGACACAAACCAGCCTTTACAGTCACAGAAGCAGGTTAGAAGCTTGAAATTTTGGATTTAAGAAGAAGACAAATTATACTATCCTTATAGCGAAAACAAAGACACTGATCAGCTGTGCAGTTACTGCACAGCTGATCTGCATCTTTGTTTTCACCAATGCATTTTGTTTGTTTCCTTATGCAGTGGCTTGGCTTACCTTAGATGGTGAGGCTAGAGCTGACGTCAGCTGGGCTTTCCTAGAGATACACCTGAAATAATACTGTTGACAACCTTGCCACACGTCCAACAGCTGGTTCTCACTGAAATAACAGGAAACACTTGACATCAAAGACGGAGGATGATGTAATAATTCCTTGTAATGTAAGGTTTGCCATCATTCTCAAATGCTTTTCATATCTTATTAGATTTACAAAAGGTACTCGTGAGTGAAAAACTATTTTGATTCTTAATCCTATTTGACATTTCAACCATAATATTTCTTGAAGCTTTTGGACTGATAGTTGTAAGCAAACATTGAAGAGCCAAATTGATTCACTACTTGAGCCACATAATGAGAAAATCAACACTGTGGTTTTTTACCAGGTCTGAACACAAACCAGGTGTACAGCTACAGAAGAGAGCTGGAGGCTGGAAAATTTCTGATTGAGAAAGCAGAAGAATTGTACTATCCCTGTGTATAGTGAAAACAAAGGTGCTGATCAGCTTCGCCGTTACTGTGAAGCTGATCTGCGACGCTGTTTTTGCATCTGCAATATGCTAGTTTTCTCATGATGTGGCTCATTTGTTTCGCTGGTACAACATTATGGTTTGACATATTGATAGAACAACACACTTTGAGGACTTCCGAAATGTTACAGCAAAAAAACAAAACAAAAACAATGAATATTCTCTCACCCATCATTCTCCAGTTCTGAGGCACATACACTGATATCAAGGGGCGGCACCAGTAGGGCTTCATCCACTGACCTCTCACTCAACGCTAGACCTTTCCTGTATGATAAACCTAGAAAACAAAGAAAGATTTCAGACTTCCTGCTAGCTAAAATTGGAGTAAAAATGTTTATTCCTGAAATATTGGACTCTTCCTCTACTTCCCTATTGGGGATTTCCAAAATGTAGGCGTCAGGATCAAAATGAGCCACCACATGAGAAAACCAACAACTTGCATAGGCGAAAACAAAGCCGCAGATCAGCTGTGCATCAACTGCCTGATCAGCGCCTTTGTTTTTGCTGCAAGGATAGTACAACTCCTCTACTTTCTAAATCCAAACTTTCAAGCCTCTAGCCTGCTTCTGTGACTACAGGACGGTTTGTGTCAGACATGGTCAGAACCCAAATTGTTGGTTTTCTTACACACAGGTTCATTAATGTTATCTGCAAATTAAAAGTAAAGGATAACTCTGAATTTAAATCCTTCTAAGCCAGGCATCACAACGTCAAGACATTTTTTTTCAAGCCGGATGTGTAACTCGTGTAAAATTGCAAATTAACATTATTGAATTAAGTTGCTTTGAATACATTCACAAAGCAATAATTTTTGTATGTATCAATCATGAATATAATACTTTTTTATTTGTTTGTTTTGTTGTTTAATGTCCCAGTCAACAATTTCTCAGTCATGTCAAGACAGAGTCACCACATTCTTGGTATTAACCAGTGTCAATCTTAGATAAGATGTCTTGTCCGAGGAAAACCACCTTACCAGAGTGATTTGTTTGATTTGAATAGATGCTCAATGCCCAAGTCAACAGCTATGGCCATATCAAGACATTGTCTTCATTTTATGGGACTTTTACCCAAAATGAGGATGCCATGACATCCAACAAGTGCTTCAAATAACCACCCATGTAAGCCACAAAGGCTTATAAGGCCAGTTTGTGGTGGATCTGGTCCGAAACCCTGAAGATCTGTTTCCTCCTGTCCTGGCTCAAACATAACCTACCCAGTTTTGTGAGGTATTTGAAGAGATCACTGAGAGCTTTCCTCTTCCTCAAGTTGTTGTGCTTAGCCTCTGATTTCTGCTTCTCCTTGTCTGCACCCTGAATACAGAAATAGTAAGAATTCTATAGTTCAAATTATAGATCCAATAAAAACTCCACAGGTTGATAAGTATAGGACATACTGGCACTTTATTGCCTATTTGCTCTACTTGCAATTCAGATTGAGGCACTTTTAATTGTCACTATTCAAATTGCATTATTGACAGCAAATATTAAAACATATTCTTGTAAACTGTTAATTCCCATACGGAAAATTGAGGTAGTGTGTTGCATTATGACTGGTATATTTCAAATCAGACATACCATATTCATTCTAATAAGCACACAGTGCACTTAATTATTTAGAATAACTTAAAGGTAACAAAATATTGTTTTAATAAGCGCTCACTGGGAACGAAAGCAACACATAAACGGCTAAAATTACCAAGGCAAATATACCAATGACCATGTTATTTAAGTCTTTGATCATTTGGGGTTACGTTTAAATGTGGCTAATACGAAATTAACAAGTAAAATTGGTATAAAATGACAATTTGCTTGTCGAGCAATGTGCGCTTACGCACACGATATTCGGAAACGACCAGGGTGTTCGCTTATTGGAGCATGTGTGCTTATTAGAACGAATACGGTATATAAATACACTGGTATGTTTTCAATGCAATTTTGTATTCTAACCTTAGTAATATCCAATGCCTGAAGCTCATGTACTTCATCGATCACATCAACTGAAATTGAAATAAAAATACAATGAAATCCTTTTTATGTGAATCAATACACTTTATGTAGCAATTCAGATACAGAAACTTTCTCCCTTTTTTTTACAAATATTAAGGGGTTGCCAAAATATATAAATCAGGAAAACATGTCCATGCAATATCAATACCCACAAAAGCCCCACTTTTATATAGAAAATCTGGGGTATGCAGGTGTATACCTATTTTTATTATTTTTGCTCCAAAATGTAGACTGTGGATAATCGTTAGAACTGCGTACCCGAGTCAGTGTATGACTTCTTTGACCCTGCTGACTAGCCTATAACATCGACACTCATTTGTTGGTTGGTCGATTGGGGGTTTAATGTCTCACCAACAGCTAAGGTCATATGGAGACGGGACCTCGGTTTATAGTCCCATCCGACGGACTGGAAAAGCCCGGAATTGAACCTGCGACCCCTGGTTTACAAGGCGAGTGACATAACCACTGCACCACGGAGGCTTCTAAACACACTCATTTGTTGATTGCACTGTTTCAAATGGTATATTGAATAACTAATTCTAACCAGAGGACCAATAGTCCTGTAAACGCTCACCTGAGATCTGCTGCATATACCAATAAACATGTTTGAATATTATGGTATTTAACCCCAGTGCAGGGGCAGATGAAGCCCTTGGGCCATTTTCTTTTTTCAGAATAATCAATATTCTGTCCATTTGCCAATTTCCTGCTGGCTTTTCCCTTCAAATGACATTTTAACAGCTTTTCCCATTCAAATGCATGGGCAACCCATGTTGACCTTGCCATAAACTGGGTCAAGGTCATCACAGGGTCATGATTTATATATACATTGTAGTACTTTAGCCATCAATGCTTCACGCCAAGTTTCATGGAAATCTGTCTATTGGTTTCTATTGTCTATTGCCTATAGATGCTTCACATACTGTCTATTGCCTATAGACGCTTCACATAAAATTTGGCTTTAATTGGCCAAGTGGTTTCAGAGGAGATGTTTGAATATTATGGTAATATACATGTATATTGCCCCAGTGTGGGGGCATATGAGCCACTGGGTCCAATTTTGTTTTTTTCAGAATTATTAATATTCAGTCCTACTGCCCATTTTCTGCAAGATTTTCACCTCAAATGACAAAAGTTTTCCCCATTCAAATGCATAGGCAACCTATGTTGACCTTGTCGTAAAATAGGTCAAGGTCACCACAGGGTCATGATTTATATACACATTGTAGTACTTTAGCCATTGATGCTTCATGCCAAGTTTCTTTGAAATCGGTCCACCTGTTTTCGGAGAAGATTTTTGAAGGTTTTTTTTACCATATATGGGCATGGCGGCCATCTTGGTCATGTGAACTAGATTATTTATATACACATTGATTCCCCCATAGTATAGATGCTTCACATAAAATTTGGCTTTGATTGGCCAAGCGGTTTCAGAGGAGAAGATGCTTGAATATTATGGTAATATACATGTATAATGCCCCGGAATGGGGGCAGATGAGCCCCTGGGATCCAATTTTTTTCAGAATCATTAATATTCAGTCCTACTGCCCATTTCCTGCAAGACTTTCACTTTAAATGACATTTTTAAAGTTTTCCCAATTCAAATGCATTGGTGACCTATGTTGACCTTGCCGTAAAAAAGGTCAAGGTCATCACAGGGTCATGATTTATATATATATTGTAGTACTTGACTCATCAATACTTCATGCTAAGTTTCTTTGAAATCGGTCCACCAGTTCCGGAGAAGAAGATTTTTGAAGGGTTTTTACCATATATGGGCATGGCGGCCATCTTGGTCATGTCACCTGGATTTTTTATATACACATTGGTTACCCCTTCCTATTGATGCTTCACATAAAATTTGGCTTTGATTGGCCTAGCAGTTTCAGAGGAGATGATGTTTGAACATTATGATAATGTACATTATGGTAATGTACATGTATATTGCCCCTGGATGGGGGCATATGAGCCCCTGGGGTCCAATTTTTTTCAGAATCATTAATATTCAGTCCTACTGCCCATTTCCTGCAAGACTCTCACTTTAAATGACATTTTAAAAAGTTTTCCCCATTCAAATGCATTGGCGACCTATGTTGACCTTGCCATAAAATAGGTCAAGGTCATCACAGGGTCATGATTTATATATACATTGTAGTGCTTGAGCCATCGATGCTTCATGCCAAGTTTCGTTGAAATCAGTCCACCGGTTCTGGAGAAGATTTTTGAAGGGTTTTTACCATACACGGGCATGGCAGCCATCTTGGTCATGTGACCTGGATTATTTATATAAACATTGGTTCCTCCTTCCTATAGATGCTTCATATAAAATTTGGCTTTGATTGGCCAAGCGGTTTCAGAGAAGATCTTTGAAAATGGTGGACGACGGACGACAACAGACGGACGCCGGATGCCTGCCTATCCTATAAGCTCACCTGTGAGCCTTCGGCTCAGGTGAGCTAAAAATGTTAAGACATGTCCACATGAATGACATGACAATAGAAAAGTGGTTGAAGTAAGTATATATAGATCCTGGACGATCATAGTAGACTTACTTTACAGAATTACTGTTATGCATATGAATGAAATAAATGTATTTGACCAATAGGAACAGGCGTGTAATCCATATTTATAATGGTAAATCTGTGACAAAAGTCTACTACGATCATCTGGGAGCTTATAATACCCCTCTATCAATATTTACAACACATTCATCATATCATATCAACCATCAAGGTCAAAATGGGTATACTATACCTGTAAACTGATCCACAGCCAATGTAAGATCTGTGTAGCCAGCTTTCCTGATGATCTGTCTCCAATGTTTGTTAAATTTTCTACACAGTGTTGGTAGGCGGCATTGCAGCGGTGTCATCTCTTGGAGGGGTAATACAACAGCTGGATGTTCCCAGGTTTCTGAGACCTGAAATGAGACCTGATGTGAAAAAAACGGTCTTCAGGGTATCCGACCAAGTTCGACACAAATCGACATGTACAGTCACAGAAAAAGGCTAGAAGCTTGAAACTTCGGATTTAAGAAGACGAGGGGTTGTAGTATTTGAGAAGCAAAACCAAAGGCACTGATCAGCTGTGCAGTGCCTTTGGTTTTGCATATGCAGATTGTTGGTTTTCCAGATTGTGGCAGCTCAAATATGAAAGATATCATCAGGCATCAGCCTTTGCAGAGGAAAAACATTTGTTTCATGCTTAAGATGGTCAATTATTCTAACATCACTGTTTGAGCCAAGTCTCTATGAGGTAAAATGACTGTACAGTCCAACCTGTTTTAAGCAACACATGTATAAATTTATCGAAAAAAGGTACAAGTAGGCAATGACCAGGAACAGGCCCAATCAGAAATTCCCACTCGTAAAAACAGAGGTGGGAAAAACTAAACTGACAATTAGGTACTTATACTTAGAAAACATATCGTAAGCCAAGTGAGCAGCTAATTCCCAATAGGCAGCCACTCAGCAAGCATGTATCTTATGCAAGTACTTTCATGGCCCCCGTCTGCCAATGTAAATGAACCTCAATTAAGCAAGTACCTGGATTATGTAGAACCAATAGTGCAAATTTCTATCAAAATGGAACTGAAAAAAGATATTGTGGGACTTGATTTGGTTCTTTTTTTCAAAATGAATCAGCATATCTATCACATAGACTATGGTTTCCATTTCAATCAATCTTTGTAGCAATATGGGGAAGTCAAAGTCAACAACCAATAAATTGATAAACTTGCTTTACAGACAGCAAGATAATATAAAAGTCAGTATTCTATTCTACTATCATATTAAGGACAAAAACATAACCTTGTATGCAGTCAAATTCTGTAGGAGAGTATTATCATGATGTTTCACTGTTTCGCTCCACTTCGGCTCAATTTCTCCAACTGTGCTGCCATCTTTATCTCCCAGAATCCTCTGTACTGGCTGCTCAAGGACTTCCTGTAAATGACAGAAATGTAAATTACGGAATGCTACAAAAGCAAATTGAATAGTGATTTCTTTTCTTTTTTTTTAATTTTCAAAATCATTTAAATTACTGTAGGTGTCGTGGCATATGCTCCCCCCCCCCCCCCCCCCACAATTTTATTCCAAGAAACATATTAAAGTTTCATTCTGTGTGCTTAAAAGAAGCTTTAGCAATGCTTTAATTTTCAAGACTTAACCATTTTTCTTCTGAATTGTAACATTCTAGTAAGATACAGTATTCACCCACTACTGACCTGGAACTGTCTGATAAACTTGTGCAGTGTTCTGTGTGTCTTCTCTGTTGTCTGTTTCAAAGCCCAGTAATTGATGTCTGACCATCTAGCTATCTTCACAAAACCCTACAATAGAACAAAGCTGCTTTCTGAGCTCCTCCAAGCAAAAAATGAAAGCATTAAACATTTAGAAATTCCAGATTGTCTTTAAATCTGACAGCAGTAGATTTGTTTGTTTGTGTTGGGGCTTAACATCCCAGTCAACAATTTTTCAGTCATGTTGGGACAGAGACAGCAGTAGAGAGCAGGCTGGATGTGTTAGTACTCCTATCAACTTTCTTCATGAAGCAAACTTCCTTAAGACAGATAACCAGTTCTTTGTGCATGTGTTTTTGTCATTATGATTAAGTTCGAAATAATTCTTCTCCAAACAATGGATTCTTCTTGAATCAGCGATAGAGGACATACAATTTAATATACTTTTTACAGAAGGTTTATGTTTATGTCAGATTTGTCATGACAACACTCAAAAGCAGACATTTCAAAAACTTGTTCATGCAACAAACAGATTTTTTTAAAAGTTGTTAAAAACTGAAAAATTTTGATATTTTTCTTACTTTTGCTCAAAACAGATTGTGGGTTCACGTTAGAAGGCAATGCAGTTCTAATCTATGTTTTGGAGCAAAAAAAAAAAGGTTTACCCCTGCATACCCCAGTTTTGCTATATAAAAGTGGGGTATTAGGGGGTATATATTACACAAAAATGTTATCCTAATGAAAGAACCGTGTACCTTGAGTTCCTTCTCAATAGGAGCTCTCAGTCTGGCAGTCTCCTCTGACACGGTGTTAGAGAATCTAGAGTAGAACTGATACAGGTTCCATAACACATTCTTCATTAATTCTGAAATAGTGAACAATTCTGGCAATGAAAGCTCAAATAACAACAAAATGTTACAATCAAAGGTTAAGACCAGCCAATCTAATGAATTTCATTTGACTGTTTGTTTGTTTGTTTGTATTGAGGTTTAATGTCCAAGTCAACAATTTTTCAGTTATATTGGGACAGAGCCATCACTTCCTTGGTATTTGATGCAATGCTATATGTTCTTTGTAAACAGATGAGGTCACAATCAGATATCCTCATAATAGTTTATGGTTAATCCTTGTTATTTTACATATGAAATGCTACTTAACAAGAGGGCCTGTTTGAACCCGGGGATTTCAAAAAGTGTTTTTATAAAATAAAGCATACCTTGTTTTGGGCTAGTTTCCATGGTAACCAGCTGACAGTGAAAAGCCAGCAACATGTCAAGACGAGCGTGATACTCCCCCAAACTGGACTGCTCCATTAACTGTTTGAATGTGTTGATGATGTCAGAGTCTGACTGGACTTCCTGTTCTGTTTCCATGGCAACAGTTTCAGGGCTCGTAACTGAGGTGTTGGTACCCGGGTTGAGAACCGACTGTAGAAGTTGGTACATATGGAACCACCATTTACTGGCTCCCTGCTTACATCTAGTCACCTCCGTGTCTAGGGCATTAGACCAACAACTGCAGGTAGAAAATGGGAAGAAAGTCTTTCTTTACTGATTGGTTAGAATTTGAAATTTTTAAAAACTTTTCACTTTTGAATGAAACCCAGTAAAAGTAAATATGAGAAGGTCTACAAGTCTGTTGTGAAATAAAATATTTACTTAGCCGACAAAATGGCCATGGCTTTCTACATATTATTGGTTGGTTTGGGGTTTAATGTCACACTCTACAGAATATGGTCACATGGAAATAGGACCTCATTTTAAAACTAAGTCTTATCTGAAAGACTGAAAAAATCCAGGATTGAGCCTATGATCCCTGGTTAACACAGCAAGTGATGCACACATTTTGCCAAGATTTCAAGAATAAGACTAAGATCTACCACCCTGCATACCCATGATGCAACCAAAGTTCTTACAGCACATAATAATGCAACATGACACATAACAAAGTGAAGTGTAGCACTTGATTGGAAGCTAGATCATTATTGCTGCAACCTACAGTTAGGCTATGAACTCCCTGCTGTAGGTTGTTGTCCAATTTATCTGGCTTCCAATTAACACACTCCACTTTGAAATGTTTCGTGTGATGTTGCATCAATCTGTGCTATAACATTTGCATGGATACAGGGTGTCTATAGATATTTTACCTCAGCTCCAGTTTTCTCCACTCTACAATCAGGGTAGACAACTCTGCCAGCTGGGTTGCCATGGATACATGCTGGGATGCATTGCTCTCCCAGTCCTAAATACAAAATTAAACAATGAGCAAGAAATAAAACAAACATTCTAATTATGATGTATGATTTAAAAGACGATATTCACACTACCTAACATGGCCGTTGATATGGTTTTGAGACAGATGTCAGCATCCAGAGATTATAATCATTCCATGAGAGCATATTGAAGTTTAAATGGCTCTTGGGGAGCTGCTCATTCCATGCCAATACCTGATATCACCTTTTTGTTTCAACCGTTTGGGGCTTAGTGACACTGATGAACTTAAATACAGAAAATTACATGTGTCAAACGTATATATGGTACACTTACGCTTAAGTATGTACAAATTTACTGCATGGTTGACTGGAGTATAAAATCCTACTAAGCTAAAATTCTTTATCTATTGACTCTATATTTCCATAATCCAATCCTAAATAAGACCATCTTGTTGGAATGTAAAACAAATGAGCTGCCTCGTGGGAAAACCAACAATGTGATTTCCGAACAGGTCCGACACAAACCGGCCTGTACAAGCACAGAAGATGGCTAGAGACTGGAAATTTTGGATTTAGAAAGTAGAGGAATTGTACTATCCGTGTAGAGAAAACAAAGGCCCTGATCAGCTTCGCGGTTACCGCGAAGCGGATCTGCATCTTTGTTTTCGCCTATGCAGATTGTTGGTTTTCCCATGAGGCGGCTCAAATGGAGAAATCTATCATCTTACCTGTGCTTTCTGTACCAATAGCTCAATGCCTGTGAGAAACTTCATCACTGGGCTGGTTATGGGGAAACTTTCTATCCTAGATACAATGTCACACAACTGAAATACAGAAATGCACACAATGTCACACAACTGAAATACAGAAATGAGGAAAACGTTTTTCCTGCTGCAATGTACTCCAGCACTTTACAAAAACATCAACATCAGGATAATGTGTCCACGTGGGCGGATCCCGGATTTCTGGAAGGGGGTTCAAATCCATCAAGAGGGGGTTCTTTTTCAACATTTTACCCGATTTTTTTCATAAATTTTGCCATGAAAATAAAATAGTTTGGTCCCACAGGGGGATTCAAACAAACCACCCAAACACCCTCTAAGACTAAATCCACCACTGGTCCATGAAATGTATATCCACTTACACCCCACTTTTCTACAGTAAAACTGGGGTGTACCAGGAAATACATTTTTTTTTTATTTTTGCTTCAAAACATAGATTTCTGAAAAAGCATATTAGATTTTCCCAAATGAAGGGGTATCCCTCAGAAATAGGGGATATCACATGCATGATTTCTGAAACGTTTTTATGCATTTATTTCAAAATATATTTCAAACCTTTGGCCTTCAAATTAGTACTAATTTAGACATACATTGTATTTGTTTACTGTTTGTTTGTTTTTTTCATAGCACACTTAATCTCATAAACTACCTGTTTCAGTGTAGGATGATCAGGCCACTCCTCCTGCAGTTGGTGTACTCTAGTCAGGACATTCTGGAACACTGGGATACACTTTATCACCTCAGGTACATTGGCATCTCGGTATATATTGTAGGTGTCTTTCTGGGGCAGCAACAATCTTCTTGCCTGAAAAATGAATCTCCAAAATAAATATTGTCATACTTAATAAGCTTTGCAGGGTTCTCTGTTTTTTTTTATTATCATGCTTGTCAAGAAGGAGCAAATAAGCTATGCTACTGCAAAAACTGAAGAGGGTTTTTTTGTTTGCACCATAAATAGTATGATCTTTCTCTTATCAGTTTCTATAAATGAGCCACTCAATGCATAAGAAAACCAACAAGCTGTATATGCAAAACCAAAGGCGCAGATCAGCTGTGCAGTACATAACTACACAGCTGATCAGGGCCTTTGTTTTTGCTACTCGGATAGTATAATTCCTCTTATACTTTAGTCCAAAATTTCAAGCCTCTAGCCTGTTTCTGTGACTGTAAAGCTTGGTTTGTGTCAGACCTGGTTGCGAACCCAGATTGTTGCTTTTCTTACACCAAGGCTCAAATTTCAGAGCGCACATGCCATTACAACGTCAGAAACATTCTATTTCAAAAAGGCGGATGCGATTGCAGTGTGTTTTAAATGTTATGAAAATCAAGTGGCGCCACACAAAGGCATGAAAAAAAAAAAGAAACAATCTATCATGCATGTAAGGTATGGCTCTAAGGTCACAGTTTGGCATCACTTGGGTGAGCCTTGTGATTCCAAAGTGACCCTCAGGATAGATTTTTTTGTCTATCCACCCTTGATACTCATATAAGATTCTTATACTCCTGTTTAGACAGGGATGAATCTGAGTATTAAACATGATATTATCTTTATTTTATTTAATATACAGTGCATGCTGTTCATGCCTACTTTGACTTTAAAACATTTGACTTTTTGATATCAATACAACTACTGGTAGATTTCCCTTACGAAGGATGTTTATTAATTAACTCACACTGCTGTCTGAAACATATGCCTGCTGCAAGGTGGTAACTACTAGATGGCTGCCTAACAACTTCTTGTCAATCTTGTGGTCTGAAAAAGGAACATTAATATTTGAGCTGCTGCATCAGGAAACCAATAATTTGCACATGCGAAAACAAAGGCGCATACCACCTTCGCAGTGACCATGAAGCTGATCAGTAACTTTGTTTTTTCTCCACAGAAAGTACAATCCCCCTTCTTCTTAAATCCAAAATTTCAAGCTTCTATCCTGTTTCTGTGACTAAACAGGCCAGTTTGTTAGACCTGGTTGGTAACCTAAATTGTTGGTTTTCTCATGCAGCGGCTCAAATATTAAAATTTTGCATAGACAAGTTTAAACATATTTTATTGCCTTTTTTATGTACAATGGGGTTGGGCTACAAGTTCTATCAACATCAGGTTCAGCCCACCCCATGCATAGACAAACTTCCATAAAAGCAGTAAAATCTCAATACATTTTCAATTTCAAGATACTATGCCAGTAGTATAGCTATGCTTATTGTTCTGATTTAACAGAAATTCAAAGTTCCACTAATAAAGAATCACTATAAGCCATAAAGACTACATGGATGCTAAATCACGAATTCAAGACCTCGCGAATAGCTCGGAAACTGAAAATTCGTGAAATAAAAGTTACACCAACATTCCAAATTTACAGTATTAAACTTCCAACAGAACCAGAAAAACTCCTCCATTTTAGAGTACGAGAAAAATACAAAATTCATCTTCCTGTGCCTACGACACACAGGGCACAAACCTACCCAAAACATCTGCCAGACACAGCCCAAGGGTGGAAGCTGCCGAGTATGCAGTCAGAACTGGTTCCACCCAGTCTGACAGGCTTCTGGCTACAACAGGAACTGGATTAAACCACTCTGTGTCAGTGAGATGCTTATGAAGCTTCTGATGTACAGAACAGATCATGGCCATCTGGGTGTCAGTTACAGCTAATTCTGATTTCTGCTGGTCTGGGTGAGCTTCAGAGGGCACCATGGGTCCATCTTCCAGGGATGATGGTTCCACAAACTCCTGGAAATCCTGAAAGCAGACGTCATAAACACAGGGATGAAATCCTGTCTTCAGAGTTTATGACTAGGTTCAACACCATTCAGGCACAGATGACCAAGTGTTGGATTTTAAGATTTATAATAATCAGAGGGATTGTACCATTAAGAGGCAAAATTAGAGCCATTGTTGGCTGTGATTTTAGTTCAATATAAACCAGAGGAAAAGGGTGCCTGCAATGCTCACCTGAGAAAATACTTATCATACATAGATACATGTACTTGAATAAAACTGGTTAGCCTTCTTATCAGGTCAGCTAATACACATCTCATAAAAAAATTAATGTCCAAACAACTATTTACTGTAATATTAGTAAATAGTGTGAAAACTGAAAAGTCAACCAAATGAACTAATCGCTGTTAAATAACTCGTTATAAATCAAGATCACAGAAGATATCTAACCTTTTCAAATAGTGGGAAAGCCTCTCTGAATTCCTGCTCTAACCTCTCTTCTTCACTTCTCTCATCCCCATGAACCTGGGACTTAAACCGGTACAAACTGGCTGCCTCCTCATCTGCTGCACGCCTCTTCTGCTCTTCTTGTTGCCATGACAGCACAAACTTCTCAAGAATATGGGTCAAGGTCATCTGAAGGTCAGTTGAAAGTTCACCTCCCACGAGAGCCTCATTTTCAATATGCAGTAAACAAGAATTCAGTATGCTGTAAATGAAATTGGTGCATATAATTTCATGTGGAAATAAAGCTATAATTGCAGACAGAATTGTCATCTTATCAAAAATAAGCCACGTCATGAGAAAACTGGATTTTGCCTATTCGAAAACAAAGCCGCAAATCAGCTGTGCAGTACTGCACAGCTTATCAGCGCTTTGTTTTCGCTGCTCGGATAGTACAACTCATCTTCTTAATACATACGAAATTTCAAGCTTTCAGCCATTGTCTGTGACAGTCAGTTTGTGTCGGAGTCGGGCAGAAATTCCGAAAGACAAGTTTTCTCATGTCGCGGCTCAAAGGTTGAGAGGTCACCTTATAAAAAGAAACTTAAGAATACAGGCTCCAGGAATCAGTAATATTAAATTTAAAATCCCAGCCTAAACAATCGATGGAAAAGAAAGGACAGCACAAACATCAGAAGTTTCTAAATATATGAGCCACCACGTGTAAAAAACGTGGTTTCCGAACAGGTCTGACACAAACCAGCCTGTACAGCTACAGAAGCAGGTTAGAAGCTTGAAATTTTACAGTTAAGTAGAGGAGGAATTGTACTATCTGAATAGCGAAAACAAAGGCGTTGATCAGCTTCGCAAGTACTGCGAAGCTGATCTGCACCTTTGTTTTCGCCTAGGCAGATTGTTGGTTTTCCCATGTGGCGGCTCATATTTTTTTCTGATGATATTGCCTGTAAGGTTCAATGAACTAAAGAAATCCTTCATTTTAATAAAAGCGCTGCAGGCATGCATGATACCCCGCCACGCAAATTTAATTTAGCAAAAATGATTCTCAATAAATTCTCAAGATAAAGAGCAGAACAAAATTTTGTCATAAATGAAGGACCATAACTCTGTATACATTGATAAAATTTACCCATCTTAAATCCCAAACCACTACTTCCTGATCTGAACTTTTATACAAAGTTTGAATAAAATTGGTTGATAAATGCACAAAACAGAGGCAGGAAACGAAATTTTAATGCAAATCATGGGCCATAACTCTGTATTTATTTAACTAAATTTATTCATTTTCAATCCCAAACCACTCCTTCCTGATATGAACTCCTATACAAAGTTTGAAGAAAATCGGTCAATAAATGCTCAAGATAGAGTTTGGAAACAAAATTTTAACGTAAATCGAGGGCCATAACTCTGTACTTATTTGACAAAATTTACCCATCTTCAATCCCAAATCACTCCTTCCTGGTATGAACTCCTATACAAAGTTTGAAGAAAATCGGTCAATAAATGCTCAAGATAGAGCCCGGAAACAAAATTTTAACGTAAATCAAGGGCCATAACTCTGTACTTATTTGACGAAATTTACCCATCTTCAATCCCAGACCACTCCTTCTTGGTATGAACTTCTATACACAGTTTGAAGAAAATCGGTCAATAAATGCTCAAGATAGAGCCCGGAAACAAAATTTTAATGTAAATCAAGGGCCATAACTCTGTACATATTTGACAAAATTTACCCATCTTCAATCCCAGACCACTCCTTCTTGGTATAAACTCCTATACAAAGTTTGAAGAAAATCGGTCAATAAATTCTCAAGATAGAGCCCGGAAACGAATTTTTAACGTAAATCAAGGGCCATAACTCTGTACTTATTTGACGAAATTTACCCATCTTCAATCCCAAACCACTCCTTCCTGATATAAACTCCTATACAAAGTTTGAAGAAAATCGGTCAATAAATGCTCAAGATAGAGCCCGGAAACGAAACGCTGACGGACGGACAGACGGACGGACAGACGGACGGACGGACACTCGAACGCAAATTTTTTTGGAGGGTATAACATAATACCCCGCACTTTTTTAAGTGGCGGGGTATAAAAAGTGTTTTGTTGTGTAACAGCTTTGCATCTCACCAACAAATAAGGTAATGCGGTGATGGGAACTCGACTAGCAGTCATGTCCTAAAGCCTGGGGAAGCCAGGGATAAAACATGACATCTAGATTACAAGGCAAGTAGATTTACAACAGACTCAGTTGCTTTCAAAAACAATCTTACAAATGTTCACATTCTCACCTTTGAGATACATCATGACCTTGACATTCTGTTTCTAGTCCTCTAGATGACATCACATTGTTAGCCAAGGTAATACTCTGATCAGAGGTCAAGGTCATGACCAGTTTGAGGCAGCAGGGATATTGTTGAGACACTGTAGGAAATCTGCCAACACCAACTAGTAACTCTTCAAGAGATAACTCTAGATCCTGTCAGAAAAAAAAAAAAATTTTTTATTTATTTTGTTCCTACGGGGGTCATTCAGGAATAAATGACAATGATTCCATTAAACTTTATTTTTAACACTTGTGTGCTTCTTATATACTAATAACCAAATTTGAAGATGTATGCTATTCAACGGTTCCTCCAAAAGTTCGCTAAGATGCCAGTTCTGTGGTTGCTAGGCAACCAAAGAATACAAG
Source organism: Rugalucina vietnamica (assembly GCA_964017185.1). Lineage (NCBI taxonomy): Eukaryota > Metazoa > Mollusca > Bivalvia > Lucinida > Lucinidae > Rugalucina > Rugalucina vietnamica. The sequence goes on along the minus strand of OZ024874.1, from coordinate 55,882,265 downwards.
GTAAATGAGCTTGGACGCGACATACTGTTGTTTATAAAAGCTAGTACTTGCCTGGGTGGAAGACCAGTATCTTATATATGTTAACAACATTTCATGAGGATGAAATATGTGGTTGTTGTAAGCATGACTGTCAATGGTATTGATCACAGTGACACTGTACACAGAGTTTCAAAATGAATCAGCGCCGTCTCCAGGTCAAATTTAACTGTATCAAATCTAGCTAGTCTTTTTTAAATCTAATACTTGTTCCATAACAGTCTCAGATTTTTGAATTTTTGTTTTTGTTAAGAAGCCATAGGAATACCTTTAAGATTAAACACATCACTAGCTGTTGGTATTTATTTGATCGTTTCATTATTTGGTTTAAAACACACTGCTAGGCTCAGAATGGGTTTATATTGCCCTGTTTTGCTGTTGCTTAGCAACCACACGTGTTGCAAATCAGAAAATTGACATGAATGTTATGGTTGCCCTTGTTGACCTCTAGTGCTTTCATTAATCATCAAAATTCACTGATAAGACTGTCCAAGCAACAATCCTACACGTTTTACTTACCCTACCCCCATACAAAAAAAAGTAGAATTTGACTTTTTCGCGTCCATGGACACTTCAGGGACCATATTCAAATTAGCATAGCGTCAAATCTAGACATGATAAAAGCACAAAATTTTCAGCACGAATGCATAATACATGTGTCCACATGTAACAAATCAAATAAAGCCGAGCTTAATTATACTTTCCGAGATATGTATCCATTGTCATTAATTCTTGAATGACCCCCGTATTTTTTTTTTTATTTTTTATTTTTAAATGAATCATATGTTAAGGTTTGTTAGTCTTGTCACGGGAATTCTATAACATGAATTCTACTGCACTTTCATCAAACTAGGCAACCATATGTACCATGATATACTTTCAGAAACCCAACTTTTCGCTTCAATCTGTTGAAAATTGCTTATCTGAGATACATAAAACTTTAAAAGAGTATCAGGCTGGGGATATCACAATAAAATTATTATACATGTACCTTGTATTGAGCTGTGTCTTTCTTTCCATGCAGCCTCAATATCTGACTAAGTCCTAATCTTTGTCGTACATTGTGGGCTAGAAGACAAACTCCATGTACTACCTGTCAACCAAAGTAAAAGAAAAAAAATATTAGAATATAATGCATAATTTTAACTATCAAATCCAGAAACAAGACAGTAAATTAATTTTATCCCCTATCTGGTTAGCCAAATTTACAATTTTGGGAAATTTTATTTCTGCATAAAATCGTAAGTCCAAAAGTAGCCTGTTTTGAAAAATTATGTACAAAGCATAGAAAGCATTTCTGACACAGCATAAAAAGGTACAAGTAGGCAAAGATCAGGAAAAGGTGCAATCAGAAAAAGATTCCCACTCCAAAAACCGAGGTGGGAAAAAACCAAACCAACAATCAGGTACTGATACCAAGAAAACATTTCGTAAGCCGAATGAGCAGCTATTTTCCCAATAGGTGGCCACTCAGTTACCTTAACTCAAAATATGAAAACACACATTATTCATATGAGCTGCGTCATGACAAAATCAGCATGTTGCCTATGCAAAAACAAAGGGGCATATCAGCTTCGCAGTAACTGCAAACTGATCAACGCTTTTGTTTTTGCTACACGAATAGAATAATTACTCTACTTTCTAAATCCAAAATTTTCAGCTTCTAGTCATTTTTTTTGTGCTTGTACAGCTTGGTTTTTGTCAGACCTGGTTGGAAACCACATTGTTGGTTTTCTCATAATGCGGCTCATATAGCATCAAACAAATACAATTCCACACCTGGAAAACTGCCACAATGAAAGGAGTGACAGCATCTCTATACAGAGGATATTCCTCATCCAACATGGCAACAAACTTGTCTTGTGTTCTCTCCCATAATTCCACTTCCTGTAGCACACTCAGAATGAGGCTGGTCTTCTGCTGAGACTTTGTGAGTTTCCTGAGCAGTTTTGTGATGTTCTCTGATGACATAACTGTGTGCAGGTAGTTGTCAATGTCTCGCACTAACTGTGCATACTGTGGAATAAAATATTCTGTAAGGGGTTCAAATCCACCAAGGAGGGTTCGTTTTTGACATTTTACCTGATTTTTCATGAACTTCCCCATGAAAATGAAATAATTTGGTCTTGGATGGGGTTCAATTGAACCCCTCCTCCCCCCGTCTAAATCCAACACTGGTTATGCTTAACCTGAGGACCAATGGTCCTGAAAACACTCACCTGAGATCTGAGATAGATATATACCAATAAATTTGTTTGACTTTAATGGTCATATACATGTATATAGCACTAGGTCCCCTGTGGTCAATTTCTTTTTCAAAATCATAAATATTCTGTCCATTTGTCCAAGTTTTTCCCCTCAATGACACTTTAACAGCTTTCTGCATATGTTGCCTTAAAATTTGTCAATGTCATCGCAGTGTCATGATTTATAAACACATAGTAGTACTCTGGTCCCAATTGCACATATCAAGTTCCATTGCAATAGATTCAGCAGTTCCGGAGCAGATTTTTGAAGGGCTTTTACCTTGTATGGGCATTGCGGCCATCTTGGTCATGTGACCAGGATTATTTATACACAGGTTCTCCCTTCCTGTAGATGTTTCCTATAAAATTTGACTTTGATTGGCCAAGCAGTTTCAGAGAGAAAATCTTTGAATATTGTGGTTATATACATGTATATTGCCCCGAAGTGGGGGCCAAATGTTTTCAGAATCTTGAATTTTCAGCCCATTTCCTGTACATTTGCTCTTTAAATGAATTTAACAATTTTACCAATTAAAAAACATAATTGACCTATATTGACCTTGCTATAAAATAGGTCATAGTCATCACAGGGTCATGATTTATAAACACATTGTAGTACTTTAGGCCCAGATGCTACATGCCAAGTTTCGTTTAAATCGGTTCTTTGGTTCAGGAGAAGATTTTTACCATATATGGGCATGGTGGCCATTTTGGTCAAGTGACCTGGATTATTTATGAACACATTGGTTCCCCCTTCCCATAGATGCTTCATACAAAATTTGGCTTTGATTGGCCATGCAGTTTCAGAGAACATCTGTGAAAACTTTGGATGACGGATGAACAACGGACGCCAAGCTCACGAGATTTAAATTAATTGAGAATCGACCAATGAAAGTCTATGCATGGACACTATTGACCCCCGGGGCATGGCCAAATTTGACCCAGGGGCATGACTGGCACAATTTATAATGGGGACTACCAAACATTGCTACATACAAAATATAGAAGCTCTGGGCCTTTTGGTTGCAGAGAAGAAGTTTTTTTTTAGTTTTTCCCATTGTAAGTCTATGGAGACTATCTACCCCCGGGGCGTGGCCAAATTTGACCCCAGGGGCATGGCTGGCACAATTTATGTAGAGGACCATTAGCCATTGCCACATACAAAATATCAAAGCTGTGTGCCCTGTGGTTTCAGAGAAGAAGATTTTTGAATTTTTTTCCCATAGCAAGTCTATTGAGACTATCAACCTCCGGGACCTGGCAAATTTGACTCCAGGAGCATGAATGGCATACATGTGATACCTCCCTCATCATCAGGGAGACTCCAGGAAATGAGCCATAAAATTGGTAAAAATAGGTAAAAATTAGTAAAAAAAGTACCACTTTTTGACAAAAATTCAAAATCTCCCTGAAATGAATCAGGATTTTTTCTATATATTTTATACATTTTTCAAAAACCTCCCTGAAATGGAAGAAAAATCTCCCTGATTCCTCTTTGAAACTCATCACATGTATGGAATGGCACAATTTATGTAGAGGACCATTAGCCATTGCTACATACCAAATATCAAAGCTGTGGGCCTAGTGGTTTCAGAGAAGAAGATTTTTTTTCGTTTTTCCTATTGTAGGTCTATGGAGACTATCGACCCCCGGGGCGTGGCCAAATTTGACCCCGGGGACATGATTGGCACAATTTATGTAGAGGACCATTAGCCATTGCCACATACAAAATATCAAAGCTGTGGGCCCTGTGGTTTCAGAGAAGAAGATTTTTTAATTTTTTTCCAATAGTGAGTCTATGGAGACTATTAACCCCCGGGGTGTGGCCAAATTTGACCCCAGGGGCATGAATGGCACAATTTATGTAGAGGACCATTAGCCATTGCTACATACTAAATATCAAAGCTGTTGGCCTAGTGGTTTCAGAGAAGAAGATTTTTATGCCCCCAACTTTGAAAAAGTTGGAAGGGCATATTGCTTTCGGCTTGTCTGTCTGTCTGTCTGTCTGTCTGTCTGTCTGTCTGTCTGTGCGTCTGTTAACTTCTGAATGGTGCATGCTAGGGATTTGAAATTTCATATATGTATTCCTCATGAAAAAATAATTGACCCGTATTTTTTTTCATGTCCGAGTTATGCCCCTTTTCTGAGTTATGTCCCTTTGAAAACAAAATTTGAAAATCTTGTGTGCAAGATATCTCAAAAAGTATTTTAGCTAGAGCCTTCATATTTGGCATACTGTTTGGGGCTGACGAGTAGATGACCTGATCAACTTTTGGTAACTTTTTGTAAAATTTTGACAAAAATATGGAATTTTGAAATTTGATTGATTTTTTCCACTTTTCGGTGCAATTTGAAACTTTTGAATGATGAATGCTAGGGTTTTGAAATTTCATATATGTATTCCTCATGAAAAAATAGTTGACCCGTATTTTTTTTCATGTCCGAGTTATGCCCCTTTTCTGAGTTATGTCCCTTTGAAAACAAAATTTGAAAATCTTGTGTGCAAGATATCTCAAAAAGTATTTTAGCTAGAGCCTTCATATTTGGCATACTGTTTGGGGCTGACGAGTAGATGACCTGATCAACTTTTGGTAACTTTTTGTCAAATTTTGACAAAAATATGGAATTTTGAAATTTGATTGATTTTTCCACTTTTCGGTGAAATTTGAAACTTTTGAATGATGAATGCTAGGGTTTTGAAATTTCATATATGTATTCCTCATGAAAAAATAGTTGACCCGTATTTTATTTCATGTCCGAGTTATGCCCCTTTTCTGAATGATGTCCCTTTGAAAACAAAATTTGAAAATCTTGTGTGCAAGATATCTCAAAAAGTATTTGAGCTAGAGCCTTCATATTTGGCATACTGGTTGGGACTGAAGAGTAGATGACCTGATCAACTTTTGAGAACTTTCTGTCAAATTTTGACAAAAATATGGAATTTTGAAATTTGGGCTGAAAAGTCCACTTTTCGGCGAAATTTGAAACTTTTGAACGGTGAATGCTAGGGTTTAGAATTTACACATACAAATTCCTCATGAAATAATAGTTGATCCATATTTTTTCATGTCCGAGTTATGCCCCTTTTTGGAGTTATGTCCCTTTGAAATCAAAATTTGAAAATCATGTGTACAAGATATCTCAAAACGTATTTGAGCAAGAGCCTTCATATTTGGTATACTGTTTGGGCTGAGAGGAAGATCACCAGATTAACTTTTGAGGACTTTCCGTCAAATGTTGATAGAATTACTTTTTGCTTTTTTTTTTTAATTTTTACTCCATTTCTAACTTGTCAGCAACAAGCTTTCATTCTGTTTCAGGATCCAGGTCAAAACAGAGGCAATCGAACAGCTTCTTCAGGAAATAATTTCTTTTTTTTTTCATTTGAATGAAATAAATGGTTCAAACAAACTGCCACTTTAGGGACAAGCATACAGTTGGGGGCATAGTGTTTTACAAACACGCATTTCTAGTTTTAGTTTTTTTCCTATTGTAGGTCTATGGAGACTATCGACCCCCGGGGCGTGGCCAAATTTGACCCCAGGGGCATGATTGGCACAATTTATGTAGAGGACCATAAGCCATTGCCACGTACAAAATATCAAAGCTGTGGGCCCTGTGGTTTCAGAGAAGAAGATTTTTTAATTTTTTTCCCATAGTAAGTCTATGGAGACTATCAACCCTCGGGGCGTGGCCAAATTTGACCCCAGGGGCATGAATGGCACAATTTATGCAGATGACTATTAGCCATTGCTACATACCAAATATCAAAGCTGTGGGCCTAGTGGTTTCAGAGAAGAAGATTTTTTTAGTTTTTCCTATTGTAAGTCTATGGAAACTATCCACCCCTGGGGCGTGGCCAAATTTGACCCCAGGGGCATGGCTGGCACAATTTATGTAGAGGACCATTAGCCATTGCCACATACCAAATGTCAAAGCTGTGGGCCCTGTGGTTTCAGAGAAGAAGATTTTTTAATTTTTTTCCCATAGTAAGTCTATGGAGACTATCGACCCCTGGGGCGTGGCCAAATTTGACCCCAGGGGCATGAATGGCACATTTTATGTAGAGGACCATTAGCGATTGCTACATACCAAATATCAAAGCTGTGGGCCTAGTGGTTTCAGAGAAGATTTTTTTAGTTTTTCCCATTGTAAGTCTATGGGACCTATCTGTTGCCATGGAAACCACAATTTTGATACAATCTGCTCCAAAACCTAATGCCATCAATCCCCCAACCCAATTATGGTTCACATTAAATTTAATCAAGATCGGCCTACTAGCTTCAGAAATATTCTTCTTTGAAATTGTGGACGGACGACGGACGACGACGACGGACCACGGATGCCTGCCTATCCTATAAGCTCACCTGTGAGCCTTCGGCTCAGGTGAGCTAAAAAAAAAAACATGTCTAAATCACACATTGTTTTGAAATGACTGATTCATAGCACAAAGACAAAAGTTAAACTCACTGATACAAACTGTCCAAAGGAATTGAAGACTAAAATTTTCAGCAATATTTATATTTTTCTCGCCCTAGATGAAAGCATCTTTCTTGATGTTCTTCATTTCCCAATGAAAAACATTAAGTCACATGATGTAGAAGCCACGCCTATGGGCGGGGCGACGTCAACCCCCATCCAGTGACGTTGTTTGTTTACTCTTGTTGTCGTGACGTTGGTCTCGCATCGCCATGACGTTAGGCGCGAAAATTTGACGTTTTGGCTGTTCCAAAATTACGTTACGTGAGATTTAATGTCAAGTAACATGAAAACGAACGGTGATATGTGCAATTAAAAATCTGATACTTGATTGATAATATAAAATGTAAATATAAGTATTGAAATTCAGATTTTAGCTTTCACTGGATGATGAAAAACATTAGCTGTTTTAATGTCTCCGAGAAGCCCTTCGGGCTTCACAGACATTAAAACAGCCTAATGTTTTTCATCATCCAGTGAAAGCTAAAATTTGAATTTCAATCCTTAAATTAAACTTAACATTCAATAAACTAGATTTCGAAAGCTATAGTTTTTCGATGTATTAATCACAAAGTATGAAGATTCACATTTCTGATACATGAAGAGAACAGTATTGAATAAATTTCCATCTGACCTGTGATGGCTCTGGTCTGTAGACAACTTTACTGGAGAGACCTTCTATCTTGACAGTAGTTTCCCTGATCTTCCTGAGGAGATATGGTATACGTGGGTGCACCAGGCTTGGTGAACAATCTGTGATTTCATGTCCTGTCCGTAACTTGTAGTCCATGGCTCGTACTTCTAGCTCTGTTTCTGCCTCAAGTAACTGAAACATAAGCAAAACCTTTCAAATTCACAGTTTAAATCATGAGTTTTCTTTTATCATATAACTTATAAATAAAAACAATTTCATTGGTGCAGAATTGCTTTCAGACCATTGAATATTTTGTGATAACTAGTGTCAAATGTTGATAATTTAGATCCATTGAATAACCATCTACGTTAGTTCAGAGTAGCCCTATAATAACTAGTCAGGGTCTGCATTGTTGTACCTTCAGCTTTGATTTTTTTTTACTATGACAAGATTGATGGAAATTATGTTAAAACACATCTAATACTGATGATGCAACTGTCCTATTAAGAGCAGGAAAATGCTGTAACCAATTTTAATTTGGTAGTTACTAAATTTCGTAAATTTGTCTACATGAGTATTTTAGATGTGATTGATTTTTCCGGATTGCAGAACTAGCAATATTATACAAGAATAATATAAAAGATATCAAAATATTAAGTCATTTTCACAGCAATTTATTTTCCCGAATTACTCATTCTCCAAAAATAAAGGGTTTACAGTAGTCAGGTAATTTACAGCACGAGTTGTTACCTCCTGTTTGAGAATCTTCAATTTCACAGCCTGTCTCTCAACAGGGTCCACTGGTCCCTTAGGGGCCAGCAATTGCATGTGGAGATAACCCTGGTGAACCCAGGCCTCCCCCAACTTGGCCACATCACCCTCTGTATCCATGGCAAAAGACAGCACACTCTGTACACAGTTACTGACAGACTGCTGAAGATTGGCGTCTAAACTGTGCATTGATATAGTCAGCAAAGAGGATAGTTGCTCAGTAAGTTCTGGTCTGATCAGTGTCTGTGCCGATTCTTCTATTTCTACGAGGCACAGGTCAAGGTCACGGGATCTCTCTTCATCCATGAGTGGTTTGAGACAAAGCAGCAGGTGACTGAAGGACCTCAGGAGGTTGGTTCTGTCTAAATACCTGAGGAACGAAAACACTCATTGGTTGCAGACATATGAGCCGCCTCATGAGAAAACCAACGATCTGCATACGCGAAAACAAAGACACAGATCAGCTTCGCGGTAACCGCGAAGCTGATCAGCGCCTTTGTTTTCGCTATTTGGATAGTACAATTCCTCTTCTACTTAAATCCGAAATTTCAAGCTTCTAGCTCTTTTCTGTGCTTGTACAGGTCGGTTTGTGTCGGACCTGTTCGGAAACCACATTGTTGATTTTCCCACGAAGCCGCTCATATATTTGAACATTAGAAAAAATTTCAATAATGAATATTGGTACTCAGTATTTTGATTTGGTTTGGTAATCGCTTAACATCCCAGTCAACAATTTTTCAGTCATGTGGTGGCACAGCCAACGCTGCCTGGGCATTAACTAGTACTATAGGGAGCTTTTAAGTGGCTTGCTCAAGGAGGAGATAGGAATCATGTGCAGGACCTCTGGCTCAGGAATTCTGTACTCATTCTGCACCACACAGTGCAGCTTTGAGTGGATCTGTCAATTGTCCATGCAGCTGCAAATGAGCAGCAGCATAGTTAGTGATAAAATAGTAAAAGGAGAAATTTTAATAAAAGCGCTGCAGGCATGCATGATACCCCGCCACGCAAATTTAATTTAGCAAAAATGTTTGTCAATAAATTCTCAAGATAAAGAGCAGAACAAAATTTTGTCATAAATGAAGGACCGTATACTTTGATAAAATTTACCCATCTTCAATCCCAAACCACTACTTCCTGATTTGAACTTTTATACAAAGTTTGAAGAAAATTGGTTGATAAATGCACAAAACAGAGGCAGGAAATGAAATTTTAATGTAAATCATGGGCCATAACTCTGTACTTATTTAACGTAATTTATTCATTTTCAATTCCAAACCACTCCACCCTGATATGAACTCCTATACAAAGTTTGAAGAAAATCGGTCAATAAATGCTCAAGACAGAGTCCGGAAACAAAATTTTAACGTAAATCAAGGGCCATAACTCTGTACTTATTTGACAAAATTTAACCATCTTCAATCCCAAATCACTCCTTCCTGGTATGAAGTCCTATACAAAGTTTGAAGAAAATCGGTCAATAAATGCTCAAGATAGAGCCAGGAAAAAATTTTTTAACGTAAATCAAGGGCCTCTGTACATATTTGACGAAATTTACCCATCTTCAATCCCAGACCACTCCTTCCTTGTATGAACTCCTATACAAAGTTTGAAGAAAATCGGTCAATAGATGCTCAAGATAGAGCCCGGAAACTAAATTTTAACGTAAATCAAGGGCCATAACTCTGTACTTATTTGACGAAATTTACCCATCTTCAATCCAGACCACTCCTTCATGGTATGAACTCCTATACAAAGTTTGAAGAAAATCGGTCAATAAATACTCAAGATAGAGCCCGGAAACGAAATTTTAACGTAAATCAAGGGCCATAACTCTGTACTTATTTGATGAAATTTACCCATCTTCAATCCCAAACCACTCCTTCCTGATATGAACTCCTATACAAAGTTTGAAGAAAATCGTCTTTAACTGCTCAAGATAGAGCCCGGAAACGAAACGCTGACGGACGGACAGACGCACGGACGGACGGACGGACGGACACTCGAACGCAAATTTTTTTGGAGGGTATAACATAATACCCCGCACTTTTTTAAGCGGCGAGGTATAACAAAAAGGATAGAATTTAGAAGGTGCATCATCAACATTAACAAATACACTAGATTTCACCACTAACAAATAAAGCTTATGTATAAATTTTTTTCTAAGGTAGCAATGTTTTAACCTGTAAAGAGACTCGAGATAGGTAGCAGTAATATGTCCTTAAACCAACTTACAACTTTTGCATACGAAAACCACCACACAACAGATACGACAAACAGATAAATATTTCACCAAAATTAATGATCTGGTGCAAAGAATTACACTTAAATACAACTATACCGGAAATTATCCTACCTTGGATTAAACTTCTGTGAAGCATATACTGCCATATTTGACCAAATATGGCTGCCAATCTGAGACAGCTGACTCAGCTCCTGTTTATATCTAAACAGAGGGGCATCCAGCCTCACATTGGGGGATTCTGTGAGATCTCCATTGCCCGCTCTTGATAGTAAGGTAAACATGATGAAAGAAACTACCGGCTCTAGGATGGACCTGTTTCTCTGAAACACAACCAAAGTGACTCACCATTAGAAGGCATACTCACTGGCACAATTTACAAAATCTTCATAAATATATCAATTATTCCATATTCCACATTTCTTCCAAACAGGTTCTAATCTAAGTGTGCATGAGATAGATGTACAGACTTAGAAACATTTATGATATAGATGGTCTTACAGGAGTGGTCATTTCATATGAAATTTATTAAACGAGCCTTCAGAGAAGTGAAAGATTTGTTTTAATTGAAATGACCTTCAAAATTGGATTTTTCACCTTCAAAGTGAAAATAATTTGACTGAAAAATTACATTATTGTCATGGACATTGTCATGGCATTACTAATTCCCATACACATGCTCATAGACCTGTGGCCATAATCTTGAGGTACCTTTGTTGTTGTATCATCCTCTGATTCAATAGTTTGGTCTTGCTTCCATTTTAACCATTTATATGGCTGGTGACAGGCTGTGTTACGTCTTAGATTCCAGAACACATATCTCAGTAGCAGTGGAATACACTCCTGAATAGAAGATACATGTATATGTAACAACTTAGCATCCAAGCCGTTAAATGATATAAAAGATTACTGACTTTCGGATCACAGACTGCCATCTTTCTATTAATAAGAGAATGAAGTTTTCACAACAAACCCTTGTCTCTATTACCTTTCAAAAGTTTTAAGGGAATATTTCAACAAACTCAGTGCAAACTTTAAGAAACAAATCACAGTTTATTTATACCAAGACATTATCAACAAAAGTCATACACAGAAACTTGATACCAGTTGACAACATAATACCTTTTTGTTGTCCTCTGCCACACTCTTCAGCCTATTCAGATCTGCAGGACTAGTCGGAGTGCTGTAGGTCAGGTAATCAACTAAAGCTTCACAACCTTCAGTCTCAAGCTGCCTCTGTAACAGGCTTGTGACAAAATGCCATCCAGTCAATGTGCCCAAGTACTCAAACAAGGGCCATAACTGCACATGATCCACAGGATATGACATCACAAGCTTGCAGTCTCCTGATTGGTCAACCTGAGTCATGTGACTGGGGGTGTCAGTTTCCATTTCATCATGGAAGACATTGATGTCAAAACATCTGAAGTGGGTTGTGAGTGCAGAGAGGCACTGCTGAAATGATTCTGAAACGACAATGGAATTTAAAGTTACTCTCTACACATTAGTATATAAACAAGTTTGCAATGCAAGGATAGTATTATAGGGATCAAACATGATTTTCCATTCATTAACATTTGCTAGGTCCCGAGAGGAGTGTTGAAAACCGAGGGCGAAGCCCGAGGTTTCAACACTCCCCGAGGGACCTAGCGAATGTTAATGAACGACAAAATCATTTTTGATCGCTATTATTGCATAAATTCTGCAGAAACGAAAGAAATAATGATGCACTATACTTAACAGCCTCATCACATTTTCATACACATAAAAGCTTTCTTTTTTATGCTCGTTCCGGGTGGACTTCGGTTTCTCATTATTAGCACGTGCTTTGCGTGGCGCCCGGTAACGAGCTTAAGTAAAAGCCATGTATTAACAGCACGTGCGCGCGTGAATTGCAATATTAATGCATGGCTTTCTCTTCATTAATAAACGGCTGTTAATATCGTGTGACATGGGTATTTATGCAATAATGAAACTTAACCATGGGGATTATATATAAGCAGCAGCTTTACAACACTTCTTATAGGACTTCAAAATGTTAATGAGTAATTACAATAGCTACAAAAGCTGCCCTCAGTATGTAATATGCATAGACTAACCCATCTTCAATTTTAAATTGCTCTAAGTCTTCTCTTTTAAAATCAAATTGAAAATCAAACTTTTTGTCGAATTGTGTATTAAACAAGCCATTTTATACCTTTTGTTTCTTGGTCTTGACAACCAAGGCTTTTAAACAGAAATTCAAACTTTTGCAGGATAAACTGTCGTCTGCTGAGGATGGCCTTGACCTTGTGTTGTGTCATCATATCTGGGGAATCCTGGGTAATATCAATGGCTGCCACTAGCTTTTTCAACCTGACATGGTTTTCAGCTTCATAAGATGTCTTGAATGCATCTGGATAGCCAAAATGTGTCCAAAACTTGACAAAAACTTTGCGTCTGCTGTCATCTTTACCCAGCATAGTTTCAAGAAGCTGCAGGACGGTTGACAACTGCTGGACTCTGAAAATGATGATTCATTTTGTATTCTGAAAAAGGTCTCTTTAAACTGCTATAAGACCTCTTTAATAAGGAAAGTTTTATAAGGCAAGCCCTGGTGCATGTCTGTCATGGTGGTGACTTATGTTCATAATAGCAAATCGTCCATTTCAGTGGGGAACATGAAAAATAAATATTTGGAGTTTAGGATTGATATATATATATATATTTTTTTTTTTTCATTATTGATATTTAAGGCTTTTTTAGGATCTTGAAATGAAAATATTGCCTTTTATCTAAATAAAATTTAATTAACAAATTAAAAATACTATACCTATCTTCGTGACTGTAATCTGCCATTGTCTTGTTGTAGAACCATTTCCAGTGTAGACACAGCTGACCCGCAGTCTGATCAGTAGGCTCCTGTACTGTTCTCTTAGCAGCCTCCAACAACCTGTACAACCACTTGATCCCATCCAATAACTGAAATATACAACAATGAAATCAAATTTCTTACACACAGAATACATGTAGATAACATCGTTTGTATAGAAAAACTGGGGTTTGCAATGTTCTAAGTTTTGATCCAAAACATACATTGTAGAACCGCCTCACTGTATGTTCTGAGTGAAAAAAACACACACACAAAAAAAAAAATCCAATTAAATTGTCATTTTTTGCTTCTTGAAAAAATCTCTGTATATTGCATGGGCATGTTTTCCTTATGTCTTCTGGTATTTCAGAAGGGATGTTAGTAGCAAATACCTGTTCAACTCTCTGGTAGTCCGTGACCCGCAGTGATGGTACAGACTGGGTGATCAGTGTCTTCACTAGAGGATACAACATAGTCAGGTGGGAGATAGCAGGGTGGAGCAGTGATGAAACTCTCTCATTATCTGTAAAGATACAAAAATATGAGCCGCCTCATGGGAAAACCAACAATGTGGTTTCCAAACAAGTCTGACACAAACTGGTCTGTACCATCACAGAAGCTGGCTAGAAGCTTGAAATTTTGGATTTAGAAAGTAGAGGAATTGTACTATCCGTATAGCGAAAACAAAGACGCTGATCAGCTTCGCGTTACCGCAAAGCTGATCTGCTTCTTTGTTTTCGTATATGCAGATTGTTGGTTTTCTCATGAGGTGGCTCAGATTATACCAATGTTTTTTTGTTTATTTGTTTGATTTGTAGTTTAGCTCTCCGGTCAACAGCTACAGTCATGTTGAGATATTGCCTCCATCTTTATGGTACTTCGATCCAAAGTTCAGATGTCATGACACCCAAAATATGCTTGAGAATATAACCCCCCAAGTATATACATAATGAAAACATATCCGTGTAATGTATACCCCGTTGAACCCCACTTTTATATAGCAAAACTGGGGTATGCAGGGGTCTACCTATTTTTCTTATTTTTGCTTCAAAACATAGATTGTGGGTACTCGGCGAGGCGGTTCTAACGTGCACCCATAATCCATGTTTTGAGCAAAAATAAGAAAAATATCAAAAATTTTAAGCCGAAAATTTTCATTTTTTAAAGCTCAAAAAGTCTCTGGGCAAGTTTGCATAATGCAACTAAGGCTTAGATGTAGATGTATGGATAGTTTGACTTGAACCACTTTCCCTGGGCAGGCTCATACCTTCTGAGCTGTTACCCAGAAATTAGATGGTCAGTCAGAAGTACACATATATAAGCTTTGCCTTGTTGTTTTTGTTGTTTAGAGGTTTAATGTCCCAGTCAACAATTTTTCAGTCAAGTCGGAATGGAGCCACCACTTCCTGGTTATAACCAGTACTTGGGGAGTAAATGTGCCTTGCTCAAGGACACAACACAGTGCCGCCAGTGGTGATTGAATCCAGGACCTCTCGATTCAGAGTCTGATGCTCTACCACTACGCCACTGTGCTGCCTGAAGACACAAGCAGCCCATCTATTTCTCATGCAGGGGCCCACAAATGTTTTACTACAACACATTCACAGTAACTTTTGAACATGGCACATATATTTCTTCATTTCCTCATGGTTTGGTGCACAAGATCAAGATTTGTTACACAACAGCACAATTCTGTGCACAATAGAAAGATTTTCTGTGCACTGTGGCAAGATTTGGTGCACAACAGCAAGATTCTGTGCACAACAGCAAGATTTGGTGTTCAACCACAAGATTTGATGTATAACAGCAAGATTTGATGCACTACAGCAAGATTCTGTGCACAACAGCAAGATTCTGTGCACAATAGCAAGATTTTCTGTGCACTACTGCAAGATTTGGTGCTCAACAGCAAGATTTTATGTACAACAGCAAGATTTCATGCACTACAGCAAGATTCTGTGCACAACAGCAAGATGCAAGATGCTGTGCACAACTGCAATGTGCAAGATTCTGTGCACAACAGCAAGATGCAAGACTTTGTGCACAACAGCAAGATTTGGTGCTCAACCACAAGATTTGATGTGCTGCAACATGACTTGGTCACAGTTTCACCTGCAAGATTTAGAATCCAATGGCCAGACTAGAGCAGCAAGTATTAGTCTAGTTACTGCTCAACAGCTCAACAGCAAGACTGGAGCTTAACAGCAAGACCTGGAGCTCAACTTAAAAAGAAATCTCACTTTGAGCTGACTACATGTCCATGAATATTTATTCATCAAGCTTCTTATTCTGTAAGCTAATGGTGCAGAAAAAAAATCTCTTATCAAATATTATGCCACCACTAATTTGTGTTTGCCCAAACAATCAAATCATTGGTAATTGTACATCAAACAATTGCATTCCAGAGATAAATATCAACAATCATTTGAACCTGTGCATGAGAAAACCAACAATTTGGGTTCCGACCAGGTCCGACACAAACCGGGCTGCACAATCACAGAAGAAGGTTAGAAGCTTGAAATTTCAGATCTAAGAAGAAGAGGAATTGTACTATCCATGTAGTGAAAACAAAGACGCAGATCAGCTTCGCAGTTACTGTGAAGCTGATCTGTGTCTTTGTTTTCGCCAGTGCAGATTGCTGGTTTTCTGATGCGGCGGCTCATTTGGGATGCACAGGCTATGGTGAGGAGTGAAAACACAGATCTGCAGTCTGAGTTCATACAGATTGCCATAAAGTACACCCCATAAAGACATTTTTCTACAGTAAATTCAACAGCATGAATTATAGATGCATATCCAAATATTTAGAAATTTTATAGTAATGCTTTTTAATATGCATGGTCTAATCTGTGGCCGGTGTTATCACTGGGTTCATCAGCACTGCACTAAACTAATCAAATGTCTGTCCAGAAATACAGAGAAAGACTTTCAACATTTGAAAAATTCCTGATAAATGTTAACATGTCAAAAGACAGGATGGAAACTGGCCTATGTCCCGCTACATCCTGTATACCAGTGATGCAACCAAATTTCTTACAGCGCAGACTGATGCAAATCACACGACATGTACACCTAACAAAATGGAGTGCATTTATTGGAATCCTGCTCACACAGTGAAGCAATGTTGAGTTTGCAAATGAGCCGCCGCATGGGAAAACAAATAATCTGCATAGGCGAAAACAAAGGTGCAGATCAGCTTCAAAGCAACTGTAAAGCTGATCAGCGCCTTTGTGTTCACTACACGGATAGTACAATTCCTCTACTTTCTAAATCCAAAATTTCCAGCCTTTAACCATCTTCTGTGACTGTACAGCCCAGTTTGTGTCAGACCTGGTCGGAACCCAAATTATTGGTTTTCTCATGCACAGGCTCAAATAATACCTACAGAGAGGCAATGAACTCTTTGCTGTAGATTGAAGCTAAATCAATCTGGCTTCCAATCACTGCACTTCATTTTGCCATGTGTCATGTGATTTTGCATCAATCTCTGCTGAAATAATCACAGTATATAGGGTGCATTTTTAAACACTAATTACCCGGTGTCCCTACTGATAATTAACTAGACATGCATTTATTGGAGCCAGGCATAACTTTCAAAAGTACAATATAAGCCTGTGCGTGAGAAAACAAAGAATTTGGGTTCCGACCAGGTCTTACACAAACTGACCTGTACAGTCACAGAAGCAGGCTAGAAGCTTGAAATTTCGGATTTGAAAAGAAGAAGGATTGTACTGTCCTGCAGCGAAAACAAAGGCGCTGATCAGCTGTGCAGTTACTGCACAGCTGATCTGCGGCTTTGTTTTCGCCTATGCAAATTGTTGGTTTTCTCATGCAGTGGCCCATATGTGTATTAGGTCTTGACTTTTTCTCTCCTGAAGTGAATACTGATATAATATATTGTACTTTTTGAAGAAAATGAGAAACAAATATTCCGAGTGTTGCAATATTAGTTTTCTTTAAATTCACAAACTGTATGACTTCTGGTTTTCAAGGCCCAAGGGTGTGTTTTAGCAAAAATACACTACAAGGCAACAGTCAATTCCAGCGAATCTCAGAGTGAAAAAAGTAAAAGTAGACACAAGGGCGTAATTTCATTACACCAATACTGTCTTCGGAACTCTATAAATCAAAAGTGCAAAGCCATTAAAAGTTGGTTTACATATGTACCAATATGTACCAATATGTAATTGAAGATTTGATACAACAAATCCTGGTATAAAGAGAAATATACTAGCTAGTTTGGTTTGCAACTTAACGTCCCAATCAACAATTTTTCAGCCATGTTGTGATGGAGCCAACTCTTCTTGGGTAGCACCAGTACCATGGGAAGTAAATGAGCCGGCGCATCAAACAAGAACTCCGCGGAGGTCGATATCGCACCTGCATCGGGCAAAGTCAATAGACCGTGAAATATAGTTCAAGGGCACCGGGTCAATGTGAGTGCTTGAAGGGTATGTCAAGGACAATTACTATGCAAGGTTTCAGACTCGCAGCTATCTCTGATGTCGAGAAAACCAAACTTCGACGTAAAAGTTTTCAAAGTCAGTGGACCGTGAAATATAGGTCAAGGGCACCGGGTTAAGGAGCGTGCTTAAAGGGTATGTCAAGGACAATTACTATGCAAGGTTTCAGACTCGCAGCTATCTCTGATGTCAAGAAAACCAAACTTCGACGTAAAAATTTTCGAAGTCAGTGGACCGTGAAATATAGGTCAAGGGCACTGGGTTAAGGGGCGTGCTTGAAGGATATGTCAAGGACAATTACTATGCAAGGTTTCAGACTCGCAGCTATCTCTGATGGCGAGAAAACCAAACTTCGACGTAAATGTTGACAAAACTTCGACGTAAAAATTTTCAAAGTCAGTGGACCGTGAAATATTGGTCAAGAGCACCGGGTTACTGTAAATTTCCAATGAGCATGGACTATCATTGTAAAAAGTTTCATTGATAAGACTTCACTTGTAAGATACTGACCAATCAATTTACACAAAGTGTCTTAAATTAGAACATTTACCCTTTGTGATTCAGCATGGTCAAGGCAAAGAAAAAAAAGAAGTAAACAACATGAAATTATTATATATCAATTTTATTTGCATATTTTCACTTTCTTTAGGTATGTATAAAGTTTATTTGAGGAAGTTTGTTTTGATTTGGATTTCTAGTGTTCTCTGGTTATCATATTTCCATGTATAGAGTTATAATTATGAAGACAAACAATAGATTTTTCTGTGCACTGATACTGTAAGTATCCAAGTGACAGTATTGATTTTTCTTCTACACTGACTGACTGACTGACTACAGTTTGAAAAAACAGGTAAATTCGTTTGTCCACGCTCATTGGAAATTAACAGTAAGGTGCGTGCTTGAACGGTATGTCAGGGACAATTACTATGCAAGGTTTCAGACTCGCAGCTATCTCTGATGTCGAGAAAACTAAACTTCGACGTAAATGTTGACGGACGAACGAACGAACGAACGGACGAACGAACGGACGAACGAACGAACGTACGTACGTACGGACGGAAATTTGAACTCCTATATCGCACCCTGCTATAAGCAGGTGCGATAAAAACCGGATTTTTGCCTGTGCGAAAACAAAGGCGCAGATCAGCTTTGCAGTAACTGCAAAGCTGATCAGCACATTTGTTTTCACTACACCAATAGTACAATTTCTGTTTCACCGCTCATAGGGTCTGAGCTTGCCCAAGAAAAGTGGTTCATATCAAACTATCCATGTACATATAAGCCTTGTTTGTTAAGTTGGGTGGCTATATTCGAAGCACTTTTTGGATGTTATGACGTCCTAATTTTGGGTAAAAGTCCCATAAAAATGGAGGCAATGTCCCGACATGACCATTAGCTGTTGAGTGGGATGTTAACTAACAAACAAACTCTACCACTTGGCCATCATGCTCCTCTAAACAGTTGGAGAAAACCACAGGCATTTGACAAAGTGGACATCAAGAAAAGATAGTGACATCAAAATGACAGTAATCAGCCAATAAACTGATGTCCAGTGATGCTGAATATTGGCTAACAATATCATGATTTTCTGATGACAGAATAATTGACCATTATACAAATGATGTCTTTAATGAAGTGTCATTTGCACAAAGTGATGTCTAATATTACTGCAGAAGGCTGTACTGAAAGAAACTACATGACTGTATGATGATTTTAAAATGTCTTGTTTTTTTTTTCTGAGATGCTTAATTAATGAGCTAGGTATTCCAACCCAGGGGCCAGTTGTTCAAAATTAACGACGTTAGTTAACGATTTGTTAAAATTTCAAATGGCAATATTACAAATGCACTGTTATTTTTTGTTGAAAAAATGTGAGAATCCTATGCAAAGGATTCTCACATTTTTTCAACAAAAAATAACAGCATTTCTAAGGATTTTCACATTTTTTCAACAAAAAATAACAGTGTATTTGCTTTTGAAGTTGATATATAGTTAACAAATGAGGGCTTAACGACAGCATTAAGCTAACAAGGTTTTGAAAAACTGGGCCCACTGGCTGGCTAAGAAGGAGGATTGGGTCCCTGTAAAATCAATTTAAGCCATACAGTAATTTCTTTACCGACTGTTCCAGGATGGTTCTACTGTTCAACTCTTCTGTTTATTCTGTCTGCCGCCTTGTTGTACTTGACATGCAGTCACGGATTTAGAGAGTTTCGGGGGTGGGGGTGTTCACTTGAGGGGGGGGGGGGGTCACTTGAACCCCTCTCTAGAACCAAATTATTTCAATTTCATAGAAAAATTTGAGAAAAATCAGATAAAATGCAGAAAAAAAACTTGGTAGGTTTGAACCCCCAATCCAGAAATCCTGGATCTGCCCCCGCCATGCTTGTTTTTCATTACGAAAACATGCCCATGCAATATACACAGACTTTTTTCACCTGTAGAAATTGAAAATTTCATCATAAAAATTTTGATATTTTTTCTTATTTTTGCTCAAAACATAGATTGTGGGTACACGTTAGAACCGCCTCGGCGAGGCGGTTCTAACGAGTATCACAATCTATGTTTTGGAGCAAAAATAAGAAAAATAGGTATACCCCTGCAAACCCCAGTTTTACAATATAAAAGTGGGGTATAAAGGGGTATTTATTTCATGGACATGTTTTCCTGATGTGTTAGATGCTAGCCGGACAGCCACCTTGCTGGGAAAGAGCTACTGTCTAAACATCAGGAAAACATGTCCGTGCGATGAATACCCCCCTGAACCCCACTTTTATATAGCAAACTGGGGGTATGCAGGGGTATACCTATTTTTCTTATTTTTGCTCCAAAACATAGATTGTGGGTACTCGTTAGAACCGCCTCGGTTACTCGTTAAAACCGCCTCGGTTAAAACCGCCTCACCGAGGCGGTTCTAACGTGTAACCACAATCTATGTTTTGAGCAAAAATAAGAAAAATATCAAACATTTTCCACTGAAAATTTTCAATTTTTACAGTTGAAAAAATCTGTATATTGCATGGGCAAGTTTTCGTAATGCACCATCTTCCAGAAACTGCATTTTACCTAAACCTCACTTTTCTAAAAGACCTCAAGAGAAATAGGCCCATGTCACCATTGTACATTCCAAAAGTCTTAAAAAGTGCCACAAAAATTTTGAAAATCGGTTAACAAATAAATGTTTTATGCCAGAAAATAATTTTGAATAGGGCTTTTTTCCATAGTAAAAATGACAGCAAGGGAAGTAAGTATTTTCCAGGAAAAAATCTAAATTGGCTATTTTTCATTTAAAATGCACCAAACCAAAACAAAATTGTATTGTATGCATAGCTGAGCGCCAAACTCTTAAAATTTTCCCACATATTTGCTTGATTTTTAATTTTAAGGTGTTCGGATTACGCTGCACATGCAAAATGCCTATTCAAAATTATTTTTGGGCATAATTATTTTATTAGTGAACCAATTTTCAAACTTTTTTTCCGCTACTGTTTACAACTTTTGGGTTGCAAAAAGATGACATAGTCATGTTTTTCTTGTGGTGTTCCAGAAAAGTGAGATTTTGAAAAATGCCGTTTCTGAAAGATGGTGCACAGACAGTAGTCATCTTCCTTTGTGTTTTTTATTATTTGAGCCGCCTCATGGGAAAACCAACATTCTGCATAGGCGAAAACCAAGACGCAGATCAGCTCTTTTCTGTGCTTGTACAGGCCGGTTTGCGTCGGACCTGTTCGGAAGCCACATTGTTGGTTTTCCCACGAGGCGGCTCATTTGGTGATGTTTATCCTTTCTCTGGGTTTAAAATTTGAGCCTGTGCATGGGCAAACCAACAATTTATTTTTCTGACCAGGTCCGACACAAACCAGGCTGTACAGTCACAGCGTAAAGCTAGAAGATTGAAACTTTGGATATAAGTAGAAGAGGAATAGTACTATCCATGTGGCGGAAAAAAAAGTGCTGATCAGCTGTGCAGTGCATCTTTGTTTTTGCATATGCAAATCATTGGTTTTTACATGCTAAGGCTGAATTTTAATTGCATCAAGTCCTGTACCTTCTTTTCTTACTTTATTTGTACTTAATTAGTAGGAAAACCCTTTGATACTTATTTGCATGCAAGACAGCTAAAACAAACAAATTTAATATAAAACTTTGTCAATAATTAATCAGTACAAATTAACAGCCTGTGAAGTGTCCGAAATTCTATGTAATTGGATTGATTTTCAAAGACAAATATACTGTAAAAAACAAATGAATTGCATCATGAGAAAACCAGCAATGTGGCTTCCAAGCAGGTCCGTCACAAACCAGGCTGTACAAGCACAGAAGATGGCTAGGGAAATTCTGGATTTAGAGAGTAGAGGAATTTTTCTATCCGTGTTGCGAAAACAAAGACGCTGATCAGCTTCGCAGTTCCTTTGTTCTCCCATATGCAAAATGCTGGTTTTCTCATGACGCAGCTCAAATGAAGGGTTTATTAAGTATCATCTTTCTTTAACAAATAGATTTTCAGCCCAATAATTGCCACCAAAACAAATATAAGACATAATTATCTGGTAACTGTGCCCCTGTCTGGAAGCAAACTGCTTACCTATCAAACTGACTACGGACTTAGAATCCGACTTATCGGTTTGACAGACAAACAGAAACAGAGACATAGTTATATAGTCATTAAAACTATCATAAAAAAATTATATCCATGATCAGAGCAAGCAATAAATTGGCTGAATCAACTGAATTTATATCTATAATATTGGAACTTTCAGGAAGACGTTAAATCTGTCTGGTGAGAGGCAGTCTCGCTGCACAGCTGGTCAGCATCTTCATTTTTGCTATATAGATGGTACAATATCTCTGTTTTCTAGAACCACAATTTCAAGCCTCTAGCAATTAACTGTGGCTGTACAGCCTGGTTTGTGTCAGACCTGGTCTTAGGCAAAGAAGACAGGTTTTCTTGTGTTATGTCTCCATTTGAGCCGCCTCGTTTGGAAAACCAACAATTTGGTTTCCGAGCAGGTCTGACACAAACCAAGCTGTACAAGCATAGAAAAGAGCTAGAAGCTTGAAATTTCGGATTTAAGTAGAAGAGGAATTGTACTATCCGAGTTGCGAAAACAAAGGCGCTGATCAGCTTCGCAGTTACCGCGAAGCTGATCTGCGCCTTTGTTTTCGCCTATGCAGATTGTTGGTTTTCCCATGTGGTGGCTCATTTGTGACTGGTGTGAATTGTTTTGTGCACTTCATTATTGCTGTTTGCTATCTAGCAATAGCTGTGGACAAATATTGGATATAAAATATGGTAAGTTCTCTAAAATATCTCTCTATTTTATATAAAATCACCAGACTAATATCAGTCGCAAAATTGATCGACCATGCTGGGTTGGCATTAATGGCTGCACCATGCACACGGATGCTGAAAAATTTTAACATGGGGCTCTAGCTTCCAGAGATGGTGTGACAAGCAATTGCATCATAACAAAAATTAAAACTAAGTGGTTAATGGGTCTCTGACCCCAGTCCCAATCCAGATCTGTGCATGTGCATACTGACCCAAGAAATTTTACAAGAAAGCAATGATCAGGAACTTGTGCAATCAGAACAAAAATTCCACCCTAAAACTCAGGTGGGAATTAACCAAAATTATAAAAAGATACTGATACAAAGAGACATAAGCTAAACCAAGGAAGCTGCTATTTCCTAAGTGGCAGTCACTCAGTAACCAGAACTTAACTAAATATATGAAAAAATATACAGAACAAACATTTCAAAAATAATTTATTATAAACACCAAAACATCCAACAAATAGAACCACACAATAGCCATAGGCATATAGCCCATTACACTCAGTACACACTCACTTCTTAATGTTAAAGTTGAGAATAGCTTTTTTGTCATTTTAAGATACCATTTTGGCCATGTAGTTTGTACTTTGTAAAAGTCATTTGTGCATATATTTATCTACAAGCTCCACAGCCACAATCACCAATATACAAAGCAGGGAGGGAGTTTGGGCCTCCTGCCCATTGAGACTGTGAGAAATAGATGGTCTGCTTGTGCCCCCTGACAAAGCTTATAACTGACTGACTAACCACCTGATTACTGGTTAACCACCTAGAAGGTTAGAGCCTACTCAGAAAAAGTGGTTTAGTCAAACAATCCATATATATAAGCTTCACTTAATAGCTATTTACTTGGATGGTTATATTTCAAACACATTTTGGATGTCATGACATCAAAATGTTGGATAGACCCAATGTCCCAGCATGACCATAACTGTTGACGGGGACATAAAGCGTCAAATCAAACAAAGAAACAATATACATGTACAAAATATCGTAGACATAAAATGGCATCCAGATTTGGAGATTTTATTTTAATAACATTTGGGCATGTCATGTCTGTTTTTGGATGTAAATTTCCTGTCTATATAATTAAGTCCATCCTGCAGCTCACTTCTTGTGAGCTGTGATGCGATAAAACCCGTCTTTGGGGTTTCCAACCCCGTCTGACACAAACCCGGCATGTACAGTCTCAGCAGAAGGTTGGAATCTTGAAATTTTGGGTATAAAGTAGAGGAGGAATTGTACTATCCGTGTAGTGAAAACAAATGCGCTGATCAGCTTCACAGTTACTGCGAAGCTGACCTGCGCCTTTGTATTCGCATAGGCAAAAATCCAGTTTTCTTATGGCGCGGCTCTTGAAATGAACTTGTTTGGCAGTTTATACTATTAACCAATACTATTACGTCTTAATATGATTTGTTATGTCTCCAAAGCCGAGAAATTCAATGTCTTTATGGGCACAGTTCGCACAAAAAAGCTCCAGAGGATTATCATTTTATGCAATAATATCAGTTTTTACAGTGAAATGTTAGACTGTCAATAAATATAAAACGTTTGGCATTTTATCTCCCACTGAGAGTTGTATAGGGATCAAAATTTGCTAAATATTGATATAAACAATCAATTTCAGAAAGTTTGAAATTATTTTATCAAATTGATGATGCTTTCCTGTCTTTGCAGGAAAAATTGAAAATACACCAAATACCACACAAGGTCCAATAAATCAGGCAATTGCTGTCAAAATGTGCAACAAAATGCAACTGCAAGAATATTAAATCTGATAGATGTTTGAAAATCAATCTAAATGCTACTGTTCACACAACATGATCTCATGTTTCTAAATTGTGAAACAGGACATAGTCATACAAGAGATCTTTGAAATGCTTCATGATCAGATGAGACAGACAGACAGATATTTTAAGCCGCCTCATGAGAAAGCCATCAATCTGCATATGCGAAGACCCAGATCAGCTTCACAATAATTGCGAAGCTCATCAGCGCCTTTATTTTTGCTACAATGATAGTACAATTCCTGTTCTTTCTAAATCCAAAATGTCCAGTCTCTAGCCATCTTCTGTGATTGTACAGCTCTGTTTGTGTAGGACCTGTTCTGAAAACACATTGTTGGTTTTCTCATAACATTGCTCATATGTTACACTATTCCATAACTATGTAGTGTGTACACTATTAGTTAACTCTGATATGATGCTTTGCAGCTCAGAAGAGGTGTTTACTAACGGTATGTAATGTATACCAATAGCAATTTATAGTTTTGGCTAGGACCATGAATTAGCTTGATCAATGCTAGCTACCAATATACGAGGGATGATCGGAAAGTACGTATAAAAATGTTTTCATTTCTTTATCTTTTGTTATTTTGAGATGAAATTTCATCAAATAATGCAGCAATATATATGCAGTTATTCCATCGCTATAGCGCATGAATAAAACGCACACGTGCGTTCCAGCTGTCGTTATGGAAACACCGCCTAACGTTATGCGGCGCAACGTAACGTCGAAGTTTTATTCTTATTTCAAAATACTTCTTAGTTCAAAGCATTGTAACACCCGTTTTGATTGCGTATGCCCACATTTTATTTAATACTTATTAACTGCAACGTACACGGCTTATATTTGTAAAGTTACGAGGTTGTTTATCGAATGGATTTGTCTGTAGAGTCTTGCAAATACTGGCTGTGTCAAATAGTCAAAACTGTAAAGATTTTCGAAAATGTTGCATTTTCGGGACGTCATTTTTTAAAAGTAAATATTCACTGCAAGCTCGAAACATATCTATTCTTGACGTTACCTCTACTAACTGTAGTTATAGTTTTTGCCAGCCTTTTATCATTTTGTTAAACATCGGCCAGAAAACAAGGTATTAAATTTAAGTTTACAAAATGAAATCGACGTTCTTGCATATTTTACGCTAACCTGTTGAATTCAATTTCACCGTATTAGTAGATAAAGCATCAGAATGTCATATGTTTTCGAAAAATGGTCAATTAATGTAAGAAAAAATATTTTCCATTTAAAAATATCGACCAACTTTACCTAACCCCCCAAATACACTAAAAAGGTCAAACCAGGGGTACACGTGCGCCGGGTCACGTGAAGTGACGTCATTACGCTGTCTCGTGCATGAACATCTGACGTCATTGTTTTAAAATGACAATGCCAGTTAATTACAAAAGGATCAATGTTTATTCGTACAAAAATCCATATCAATCGGTTGACGCAAACTTATTTTACAGCATTTTTATACGTACTTTCCGATCACCCCTCGTACATACTCTGGTTACCCAGAGACAAGAAATGTGACTGAGATCCACCACCTATGCAGGTGAAATCAAAACTAGAATTGTCAGAGAATCTGACTATAGCCCCGCTTCTCAGCTTTTTTTGCAGGGTGAAAAAAAACAATGACAGGTAACTATCACAGGCTATCACAAGCTAGATCTCATCAATATTGATGCTCATACAAAATTTGGTCTGATTATGTCAATTCGTTCTCTGTCAAAATTTTGCGAAAAATGACGGTAATAATCCAAAACTAGATCTTGTCAATGATGATGTGCATACAAAATTTACACAGATTCTGTCAATTCGTTCTGAAGATATTGAGCGGAAACAAAATTCTGAAGTCAATCAAGGGCTGTTAACTCCATCAAAATTTTGTGAAGACTGACGGGTAACAATACCAAGCCAGATCTTGTCAATGTTGATGTGCATACAAAATTTGGTTGGATTCTGTCAATTCGTTCTCAAGATATTGAGCGGAAACAAAATTCTGACGTTAATTAAGGGCCATAACTCTGTCAAAATTTAACAAAAACTGAAGGGTATTACAATCCCAAGCTAGATCTTGACAATGTTGATGTGCATACAAAATTTGGTCGGATTCTGTCAATGCGTTCTCAAGATATTGAGCGGAAACGAAATTCTGACGTCAATTAAGGGCCGTAACTCCATCAAAATTTTGCGAAAAATGACGGGTAACAATCCCAAGCTAGATCTTGTCAATGATGATGTGCATACAAAATTTGGTCGGATTCTGTCAATTTGTTCTCAAGATATTGAGCGGAAACGAAATTCTGACGTCAATCAAGGGCCATAACTCCGTCAAAATTTTGCGAAAAATGACGGGCAACAATCCCAAGCTAGATCTTGTCAATGTTGAAGTGCATACAAAATTTGGTCGGATTCTGTCAATTTGTTCTCAAGATATTGAGCGGAAACGAAATTCTGATGTCAATCAAGGGCCGTAACTCCGTCAAAATTTTGCAAATAATAACAGGTAACAATCCCAAGCTAGATCATGTCAATGTTGATGTGCATACAAAATTTGGTCGGATTCTGTCAATGCGTTCTCAAGATATTGAGCGGAAACGAAATTCTGACGTTAATCAAGGGCCATAACTCCGTCAAAATTTTGCGAAAAATGACGGGTAACAATCCCAAGCTAGATCCTGTCAATGATGATGTGCATACAAAATTTGGTCTGATTCTGTCAATTCGTTCTCAAGATATTGAGCGGAAACAAAATTCTGACGTCAATCAAGGGCCATAACTCCGTCAAAATTTTGCGAAAAATGACGGGTAACAATCCCAAGCAAGATCTTGTCAATGATGATATGCATACAAAATTTGGTCCGATTCTGTCAATTTATTCTCAAGATATTGAGCGGAAACGAAATTCTGACGTCAATCAAGGGCCATAACTCCGTCAAAATTTTGCGATAAACGATGGGTAACAATCCCAAGCTAGATCTTGTCAATGTTGATGTGCATACAAAATTTGGTCAGATTCTGTCAATTCGTTCTCAAGATATTGAGCGGAAACGAAATTCTGACATCAATCAAGGGCCATAACTCCGTCAAAATTTTGCAAAAAATGACGGGTAACAATCCCAAGCTAGATCTTGTCAATGTTGATGTGCATACAAAATTTGGTCAGATTCTGTCAAGCCATTCTCAAGATAATGAATGGAAACAAAAATGTCGGAAGGACAGAAGGACAGAAGGACGGAATAACGGAATAACAGAATAACGGAATAACGGAACTACGGAAGGACAGGGTGAATCCAGTATAGCCCCCACTTTTTCAAAGCGGGGCTATAATAAGTGACAATAGGAACAGCTTTGTCAAGGATCAGAATGATTCCTACTAGAAAATGTGTTTATGAAACACTATGCCCCCAACTGGTAAGTCACTTTCAAGATGTAAAAATGTCCAAAAAATGACTAAGTTCAAATTGTAAAAAAAAAGTGACAAAAATTAATCTGAGGAGTATATCCTAACCACATGCATAACTGCAAAGCATGGTCACAATGTCTGTAAAGTTTCAAAAGTATCGGTATTAAACTGTAGGAGGAGTTGCGCACACAAGGTACCCTCTATCCATTCACTAAAATGCTCGAAAAAATGACTAAGTTTAAATTGTGAAAAAAAATGACAAAAAATAATCCAAGGATTATACCCACTGCCCATTCACTTTCATTGTGAAAAATTCCCGAAAAATGGCTTCGTTCAAATTGAAAAAAAAAAGTGACAAACATTAATCTGAGGATTATATCCAAACCACATGCATATCTTCAAAGCATGGTCACAACATCTGTAAAGTTTCAAGAGAATCGGAATAAAACTGTAAGAGGAGTTGCGCACACAAGGTAGCCACTATCTATTCACTTTATCAAGAATTAAAAAGGGAAATAACTCTCACAGAATGGGCCCCTAGCCCCTTGAATTTACCTGAAAGAAAAAATATGGGTTCTCTTAATTTTCATATACAAACTACATACCTAATTTCAAGATCCTAGCTCTAATGGTTCCTGACCAAGTGCTAAGTGTTGCTCACGCATCACAGACAGACAGACAGACTCACTGCACGGACAGACCCAAACCAATATGCCCCCTCAACTTCTTCGAAGTTGGGGGCATAATAAATGGTATGGGGGTCTCAATGAGGTTAACTGATAGTCGACTTTTCAAAGTTGACATTTTTTACTGATTAGCGATTTTGGACCAAAATTTTACTAATTAGCGATTTTTGGGCCTTTTTTTAGGAGCAAGTTAGGGGCAAAACATTTACTGATTAGCAATTTTTGGGCCAAACTATTACTGCTTAGTGATTTTTGACACTTTTCTACTAATTAGAGATTTTGGGCCAAATCTTTACTGATTAGCGACTTTGGGGCCATTTTTTTTAGTAGCAAGTTTGGGGCAAAACATTTACTAATTAGCAATTTTTGGGCCAAACTATTACTGCTTAGTGATTTTTTGACACATTTCTATTAATTACAGATTTTGGGTCAAATTTTTACTGATAAGCGATTTTTGGGCCATTTTTTTTAGTAGCAAGTTTGGGGCAAAATGTTTACTTATTAGCAATTTTGGGGCCAAACGTTCACTGATAAACAATTTTCTGGCAAAATTTTACTATTATTGATTTCAGAGGAACCCATTGAGACCCTCAGGTATTTGCATCCTACAGGCTCATATTGATTTCATCTGAGCCACTGCACCAGAAAACCAACAATCCCCATATGCGAAAACAAAGGTGCAGATCAGCTGGACAGTAACTGTACAGCTGATCAGCATCTTTGTTTTCGCTACACAGATTTCCTACCTTTCTTTACTGCAGCATGTAGTTCCTCAGTAATTGTATTCATGATAGATAATTCAACCATAGCATGTTGTAATGTGTGGATTCTGAAAGATGAACAGTAAAAAAAGTAAAAACAACAGTTACTGTTAAACAGATTCTTTAAGCATGGTTCATTGCATCCGATTTAGACAGTAACATTAGCATTACCTAACATGCTAGGTAGCACTAACCTTGGACCTATACATTTTAATGTTGAAAAATCGCAACTATATCATTTGACTGAGGTACCCAGTAATAATACAAGTCATGTTCAGAACAACTGGTATGCAAGTTTCTCAGGTAACAACAAACACATAATACCTACAATAGTTTGAAATTGCTTGTGGTTTCCAAAAAGGCCCAACACAAACAAAGCTGTACAAGCACAGAAGCTGACTAGAGGCTGGAAATTTTAAATTTAGATAGTAGAGGAATTGTACAATCCGTATAGCGAAAACAAAAGGTGCTGATCAGCTTTGCGGTTACCGTGAAGCTGATCTGGGTCTTTATTTTTGCATATGCAGATTGTTGGTTTTCTCATGACACAGCTAAAATGATAAAGAGAGGGAAAGCAGGGGCCGTGGATGTAAACATTAGTTTATTTTACAACTCCTGCAGCTCCCAGCTTTAAAGTAAATGCAATGCAGATACAACCATTTTCACTGCATCCAACAACACATAAAATTAAAATGCATCAACTCACTTGTTAATACACACAATGCTTCTAGAAACATACCTATTGAGACAGAGAATAAAATCAGCTTTCATTTGTTCCGTAGCAGCTGATTTTGTGAACATTCTGTTCAAAGCCTGGGTATTCCATCTGAGGTCAACTGGGTACTGGTGCAAAGATAGCTTCTCTGAAAAAAAAATGCTTTGCTTTAGTATCTGTTACATTTACTTTGAAAATGTTGAGTAACATATGATTTGAACTATAGCTAACATCTAAATTCTTACAAAACTACAAAGGCAATTTCATGTCGCAGTATATAGTCTTTTAATATAGCTTAACTATAAAACAGTCCTGGGTAAGCAAGCTTGTCCGAGCAGCAGACTACCAGTATTTTGTGCACAAGGAATAGGCATTTCTTACATACCTCTATCATAAAGATAGAAAAATTCCGGTATTTTAGCGGTGGTAGATAAATCGATCTTACACTGCTGGCTTGGTTGCTCATGCAAGATAAGAAAAGCACGCGATATAATTCGATCGTTTCTACTGCTTGCAGCAATGGCGTTCACCAAAACTAGACAAAAGTGATGTTTTTCACAGCGAGTATTCTTGAATCACACTCGTTTTAAAATAAAAACAAATAAAAACTGGTTTTTTGTGAAGAACTAACAAAAATCATCTTTAAATTATCCATAGATACTCCTTTTGTCTGGTCTACAGCACTCAGTGTATACTCTTGTATCTTAGATGTCATTGCTGTCGCACATTTCATAACCTTGTGTCTGAGATATTAGCAATGTCACACATTTCATTATCTTGCGTTTGAGATATCAGTGCTGTCACACATTTCATTATCTTGCATCTGAGATGTCAGTGCTGTTACATATTTTATAACCTTGTGTCTGAGATATCAGTGCTGTCACACATTTCATTATCTTGCATCTGAGATGTCAGTGCTGTTACACATTTTATAACCTTGTGTCCGAGATGTCAGTGCTGTCACACATTGCATTACATTGAGCCTGAAATATCAGTGCTGCCACATATTGCATAACATTGTGTCAGAGATGTCAGTGCTGTCACACATTTCATTACCTTGTGTCGGAGGTGTCAGTGCTATCACACATTTCATTACCTTGCGTCTAAGATTTCAGTGCTGTCACACATTTAATTATCTTGTGTCAGAGGTGTCAGTGCTATCACACATTTCATTACATTGTGTCTGAGATGTCAGTGCTGTCATACATTGTGTGACCTTACATTTGAGGTGTCAGTGTTGTCTTACATTTCATTATCCTGCATCAGTGTCAGTGCTGTCACACCCTTTATTACCTCGTGTCTGAAAAGTTTGTGCTGCCACAAATGGCATAACATATTGCATTACCTTGAGTCTGAGATGTGAGTGCTGTCACACATTCTTCATATCCTGTCAGTGGCAGAGCTTGCAACATGTGTTGGGAAATACCCTCTAGACTGCTCACAAACTCTCTCACATTTACACTGAACATTGACTGTCTTTGCTTGAAAAGATTCTGAACCAGTCTGACTGTCATGCTGCAGTCTTCCAGTGACATGGAGTTCAACATGGTGATGAAGGAATGCTTGATTTGTAGACTGGGCCTTGTCAAGTCATGCAAATCCAGCCTGTAAAATAACAACCGTATATAACACAAGTAATATCTGTACACTAAAATATATTTCGTTACCCTTGTATCTATTTATTACCGCAATCGTTAAGAGATTTGTTTGTTTGTATTGTGGTTTTAATTCCCAGTCATGTTAGGTTGCAGTCACCACTTCTAGGTATAAACAAATGAGCCGCCTCATGGGAAAACCAACAATCTGCATAGGCGAAAACAAAGACGCAGATCAGCTTCGCGGTAACCGCGAAGCTGATCAGCGCCTTTGTTCTCGCTACTCGGATAGTACAATTCCTCTTCTTCTTAAATCCGAAATTTCAAGCTTCTAGCTCTTTTCTGTGCTTGTACAGACCAGTTTGTGTCGGACCTGTTCGGAAACCACATTGTTGGTTTTCCCACGAGGCGGCTCAAATACTAGAAGGAGTAAATAAAACATGCTCAAGGACATAATGCAGCAATCAGGGGAGGGGTTCCAACCCAGGACCTCTTGTTTCAGATTTCAACACTTTACTACTAGGCCACCATGCTTCCAACTGTTTTAGCTAACTTGCTAGACTAAATGTATAGGTCTTACAAGGGGTCCAAATCCTTCTATATGCTAGCCCCCAAATTTGTGATTGAAAAATCTGTAACAAGGAATAACAAACTTTGAATAAATCATTTTTTTTAATTCCATCAAATATATAGCATGTAAAAATAACGTACCTATCATCCTGCAGGTTATCTATCAAGTAGCCAACAATGGCAGTGTTAGTTGTGGCCTGAGCTAGTCTGGGGTCAAGCTGATAAGCCTGCACATCTGGCAACCTGACCAGGGATATACCAAGTTCTGGCTGAGGGGCTGAGTCTGTGAAGTTTGGCAGCAATGTGAAATGCTGGTTCAGAATGTCTCCAGATATCTGTTAAAGCAATTATTTGAGCCGCATCATGAGACAAGAACTCCGCGGAGGTCGATATCGCACCTGCATCGGGCAAAGTCAATAGACCGTGAAATATAGTTCAAGGGCACCGGGTCAAGGTGCGTGCTTGAAGGGCATGTCAAGGACAATTACTATGCAAGGTTTCAGACTCGCAGCTATGTCTGTTGTCAAGAAAACCAAACTTCTACGTAAAAATTTTCAAAGTCAGTGGACCGTGAAAAATAGGTCAAGGGCACTGGGTTAAGGTGCGTGCTTGAAGGGTATGTCAAGGACCATTACTATGCAAGGTTTCAGACTTGCAGCTATCTCTGATGTAGAGAAAACCAAACTTCGACGTAAAAATTATCAAAGTCAGTGGACCGTGAAATATAGGTCAAGGGCACCAAGTTAAGGTGCGTGCTTGAAGGGTATGTCACGGACAATTACTATGCAAGGTTTCAGACTCGCAGCTATCTCTGATGTCGAGAAAACCAAACTTCGACGTAAATGTTGACAAAACTTCGACGTAAAAATTTTCAAAGTCAGTGGACCATAAAATATAGGTCAAGGGCACCGGGTTAAGGTGCGTGCTTGAAGGGTATGTCAGGGACAATTACTATGCAAGGTTTCAGACTCGCAGCTATCTCTGATGTCGTGAAAACCAAAATTCGACGTAAATGTTGACGGACGGACGGACGAACGAACGCACGGACGGACGAACGAACGGACGGACAGAAATTTGGACTCCTATATCGCACCCTGCTATAAGCAGGTGCGATAAAAACGGGATCTTTGCCTATGTGAAAACTAAGGCGCAGATCAGCTTCGCAGCTGATCAACACATACGGATCCCTCTTCTACTTATATTCAAAATTTTAAGCTTCTGGTCTGCTTCTGTGACTGTACAGGCCGGTTTGTGTCGTACCTTGTTGGAAACCCCGAAGACCGGTTTTCTTGCGTCACGGCTCATTCCAAAGAAACATGAACAAATTCAAGTCCAATTGACATCTAATATCAAATTCTGTTGAGATTATTTTATGCTTCTTTTAAAGATTTGATTAAGAAATACCTAAAAGTATCTGGAGCCTAAATGATATTTGAAACTTGCCAAATTTCGCTATGCTAGAAAACAAACATCATAACAATGTTATACAAAAGCCAGAATGAACAAGCCATATACAAAATGCTTTTGGGTACATATAGGTAAATATAATATACCTGTTTTGAAGTTTTGTTCTTCTGTGTCTGCACCAGTACATTATAGCAAGCCAAGTACAGTGACTTCTGTACACAACATCCAAGGTCTATCTGCTTCTTGGCAATCCTGCAAACCTCTAGAAGACTTTGAATACTTGGCTTGTCTCCCCTGGGTAGAGTCTCCTTCAGGGAGGTGTGAAGAGTATACAGCCAGTCAAATACAGGTTTTGATTGGATACCCAAACTGAGGCAGAGCCTTCTCAGGTCTGTCTCTGTGAAACTCTTCCCATCATCCTAGCAAAATTAGAAAACAAGAGCATTATTTCAGAAAGTCAAGGCATCAAAAGCCCCTGTAGAGCTGTACTTTTATATCTTTGAGACTAGCTCGTACCAAATGAGCCACCGAACAAGAAAACAAATAATCTGTATATGCAAAAACAAAGAAGCAGATCAGCTGATCAGCACCTTTGTTTTCGCTATAGGGATAGTACAATTCCTATTCTTCTTCAAAACAAAATTTCAAGGTTCTAGCCTGCTTCTGTGACTGTACAGGCTGGTTTGTCTGGTCAGACCTGGTTGGAAAAACAAATATTTGGTTTCCTCATAGGCATGATAGGAAGGCTAGAATATTTGTGAATCCAGCTCGCTTTCATGTATCTATCTGATAGTAAAGTATAGGAATGGATTATGGAGCAAGACTTGCCACAAAAGTAGCCCTACATTAATTCAATAGCCTTTTTTATTGTTACAACTAAGCTACAACCTTATCAAGCCACTTCAGAGTCTGCATAAGTGTTAAACGCCTGTACCACACAATACATTATTAGCTTCACAACTAAACTATTCAATATTTAGTATCTGACTTTAGTCAAATAATTATGCTTACTTATTTGATTAATATATAAGCCGCCGCACCAGAAATGATTTGCATATGCGAAAACAATGACGCAGATCAACTGTGCAGTAACAGCTATCAGCGCCTTTGTTTTCGCTATACGGACAGTACAGTCCCTCTTCTTCTTAAATCTGAAATTTCAAGCTTCTAGCTACTTTCTGTGGCTGTACAGCCTGGTTTGTGTCAGACTGAGTCGGAAACCCAGATTGTTGCTTTTTTCACACCAAGGCTCATATTCCCTACCTCCCCAGAAACATAAATCTCCACCCCTCTGTTTCTCATGGCCCGAGAAATCTCACCATGTCGTGGGTCCATTGACAAGAATAACCTGACAAAACAAATTATGTGTTTATGTAATGTAGAACGCGGCGTCCCATCTGGGGCTATTCTGTTTGCTCAGAGAAATTTCATCCAAAAATGAGATAAAAAATAACTCCTTACAACCCTTAAAATGAAAGTGGACTCATCCAATTGATAATGATGAAGGAATCCATCCGTCAAATATGGGTTAAGAACCTTAAGACCTTCGTAGTTAACAGACTAAAACTTAAAGTTTGATGGTCCCATCACGAAATAATTTTATGGTGTCATATCCAATCTGTCTGCCTCTGATTTGATGTGCTTTGCAAATGAATCCAAAAACAGAGAACTATTACTGACCAAATCACTGGCAGAATTAATATATTTCCTAATCATAAAAATTAATGTCACCATTTCATAATCAACCCACCTGAAGTTAGGGTGGGTTTTGATACTAGGTATCTCCCCATCTATCACACCTCTCTCATTAATACTGAGCACCCCACATGGCTCTAGGAGGGCATTTAGTCGGTCCAGAACTGAGGCACTGTAATAAAAGACACAGAAATATGTTTTAGCACACCATTTACTCTACAATCCTTCATATTTCTCAAATTGTAAATTTTATATAAATTAGCAAATAAGATTTTTATTATGGTCTCACGACAATGTTACAAAATGGCAGTCTCCAAGGACGGCCATTATGAACCTTACAATAAGCAATATGTAGAAAATGACTGCTTTGTAAGAAGTGTTGCTTCATAGGCAGCAACTGAGAACAAACCAGTCATATATACTTGTACTAGAAATGCGTGTTTGTAAAACACTATGCCCCCAACTGTATGCTTGTCCCTAAACTGGCAGTTTGTATGAACCATTAATTTCATTCAAATGAAACACAAAAATAATAATTTCCTGAAGAAGCTGTTCGACTGCCTCTGTTTTGACCTTGATCCTGAAACAGAATGTAAGCTTTTTGCAGACAAGTTAGAAATGGAGTAAAAATTAAACAAAAAAGAGAAATTTTATCAACATTAGACAGAAAGTCCTCAAAAGTTAATCAGGTGGTCTTCCTCTTAGCCCCAAACAGTATACCAAATATGAAAGCTCTCGCTCAAATACTTTTTGAGAGATCTTGTACACATGATTTTCAAATTTTGATTTCAAAGGGACATAACTCCAAAAAGGGGCATAACTCGGACATGAAAAAAATATGGGTCAACTATTATTTCATGAGGAATTTGTATGTGTAATTTCTAAACCGTAGCATTCGCCGTTCAAAAGTTTCAAATTTCGCCGAAAAGTGGAAAAATCAATCAAAATTTCAAAATTGAATTTTTTTGTCAAAATTTGACAGAAAGTTTTCAAAAGTTGATCAGGTCATCTACTCCGCAGCCCTAACCTGTATGCCAAATATGAAGGCTCTAGCTCAAATACTTTTTGAGATACATGTATCTTGCACACAAGATTTTCAAATTTGATTTTTCAAAGGGACATAATTCTAACTAGAAATAAGTGTTTGTAAAACACTATGTCCCCAACTGTATGCTTGCCACTAACCTGGCACAGTTTTTTTTCCATTATTTTTGAAAATCATGTAAGCAAACAGAGTTGACCTGGGCACAAATAGCAAACTTGAGGACTAACAGTGATAACAGATGCACACTTAAATCCGAAAGTGGTAAAATTGATAAATTTTCAAAATTCTTTAATTTTGTCAAAATTTGACAAAAAGTTCTCAAAAGTTAATCAGGTGGTCTACTTCTTGGCCCCAATCAGCATACCAAATATGAAAGCACTAGCTCAAATACTTTTTGAGATATCTTGCACACAAGATTTTCAAGATTTTTTTTTCAAAGGGAGATAATTCAGAAAGGGGGCATAACTCAGAAAAGAAAAAAAAATACAGGTCATCTATTTTTTCATGAGGAATCCATATATGAAATTTCAAGACACTAGCATCCACTGTTAGAAAGTTTCAAATTTCATCCGAAAGTGGTAAAATTGATAAATTTTCAAAATTCCGTAATTTTGTCAAAATTTAACAAAAGGTTCTCAAAAGTTAATCAGGTGATCTACTCCTTGGCCCCAATCAGCATACCAAATATGAAAGCACTAGCTTAAACACTTTTTGAGATATCTTGCACACAAGATTTTCAAGACTTTTTTTCAAAGGGAGATAATTCAGAAAGGGGGCATAACTCAGAAAAGAAAAAAAAATATGGGTCATCTTTTTTTTCATGAGGAATCCATATATGAAATTTCAAGACACTAGCATCCACCGTTTAAAAGTTAAGAAAAAAGTGGTGCGGACACACGGACACACAGACACACGGACAAGCCCAAAGCAATATGCCCTACCAACTTTTTCAAAGTTGGGGGCATAAAAAGGGGCATAACTCGGACATGAAAAAAAATACGGGTCAACCATTTTTTCATGAGAAATCTGTATATGAAATTTCAAAACCCTCACATTCACCGTTCAAAAGTTTCAAATTTCACTGAAAAACTGGAAAATCAATCAAATTTTCAAAATGCCATATTTTTGTCAAAATTTGACAGAAAATTCTCAAAAGTTGATCAAGTCATCTACTCCGCAGCCCCAACCAGTATGCCAAATATGAAGGCTCTAGCTCAAATACTTTTTGAGATATCTTGCACACAAGATTTTCAAATTTTGTTTTCAAAAGGACATAACTCAGAAAAGGGGCATAATTCGGACATGAAAAAAAATATGGGTCAACTATTTTTTCATGAGGAATATATATAAGAAATTTCAAATCCCTAGCATACACCATTCAAAAGTTTCAAATTTCACTGAAAAGTGGAAAAATCAATCAAATTTTCAAAATTCCATATTTTTGTCAAAATTTGACAGAGAGTTCTCAAAAGTTGATCAGGTCATCTACTCCTCAGCCCCAACGAGTATGCCAAATATGAAGGCTCTAGCTCAAATACTTTTTGAGACTAGAAAAAGTGCCTTGAGAGGCACGTATACCCCTGGCTGGTAGCTACCCCCCCCCCCACCCCCACCCCTAAGTCCACTGCTCCCAACCCAGACATGCTTACTGACACTGACACATTGAACCTCAATTCCTGAATTAAAGAGAGCACCCTCAACTACATCTTAAAATTTGTATTTGCAAAAAGCACTAAAACCATAATGGGAGTGGGGTGTAGTAGAATGACAGACCAATTATAGAGCAGTATACAGAGCTGACTTGTATACTCATCTAGGACTTGATCGCGGACATTGAGGGTCAGGTCCTCGGTCCTAGATGGAAAATAGAATGTCATTCGTCAATAATATTAATAAAAAAAAAAAAAAATTAAGATGTCCTTGATTTTGACCTCTAGCCCCACCCCCAGCATGTACCCTAGTGTCTAATGTCATTAGAAACAAGGCAAACCTTATAGAGTACCTATGGGGCAAGTATGAATGATTTCTTAACAAAAAAAGTGCAGAAAATACAATTGTTAAAGAAGTTCTAGATTTTGACCTCTAGCCCCACCCCCTGCACATAGACCCTAGAGTCTGAATCTTACATGGTACCTATGGTCTAAGTATGAATGCGTTCTGGCAAGACTTAGTGGATGTCAAGAAAACAGACTTACAGAAAGTTTATCATGGTATATATCATATAAAAATGTGTCCTAGATTCACCCCTGGGGACGGTAACCAGGATTTGGTGACATTGAATATGAAAGCAAACCCTAAAGGGTATCTATGAACTATATAAGAATACATTACTATGATTGTTTGTTAAGATATGAACTTAAGAGAAGAAACATTAACATTGTAAACAGCACATTTTAAAGGTGACCTACTTTTTTACACCCAGCCCCGCCCCCGGGCATGGACCCTGGGGTCCGAACTCATGGAAACAAAGCAAACCCTTTAGGGTACCTATGGTCCAAATATGAATAGTTTCTGACCATTGGTTCATGAGATATACACCTCTAGAGAAACTTTAACCAAAACTTTGACATAAATTCTACGAACGTTCCGGAATTACGAACGAAGAAACGAACTAACGAACGAACGAACATACGAACGGAAAGACAAAAACTATATACCCGTCGGCATAAATGCCGGGGGTATAATAACGTGCACACAAGATTTTCAAATTTTGTTTTCAAAGGGACATAACTCAGAAAAGGGGCATAACTCAGACATGAAAAAAAAATATGGGTCAACTATTTTTTCATGAGGAATACATAGATGAAATTTCAAATCCCTAGCATGCACCATTCAGAAGTTAACAGACAGACAGACAGACAGACAAGCCGAAAGCAATATGCCCTTCCAACTTTTTCAAAGTTGGGGGCATAAAAATTGTTCCTTGTTTGCCAAAAATCATGTATTAGCAATAGCAATCAAAAATGTGTGGGCAGCCCATCCATCGTGATATTTAACAATGATGTAAGAGCAAAACAATAAAAATCTTTGTGGAAGCATTTGCAGATAAGCTTTTAGTTGAGTCTTTGAAATAAAATGGATGATTTTTATCAAGGAAGGGTTACAATCTGTATGTTTTACCTGCAGAAGTTGACATTATCCACCAGTAGCCACTCCCCTGACTGCAATGATCTGACCAATAGGCTGTCAATCCACTCAAAAGCTCCGCCCCCACTGCCAGGCATAGCAGCTGTCAACTTGTCAATCAAAACAGTCAGCCTCTGTTTGATCTTACCAATACTTTCTCTGTTTCCTGTGCAATAAAGAAGCAGACACTTTCAGAATGCATGAACATTTTAGCAGAAGGCAAACTACATGTATTTTCTTTAGACACATTTACTCCCTAGAGTACTGCCTGTACTGGTTAAAACCCAGGAAGCGACAGCTCTGTCCCGACATGACTGAAAAATTGTTGACTGGGAAGTTAAACCTAAATACAAACAAACAAAACTATTTTCTTTCACAGATTAATATCATTTTGCACAAAGGGTCTTTAAGCCAATGAACTTTTAGATTAGAAACACACAATGAGTTTTATAGACAATGTATAACTATCTAGCATGACCAGTAATGCCTTGCAGCTTTTCCTTGTGATCCAAGGAATAAGGGATTGTGTTGATATCATTTTGGTAATTCTTAATGATAAGGAATAAATTCATAAAAAAATTCTTTAAAACATATGTTGCAAGCACTCATTAGATATACAGGCATTAAGATTGGCCACTTCCATCATGAGAAGCAAAATGAGCCACCGCATAAGGAAACCAACAACAGCATAGGCAAAAACTAAGGTGCAGATCAGCTGTGCAGTAACTGATCAGCACCTTTGTTTTTGCTCCATAGATGAAGAGTTCTTGACCAGAAAATCTATGTTAATCCTACCTTGACAACCTTCCATTCTTTTAGAAATTTTTCTGACCAACATGACAGTTTCTAGCAATCTGCCAACCTGCTCCTTCATTACTTCCAATTCTTCCATATTTGATTTCTTTTCTCCTTGCTTAGCAACAGCCAGGTAGAGTTTCCATAGTTCCTGTAACTTAGCAACTGTTGTCAAGGACTGTTGGCCATCTTGGTTCAGCAGACAGGCCTGACACAGTTTCTGGACAAGTGTATTCACATCAGTGGCTACTTCTTCGATGTGTCTACTGGTATCTGCCTGAAATTGGAGATTACCAGATTACTAGTATGCGAGAAAATTATCATTCAAAATTTAGATAATTTGTTTGTTTGTTCGGATTTAACATCGCTTTCAACATTATCTGTCACATCACGGTGTCTGGTTGTGACAGGGAGCTCAATGCCCACTTTTATAGTGCTGCCTCACTGTGGTATCAGATCCTAGACACTTTAACCTGATACAACCCCCAGTCACATTATACTGACACTGGAGCGACCAGTCCTAGCCCTACCCCGAAAATCCGAGTGCCAAGCGGGGAGCAACTAGTACCATTGTTAACGACTTTGGTATGTCGCGGCCCGGGATCGAACCCAGTACCTCCCAATCTCGGAGCGGACACTCTACCTTCTGAGCTACTGAGGCTGGTAAAATTAAGATAAAGAACCATAATGCACCTATCAGTATTTTAACAGGAGAAGGGACGGTGGGGATATAGGGGAAATTAGACACCATACAGTAAAAATTTCTCCAGCTAAAGGGAATTACACAGATTGTCGAGACTCAGTGTTGGAAAATTTAATAATTTTCAAGTAATTGTTAAATCAGAAGGTACAGAATGTTTTAAGATATTTTCCAACAAAATTTTGATTTTAACTGTACTTGAATATGTTTCAGGACGAAATTGATCTACAAAACCTAACAACCACAACAGAAACACTACATGTGTCGTATCCAGGGAAACAGAAAGAAGAAAATGTCACTGCTGTTGCTATCCTATTTGCTGTCACCTCCATTGGTTGCCTAGGCAACTGTGTTGCCATTTCAACCATTATCATATGTAGAAAGTTCCGAAAGTCATCTACGGCATTTCTGTGCCATCAATGCCTTCTGGATCTGGTGAAGGGATTCTATAGTTTCCTATACGGTCATCATTTACTTCATGGACACCAGGTGTCATTATGCAACCTTGTCGGGGTAACGTACCTATTGCTAGTGACTGTGTCTGCGTATAACTTGATAGGTATTGTTGTGAATGAGGAGTATGAACTGCAGAGTCCACCACGGAGCACGGACAAAAATAAATATTGCATCATGTTTGGACTGTCTCTCATCTGGTTTACGTGTCTCCTCCTGAACATGGGGGTCGTGTTTCTACCTCAGGGAACGGAGTACATACGCGAGCTGGGAACCTGCACATTTGCATATGGATCGGCAAGCAATTTTGTGTTAAGAGTGTTGTGGATGCTATTGATTACAATAGCCATACTGTTCTCACTATTTCATTTCATCAGCATGTATCGTAGAATACGATTTAAAGACAACGATTTGAAACTCATCGACGACATTCAAGCCCGATTTTCAGAGGACCTTGACCTTGAAGCTTTTCAGAATATCAAACAGGAAAACCTGTATGACTATTTATATCTCAGGAGAGTCATTGTGTTGCTTCTTATGGTTGTTACGTTTATCATATTTTGGTATCCGCTATTCATTTTGATACTTGTTGATCATCGATTCCAACAGCCTATTTCTGTATACAAGACACTGACACTCTTGACTTGGTGTCACCCTGCAACAACCCCTTTGTTTACATTCTATATTCTTTACGATATGTGCAAGAAAGATGGCTTAATGCGGAGACTGTATTCAAATATCTATCCCATGTTGCAATTCTACAACCACTCAATGGGAAGGAAGCCTTGGGAAACAATGGATTCTGGTATATATAATTCCTATTTTGGAGCAGACGGACAGCCTCTTTCTGAACAGGAAATGGCTGAGAGGGCACATCTCATGCAGGGGGAAAGACGTAGAAATATTGTTGATCATACGAGTAGACTGAGTGTAGACGGAGCAGAAACACAGATCAAAATAGAACAGTGGGATAGCTCGCCAACTAGTCCAGGGAAACGAAGAAAGAGCAAATGACTATAAGTTTTCTGCCCATATTACTGTATATTAGGAAAGGTTTGCAAGAACTTTATTTTCATTTAATATTCACAAAGTCATTGCCTTGCATATTCAGAGTTTTCGCTAATTAAGCTCTTTATTTCAAAGAGATCAGGCCAACCTCATTATAACACTATCTTTGGGGTCCATGGAAACAGAACATGTTATAAGTGAACCATGTTATAATGCGGTTATTTACGATAGAAATACAGTAAAATAATCAGTATGGGAGCCATGACATGGCTGCGGTATATTGAAAACCGCACTATAGTGAGGCACATTATAATGAGGTTGAACTGTACTTACTCTCGAATTCAAGTAACTGTAAGCTGATTAGCGCCTTTGTTTTGCTACACCGATAGTACAATCCCTCTTCTTCTTAAATCCGAAAATTTCAAGCTTCTATGCTTTTTCTGTGACTGTACAGCCTGATTTGTGTCAGACCTGGTCAGATCCCCAAATTGTTAGTTTTCTCAAGCAAAGGCTCAGTAATTGTCATCAGCTACCTGTTCAAATCCACCAAGCAGTTCTGTGGTATCCATGGCACTATTCATAGCTAGCACATTTAACCTGCTGCCTGACAGTGTGGCTAACATCTGTACCAAACTAGACTTGCCACAAGACTGGGGGCCAACCTGTGGTGACAAACATATAAACAGACATGT
This sequence comes from Rugalucina vietnamica, assembly GCA_964017185.1. Taxonomy (NCBI): domain Eukaryota; kingdom Metazoa; phylum Mollusca; class Bivalvia; order Lucinida; family Lucinidae; genus Rugalucina; species Rugalucina vietnamica. Next base: position 55,838,761 of record OZ024874.1, on the reverse strand, counting down.
AATTTAGAATAATCTTCAGCTTTAAGTTCCAGTCAACAGTTTTTCAGTTATGTTGGGGAAGAGCAACCACGTGTTGGGTACGTAACCAGTACCATGGGGACTAAAAAGTCTTACGAAGGACACAACCCTGCAGGTCGATGTATAAACCCCAATGTCTTCCCATCAAGTCTAATACCGCTTCAAAAACATGCCCATGCAACATATGAGCCGTCTCGTGGGAAAACCAACAGTGTGGTTTCCGAACAGGTCCGACACAAACCGGGCTGTACAAGCACAGAAAAGAGCTAGAAGCTTGACATTTCGGATTTAAGTAGAAGAGGAATTGTACTATCCGAGTAGCGAAAACAAAGGCGCTGATCAGCTTCGCGGTTACCGCGAAGCTGATCTGCGTCTTTCTTTTCGGTTATGCAGATTGTTGGTTTTCCCACGAGGTGGCTCATATAGAATTTTCTGAAGCTGTAAAAATTGAAAATTTTCAGTGAAAAAAAAAATGATATTTTTCTTGTTTTTGCTCAAAACATTGAGTACTCATAATCTATTTGGATTAGAAATAAGAAAGATAGGTATACCCCTGCAAACCCCAGTTTTACTATACAAAAATGGGGTATGAGAGGGGTATACATTACATGGACATGCTATCCTGATATACAACGAAATTCTGCCCGTCCACAGAGATATTTCATACTGCCTGTTTTTGACGGACATTTCCTATTTAAATTTTATTGTAATTTATTTGTAATACCGTTGTATTTTTGTACAAGCATTTGCAATATTTTAGCGTTATAAACAAGTCAGCATCACTTAACACTATGTTTGTCACAGTTGTTTTGTAACTCTGTCAGTGGCATTCAAATACGAAAATTAGCCTATGCAATACAGAGATTCTTTTGCTGTGGGTACACACTAGTACATGAGTACTCACCATCTGTTTTTGGATCAAAAATAAGAAAAATTGTTTACCCCTGTATATCCCAATTTTACTATATAAAAGTGAGGTTCAAGGGGGTATATTTTTCATGGAAGTGTTTTCCTGATGCTATTAAAGTGTTGCTGAACTCTGCTCCCATAACACTTCAAACATTGACAAAATCCTACCAGGATGGCCATCCAGTTCATCTCCACACATTTCATCAAAGACTCCAGTGGTTCCAGACAATGATGTAAAATCTCCATAGCAACTGAGCCGTCTCTATGGGAATGACCTTGACCTTCTATGGGTAGAAACGAATGACCCACTTGTAAGAATGTTGTACCACAATGGAATATGCCACTGGGTTTGTAAACTTCAAACTGTGCTGGAAAGATTTCTTCAAAGAGTGCATAAACCTGAAACGAAAACATTTTTCATGATTATGTCAAAAACCCAAACTTTTGAGACGGATATACATGTACAAGAACAAAAATCAAATCAATTTAGACTAGAGGCACTTTTATAGGGTCCATTTGTTTCAAGATCTACCCAAAACTTGTAACTTCTTACAGAAATTTTAAAATCAAATTAATACTATTAACAGAGGCTTGAAACTTTGATAATGTGAATTGTACTTTCAATTAAGCAAAAACATAGACTCTGTCCAGCTGTCTGCACCTGTCTGCACATCTTGAAGCTAATCTTCACCTTTGATTTTCAATACATGTATCAATTGTTACCTTATTTTTGTCAGCCAATGTTCTCATTCTATCAGCATAGATAAGATGAACATACTCTCCTGGGTTGAAAGAAGCTGGTTCCTGAAGTTGGACAAACTGAAGTCATGCCCATGCAATATACAGAGATTTTTTTATGTTGTAAAAAAGGAAAATTTTCAGTAGATTTTTTTTTTTAATTTTTTTCTTATTTTTGCTCCAAAACATAGATTGTGGGTACAAGTTAGAACCGCCTCAGTGAGGCGGTTCTAATGAGTACCCACAATCTATGTTTCGGAGCAAAAATACCAAAAATAGGTATACCCCTTCAAACCCCAGTTTTTCTATATAAAAGTTGTGTTCAGGGGGTATACTTTTCATGGACATGTTTTCCTGATGGATAACTCCTTGTAAGGCCAAGATTGACTAATAGGCTTAGCTTGTTTGTTTGAATGGATGCTTTATGTCCCAGTCAACAGCTAAGGTCATGCCAGGATGTTGTCTACATTTTATGGGACTTTAACCCAAAATGAGGATGTCATGACATCAACAAGTGCTTGAAATATAACCATCCAAATAAGCCACAAAGCTTATACCTATGAATGGTTTGACTTGAACCACTTTTCCTGGGCAGGCCTAGATGGTAAGACCTGCGTGGTTAACCAGTAATCAGATGGTCAGTCAGTAGCGTTTAAGCTTTGCTTGAAGGCACAAGCAGCCCATCTATTTCTTTAGGCCCAAATGGGCTGGGGCCCTGACAGATTAATGGCTTTGGGGTTCTACTATCCGCAAAGAATTTTTTCTTATATCTGGCTAGGTCACAATGACAGTGGTTTTCATCCAACACGCAAAAACAAATTTTAGGAGAAGATTCATATAAGCTTCCTTGAAGCTTGTTTTCTGATCCTTTGATTTAATGACTGTCATTATTGTTATATGTGAATTTATTAATAAACTAGTGTTTAAACCAAAACAAATTTATTTGGACTTATTCAAAACAATTCAAATCAAAGTTTGATCGACATTTTATATTGTAAAATATCAAAGAAACGTTAATGTTATGAGCATCCATTATTATATACTTACAAGACATGGCATACACTAGTAATACTACTACACATGTACCTGGTTTACCAGCAATAGATCACACCACCTGAAGAGGTCTCTGAGGTTGAACTCCCAGGGGCTCCCTTTCTGGCCCCACTTCCCCTTCACCACAGTACTCTCATACATCTGAAGGAAAGGCACACTTTAAATGAGCAACGACACGAGAAAAACGGTCTTCTGGGTGTTCGACCAGGTCTAACGCAAACCGGTCTATGCTGCTACAGAAGATGGCTAGATGCTTGAAATTTCAGATGTAGGAAGAAGAGGAATTGTATTATCTGTGTAGCGAATTGTATTATCTGTGTAGCGAAAACAAAGGCGCTGATCAGCTTCGCAGTTTCTGTGAAGCTGATCTGTGCCTTTGTTTTTGCATAGGCAAAATTCCCTTTTTCTTACAATGCGGCTCAAATAACAACAGAAACAGATTTCCAGAACTATTTTTTGTTTTGTTTTCTTGCATAATATCCATGGTTAACAACTGAGTTCATGTAAGATCACCGACGGCAGTTCTCATATTTTCCTGGGCAGGCTAAGCCTAATGAGTTAACCACGATAAGGTCATATAATGGAGACCCCAGTGTTTTAAGATTCATCCGAAAGATTGGAGAACCCATGAACCATGGTTTAGCATCATGAAAATGTGTCCATAAAATGTATACCACGTACACCCCACCTTTATATAGTAAAACTGGGGTATACAGAGGTAAACCTATTTTTCTTATGTTTGCTCTAATACATAGATTGTGGGTACTCGTTAGAACAGCCTCAGCCAGGTGGTTCTAACATGTACCCACAATCTATGTTTATGATGAAATTTTCAATTTTAACAGCTGAAAAAAATGTATGAATATTGGATGGGCAAGATTTCATAATGACGAGGTGAGTAACTTATCCGTTATAACACAGAGCTTTCTATAAGTGTTAGTCTGTTTTAAAAATGTGAAGATGGGAATGTGATAGACAAGTTTGTTGTTTTTATGGGTGAACATCCTAGACAACAATTTTTCAGTCATGTTCGGATGTTGCCACAGCTTCCAGGAAACATCCTGGGTATTAACCAGTGCTATGGGGATATAATCCATCTTGTATAAGTACCTCATTGTCAATTTAGTTTTTTCCCACCTTGGTTTTTGGAGTGGGAATTTCTTTCTGATTGCGCCTTTTCCTGGCACTTACCCTCATGTTAAATGCGACCATGTATGATAAGACCTGCTGTGGGATACTAGGATACATTGTGGCTGCTATAAACATCAGATCATTCTTTGACAAGGGTTCCACATACACCTGCATGAAAATAAAATGAGCCGCTCATGAGAGAACCTACAATCTGCATTTGCAAAAACAAAGGTGCAGACCAGCGCCTTTGTTTTTGCTACACGGATTCCTCTACATGGATTGTTTGGTTTTATCATGACATGGCTCAAATGGTGAATAACAACACAAAACCTACTACTGTTAATTTATAAATGTTCATGAGAACTTAATGTTTGCAAATATTTCAAAATTGTGGCCACACAAATTCAACGTTTTCACTAATATAAAGACTGACAATTAACGTTGTAGACTACACTCACTTTTGAATTCAAGAGTTTTCTAATCATTCAGAGACACAAAAAAAAACACAACTGCAAAACAAAAATGCTTAACTTACAGTATTTCCTTTTAAAATTAATGTTTACGTTTCTTTTTGAAACAAATCTCAGCTACTCTTCAGGAAACCTTTGGCCTAAGAAATGCAAAATGCAATTGTTGGCATTTTAATATTTATGAACAGGATAAATTACAAGTTTTTGAGTTTTATACCTGAATTTTCCACAAAGTTTGACTATTTCAACATCTATGAGCAGATGATATTTCATGCTCAGCTAAGCTGAGCTTGAAAAACTTTTTATAACATTGAGGCCAGTTCTTTTAAGAACCTTGAAGATTACAATAATGACAATGTTTTGGTAACGTACCTGTGTAAATCTGTTGAGGAATGACCGTGGCAGCCCTTTCCTCCCCCCACCCTGGTTGAGAGGGTTCTGACAGGCAAACAGCCGAGTCTTCTCATGCTGTATATGGAATGTTTTACCCAGCTCCGGCACATAGACCTCTGCCCTGTGGTCCAGACAGGCATTCAGGCCCTCTAACACAGACTGAGAGGCCAGGTTCAACTGAAAAGCAGTAAATTCAAGGTCAAGGTCAACAGCATTGAAGATCACAAAAAAACAAAAGATCAACTCATTCCTCCAACCAAACAATATATCAGTGTAAATTTAGTAAAAATCCAAACACTGGCTAATGTCCTGATAGAACAATGACTTTGAGATTTAGGTCAACATCAATTTATATTCATTGTCTCACAAAAGTTAGATTAAAATTAATCATTTAATTTTACACAGAGTGTTCAGGAAAGATACTATGGTCCAAATTTGCACTTTAAAGTACTGGTGTGACCTTGAAAATCAGGCCAAGGTCAACACAATGCATTCAATTCTCCAGTCTAATGAACATAAATAGTTTCTTGTCTTTGACAATTGTCTTCTAATTCTGTCATACCTCATCCAGCACAACCCAGCTACCAGCCTTCAGTGCCTGCAGTAGTGGACCATCCCTCCAGGCAAATATCCCACCCTCTGCTCCTTCAACAGGTAAGTCTGCTCCAAACAGGTCTGTCACATCCTGAAGTAGAAGATAGTAAAAATAGATGCATCCCAATCAAGCCTTTAAGCCTACTGATACTAGCTCAACCATCTAGGAGAAAAAATACATGACTTAAGATGAATAAAATAAAATTTACCAAGTTTCCTCAGCCTTCCATGGGCCTCTAACTTGTCATAATATTCATACATAATAACTCTGTGAGCCTCAAATTTGAAATATTCATAAGTCAACTTTCAATTTTAGAAAAACTATTTTATTCCATTTTTCTAAAAAGTTCTTGTAAGACCAGTTAATCTGCATATGCGAAAACAATGACGTGGATCAGCTTCGCGGTAACTGCGAAGATGATCAGCGCCTTTGTTTTCACTACATGGACAGTACACTTCCTCTTTTTCTTAATTGCAAAATTTCAAGCTTCTAGCCTGCATCTGTGACTGTACAGCCTGATTTGTGTCGGGTCTATTCCGAAACTTCTTATGACGCCGCTCATTTATTTGGAAAGTGCCTATGTCAATGTGTGTTTTGGTAAAATTAGTCTATAAAGTCAAGAAAGCTTACAGTCTGTTCCGACAGATTGATCCTGACTAGTTCTCTCCCCGCAGCTCTGGCTATAGCCCCGACTAGACTGGTCTTCCCCACGCCAGGAGAGCCTTCAAGTAGCAGGGGGCGGGGTAACTGTAGTCCCCGCAGGATCCTCTGGGCATTCAGGCAGGTCCCTGGGGCCGACAGAGCATAACGACTCGACTCTGTTTTCAGCTTGTCTCCTTCAAACACAACATACAGGTTTCAAAAGTAATATTTTGATATACAAGACATAATCTGAAAATTAAGTTTGTTTGCATTTCAGCCATATAAACAAACTGCATGACTTATATCAGTTCCAGTTTGTTTGTTTTTTATTTTCACAGCACATTAAAGTGGACGCATCGTTTATTGTCGCCTCCCCATGACCACAGCAATGTCCCATTTTCATTGTTTGGTTAACAGAACCCAGAACCAAAATGACTTTTGACATGACATGTGTGTAAAATGGCATTATACTTCTGCCCTTACTAATGTTTTTCATGTGTACACAGTCCAAAATGGTAGATAACCAATTAAAACATGAGCGAAAGCCAGTCACAAAAAACCTATACTTAGGGCTTCTTGATCTTCTTTTCTTACTTAAAATTTATGCCAATGAGAGATGTACTTTTATCATATGACGTCGCTGTTTTCCAGTGGATAACGTCATGTCATAAAAATCGTATAACCACACATGTATTAACACCTTTGCGGGAATACGTAACGTCATTGACGACGTCCATAACAACAATGTAAATTTTTATTGAAAATATGTCCACTTCGATGAAGATAAAATCCTATTTTAAAAGTCATATGATAAAACAAATCTTACACTCATGGTCATTTCATATGAAATTTATTAGACTCACCAAAGGCTCGTTTTTAAAAAGTTTCATAAGAAATGACCACACGTGTAAGATCCTCTATTTCTGTCGAGGCAAAAAAAAATCAAATATACTGTGTATTGTGGACTGTCAAGAAGCACAGGATATGCAGCTTCGCTGTTTACATGCTCATATACTAGTGAATAGTCCATTACCTTTAGGAATACTGAATGGTGGTATACAGAACTGATCTTCTGTCTCCATGACGACAGTCTTGGTCACATGACCACCATCTCCTAGGAGACCGAGGTCAGCAAGGTCATATGACTGGTGGGTTATAGCATTGACTTGCTGTAGGAGATATCTGAGACAGATGGTTCGAAGCTGAGAAATCACAAGATCACTGCCCTGGCTCGTTGTACCTATAAAATAATTCACTGGTTTTAGCATTTATTAGAACAAACAAATGCTTTTAGCTGGGAAAATATGAGTGCTCTTCAACTGACTAATTGTTAGAGAAAGTATTGCTCCACTAATTTAAAACTGCCTGTAAAAATCAAAAACAAAGACACAAAATTAACAGGTCAAAACCTTTTGAGTCTCCCACACTAAACCTAGGTCAATGTGTTTCCCTCGTTAGTTTAAATCTGGGCCCGAGGTTATAAAACAATTTTTCATGCTCAGCTCAGTTGATACTGAAATTTTTAAACTGCTCAAAAATATGGAATTAATAAATTTTGGTAGAAAATTCAGTTTTAGAATTTAGCAAAGTCTGTAATTTAACCTGTCAATAAAATGTTAAATTGGCATTTTAACATTTATGTGCAGGATAAATTTTAGACTCAGCTGAGTTGAGCATGAAAAAAGTTTTATAACCTCTAGACCTGATTGTCAACTGAGTTACTTGCTCCTAGCCTATGTCGGAACACCCGACAAGCACCATATACGTGTATGTAGGCTATGGCCGGTCCTAACTGGTTGTAACCAGTTGCATCCCTCATTCGATCTGAACTAGTTGAATCCAAAAATAATTAGTTACCTGCCCCTAGCCCATCCAGAAACACCAGGCAAGCACCATGTATGTAGGCCACAGCCGGTTCTAACTGGTTGTAGCTAGATTCATCACTCATTTGGTCTACCTCTACAGTCTTGGAGCATGTGTTGATAAACTGCACCCAGGACAAAATGTCTCTGATACTCACTGTACATCTGGTAAAAAATTGTGCATAATCAATAAATGAGGTATGTGGGGTGTCCGACCAGGTCCGACACAAACCACCCTGTACATCAACAGAAGGCTAGAAGCTTGAAATTTCAGATTTAAGAAGAAGAGAAACTGTACAATCTTAAGAAGCGAAAACAAAGGCGCAGACCAGCTGAGCAGATACTGCACAGCTGATCTGCACCTTCGTTTTTCATAGGCAAACTCCGATTTTCTCGTGACAAGGCTCAAATGTCAAGCAGAAAGGAAAGAACAGTCAGAACACCATACAACAATTCTCTTTACTCTAGTTATCAAAGAGAACTAATATTTAAGAGAATTAATTAGGGATCTGATGAAAGCCCACACCTTAGGCTTACTGTACAAAAGCTTTGAGAATCCCACTCACCTCTTGCCGAGCTCATTGTTAGTAAACCAGTCAACAAACTCCATCATCGCCCTGCCAACGCCACTGGTGCCATCTTCCTGGTTGCTCAGGTGTATCCCAGAGTTCAAGTTGTGCTCTATGATGTCAATGAGATCTTGTCTCTGATTGGATGGTGGGCACCAGATCTCTGTGAACCGATTACGAAGGGCTGGCGATAACTGAAAGGAGGTAGAAGTATGTCTAATAAATATCAGTTTATACAAGGAACATCCTCGTACATCTTTTTATTTGAATTGACAATAGGAAGCTTAATCACATCTTTGACTTTATTTTGCCAGTTCTAGGTAAATGTTTATCTTTACTTTTATGGTAAATGTCTAACTTTACTTTTATGGTAAATTTTTATCTTTACTTTTATGGTGAATGTTTTTCTTTACTTTTTATCAAGCTTTTTAAGTTCAACGACTTAGGTTTAAACATATTTCTTCCAGTAAGTTTCACATAATTTCTCCCGGTAAATTAAAAACAACATATTTCGCGTTTCTTCGCAACCATGGCAAACGCGAAATTTTCATTTCTCGGAGAAACACCGCGAAATAAGCCAGGTAGACAAATTCGTCTGCGCGAAATTCCTCGGTGTTTCTCGGTGAAATTTATCGGTGTTTCTCCGAGAAAGGTAATTACCTTGATTTGTCGGTCAAAGTCGGTTTCGCGGAGTTTCTCGGAGGAATTTTGAAAATGAGTACATGTATGATAATTTTTGAATAAATATAAAACATTTAAATTTAAGTTTTTACAAGAATGTAACGTACGGATATTACGTATTTCCGTTTAGATGGCTTATAATCCATATTTTAAATTAATGTTTGTTTACATTAAATTTTATAATGACCTTTAACACCTGTGTTTTGTTTCACACCATCTACGATTACCCGATCTTTGAACATAAGAATGAATGCGAAACTCATTTAATATTTAAGGGCGTCATTAGATATTCGTAGCTCGAGCATTGTCCTTTCCGACAAATAATGAAATAACCACAATTCCAGTGAACATATGGATAATCAGTATTCAGGAAAACATGTCCGTGGAATGTGTATCCCCTTAAACCCCACTTTCATGTACAAAATCTGGGTTTTGCAGGGGTCACGTATACCTATTGTTCTTATTTTTGATCAACAAATTCTGTGTGTATTCGGTAAAACCGCCTCGGCGATACGGTGCTAAGGTGTACCCACAATCAATGTTTTGAGCAAAATTATTAAGATGTCAAAAATTTTCCATGAAATGTTCAATTTTGCTTTCGAAAAAAATCTCTATACATGTATATTGCATGGGCAAGTTTTCGTAATGAATAACATTTGATCGAAGGTATTTAATTCTGTACAGTAGCGATGATTTAATACGTGCATCCTTTAGGTTGCACGTTATACGTTGTACTTAGGCTCCAAGAAAGTGTCTGTCAAAAGGATAAGGAAAAGAACCGAAGGACTCGGACTGATTCATTAAATGGCCGCGCCCTGTATAATTGGGTGCAACCCTGTCGCGGCATATTGAAAATATATGCGGAGTACTTTGCTTTCTTCCCACTCATCGTATGTCTAAATTCCCATAATCCATTGCGTGCAAAGTGTGGTTTAGATCACGAGACTGCGTCGCGCACGGACCGCTGAAACACCCTCGCGCATGCTCCCAATCGTCCAATCAAAGATGATCTTTTGAATGAACTCGCCAAGAAAGCGGGCTAATCTTTCGACTGCGCAACGCGCATTGGCATGCTCCGCCCACTGACAGAGGTCTGTCAGCTGTTTACCGCCGCCATTTTTGAAGCTTCAAAAGCCACAGACAGAGCACTTTTTCAGGTGTTTATTTGATAATTGAACGGACTTGTCACTCAAAACGATGACAGAGGGGGTCGCGCGTTAGCGCGACACCCGACCTGAGCATCACGACCAGCGTAATCTTTAGTCTTGCCAACAAAACCCGATTTGTGCGATCCCAAACGAGTATGCTTTTTCACGCTACACAATAATCACGCACCTTTGTTCTCGAGCCTCTCCTGCTGTTTATACAAAAAGTGATGATATGACGCATTTATTTTTAGAAACCACATGCATACATGTGATACATCTGAGAAGCCAAATAGGGAGATTTACTTTTTGAAATAGGGAGAATGATTAAACAAACAGGTCTGGTGCAAGTCAGGATTGAGGTAGTATACCTCCATCAAGGTTTTTAACCTCCATTGAGGTTTGAAAATGGACATGAAATCACTTATATTGAGAAAAACAAATATATTTGCAAAAATTGCAATATCATCCCCAGCAAAAGTTGTTTGCAAATTGTGAAGCTTTCAAATGAAACATTTTTCAGCAAAATCTGCTTGGGAATTTTTTGCAAATTTCTCCAATTTCATTAGTTGAAGGGGTAGTTTTTGAAATTTAAAACAATAATTTTCAATGTATGGCATATATTCAAATAGTGTATCAGTATTTCAGCTGATTTCTGTATATTTTAACTTTTTTTTCTCTAATAATAGCATTATTTGATGTTTAAAATTGCTGAAATGCTATTAAACAAAAGATAAAAACAAGTATAAACTTTTAAAAAAAGGCTAACCACTTACCCCTGGTCTCAGTGACTGAGGCCAGTGTTAGTCAATCAGAAACCCATCAATGACTGAAAGAATCAACCTCTACGAGTAAGAAGGAGGATTTTAACCTTCTCAACAAAATTATAAATGGTAATTGCAGAAATCAATGGTAACATTAGGTAAAAGAACATGTTTGTAAAAATATTCCCTGATGAATTTTCAAAACAGTTGTGTCAAAATAAGTAAATGACCAAGGTTTACAGATTTATCAACACCAAGTTTTGCAATTTTCAACTTTATGTTGCATTTTTTGAAATTTTGCAGTTGTCTATGCATATTTCAAACCTCAATGGAGGTTACAAACCTCGATTGAGGTATAATACCTCAATCCTGACTTGGACCGGACCTGACAAAGAAGGAAATTCTTGATTTCAAATAGGGAGATCAGAAATTTGAAATAGGGAGATGTATAAGTTATATAGGGAAATTTTGAAATTCCAAATAGGGAGATTTGCTAAAAAATAGGGAGATCCCTCAGAAATAGGGAGATATCACATGTATGACCACATGTTCTCTACTTTCGCTCAGGGTTATTATGTGGAAATTAATAAATGTTTCAATAAGTTCATGGTCAAATCATGTACCCAGTGTCATTTTTGGTATGTTTTTCTTATACCCAAAATTTTGAAACTCAACTCGAGCCAATAATATTTTTTTCAATTACCCTAAAATTTTGACAGTTGGTCTGCTGTGTTTGTAAACATCCAGGCTACCAAATCATGTCAACATTTTATGATTACTCGCCCTACTTAAGAATACGAGGGTGCATCAGAAAGTTCGAGAACTAATCAAATATCACGCGAACTACTGAACGTATCGTAATGAAACCTCGCATGAAAAATGAATGAACTGTCTCTGACATATATGACAGACGCAAACGTCTGTGACGTCATCAGTGATGACGTCATATTTCATAAATGACGTCACGTTACGTTCACACGTTCGAAAATGGCGTCGCATAACGTTCACGAACAGCGTATCATTATTAAGTTTTACATGAAGCTCGGTAAGTCTTTTACCGACACCCGTGTTGATTTGCAGAAAGTTTATGGAGATTCTTGTCTATCCAAAAGTGCGATTTCGAAGTGGATGAATAGATTTAGGGATGGTAGAGAGACGACCGAAGACGACGCACGTATTGGCAGGCCAGTGACGGCAACAGATGAAAAAACAGTCGCTGCTATACATCAGTTTATTCTGGAAGATAGAAGAACCACGGTGGAAAATGTAGCAGATAAGTTTGCAATTTCATATGGAGCAGCGCAAGACGTTATGACAAATAAATTGGGAATGCGCCGCGTTTCGGCTAGATGGGTCCCCCGTTTGTTGACGCCAGCACAGATGGGGGTGAGGGTAAAAATGTGCCATGATTATCATAGAAAATATAAAGAGGAAGGCGACAACTTCCTAAATCGAGTGATTACATGTGACGAGACTTGGATACACTTTTATGAACCCGAAAGTAAGCGTCAAAGTTCCGTGTGGAAGCATCCTTCATCACCATCACCCACAAAAGCCCTAGTTTCCAAGTCAGCCGGGAAGGTTATGGCCATTATATTTTGTGATATATATGGTGTATTGCTTAACCACTTTGTTCCTCCGAAAACAACAGTCACTGGGAACTATTATGCAGCATTACTAAGATCGGAGCTCATGTCAGCAATAAGAAAAAAACGGCCATGTCTACTTACGACAGGTTTTTACCTGCACCACGATAACGCGCCATGCCACTCGAGCCAGGTTGTCAAGGACACAGTAGAGAAACTCGACGTGGCCTTGTTACCTCACCCACCCTATAGTCCAGACTTGGCAATTTGTGACTTCTGGCTGTTTCCAAACTTAAAAAATAACCTACGGGGTGCGAAATTTGAGTCAAGGGAGGAGCTGAGGTATGCCGTGGACAGGCAACTTCGGGAGATGTCACGTGACGGCCTGCAGCACGTGTAAGCGGCATGGATAGAAAGGTGGAGTAAGTGCATTGCATGCACGGGACGTTACTTTGAAAAGGAGTGATAGTTAAAGGTAATTGTGATAACTAGTTTTGTTGCTATATCATTAGTTCTGGAACTTTCTGATTCACCCTCGTATATAGGCATCCACACTTACCTTATTTCTTATGTAAAATAAAATAATGATAATTTTCATTGACCACTGTCAGCGAGTTCATCACAACTAATTTTTACCAAGGAACAGGCATGATCAATAAATCGGGCATGGTAAGTTTCCTGTAAAGTCTAATTTTCGATTGACGCCAAATTATTTTCCTTAAAGTCAGATAGATACTTCACGGTAATGATGGAATGAGCAGTCATTTATTTTCATGAGTCTCAGCCTTGGTTTCTCTTTGTGTAGTTACTATGTCTGTGTTGAATTACCAGTTACTTAGAAGATTTAGCAGTTGCAAACTTGCAATTTGCTTCCTGTATAGCCAAAATACTAGGTTTTAAATTGCAATACAGTTTAGACTTGTTGTGTGTTTGTCTGCCCATAAATTCAATTAATTTTGAAGTGAGTGATTTTTGATGACGTACACAGCAAGCCGCCATATTTATTTGGGATTTTTCAAAGTCAGATATATCATGTAAAAAGGTGCTTTTTAAATTTGGCACCGGACATGGAGCAAGGACTTAGATGAATGAATATAGAATAAAGATAAATTAATTGCTTGGTCTATGCTTGTATTTTAAATGAGCAGGGAAGTGTTATGTGCGTGATTATTGCTTACACTAGGATATAATAGGCCTACTCATACAACAAGGACCTTTGATGTTGGCTACGGTCAATTAAAGCGGACACGTGTGGCGTCTTGTTTATGTAATAATCATTTTTTTTTTTTTTCCTGTTACTCCCATCAATCCATTTCTGATTATTCATGGGAGGTGTACATTGTACACTCCGGTGTGTTTTGCAGGATGAGCCTACATGCATGAGGATAGAACCTGTGTAGGGATCTTTAACCTGCACCTGTCTAGGGGATGACTGTCCCTGCACAGGGGGCCTCCAGTTAACGTCCCGATCCGAAGGTCGGCGCACTGTATCATGTCATTCCTGCAAATGACACGAAGGGAAGCAAGTTCGGACCAACAAATTTTCCTCGCCGCCGGCGGGGATCGAACCCGGGACCTCTAGCACAAAAAACACTCTGCATGATGAAATTGCCCTCTCTTTCCTTTTTTCTATATATACTGCAGCACCCTCTCGCGAGGATTATGTTTCGTTTCATTATAGACTTGTTTCTTTCTTTTCTTTCTTCAGATACTGAGTTGATCAATTTCTGATCATCACCTCAGAATATTGAATTGCATAACATAAGACAAAACTTTCTAGCAGACAGCTAAATATTGCATTGATTTCGCTGGGGGATTTTGTTACTTTTTCTTGTTTCTCTGATGCATATTCTCATGTTTTTCAATCCTCTGAAATATTCTCTCTTCTTTATTTTGAAATTTAACAAATACAAGACAGTTGACCATGGGCGCCGCCATATTAGCTTCCATATATACCAACCAAACATTGTTCGACCTTCCAGGACTAGTCTATGGTCTGAAATCGAAGTCCCTCATTCTGTCAGCTAAATAATAATTTGAGGGGTTGAGAAAAGCTAGTATCTCACTGGCATGCGAATTTCTGGCGACTGTTTTGCGAATTTTGTCGCGGACTTTCACACAACATTCGTACTGGTCAGTGTTGCACGAGTGTCACAAGTATTTCATGTGTCGCGAACTGGTCACGAAATTTTTAAACTTGTTTAAAAATTTTATGCGAGTTTTTTCACCAAAATATTTTGCAAGACTGTCACGCTACTCGTGGGACGTTCGTGGGAGTGTCGCGAACTTGTCGCCGCAAAACTTTGGCAAATTTACAATGCAAAATTTTTGTGACGCTCGTATGAATGTCGTGCGTGTGTGGTATGAAGTTCGCGCAACAGTCTTGAGAAAAAAAATGCGAACACCTCGCGACTATCTGGCGAGAAAATAAAACTAAACAACATTCATTCCAATGTCACGCAACTGTTATACGAATGAAAATGAAAATAAGCTACATTCGTGGGAAAGTCGGGAGACACTCTCATGAGTCATGAATGTCTCGTGACTGTCGTGCGACAGTCGCGAGATATATTTTCAAAATTAGATTGAAACTCCCGAATTTGTTTCATAAACATCCATTCAGCGAGGCTGCAATGTGAATGTTGTGTTTGTATCTTTAAATTTTGTCGAAAAATAGTGGCAAACTATTCACGAACTAGTCTCCAGTTGTCTCATTCCAGTGAGATAGGGGCTTAAGCAGATATATCTTTTTTTACCGTTTACCGAGTCGATCAATTTCTGACCATTACCTCAGGAGCTGTGGAATACCAGCTGTTTGACTGCTGAATGCTGATCACTCTTGGATCAGCTCTAGCAGTGAATTGTTGAGTAATAATTTACTGTTTGGAGATCAGTAAAGAGGATCAAATCACGAGCGCATATTCTTACAACTGACCAAAAAAACTGAATAATTACTCAACAATTCACATGTACTTAAGCTGATCTATTACGATTCTAACAGTAAACACACAATAAACGGAATAAGTCACTGAAAACGTCAATATCGTTCAGCTTTCCGCAATTGCATTGTAGATAATCTCCGTCAAATATTTGACTGTTGAGCAGGTATTTACACATTTATTGTGTTTTTTATGCTCTAAAACCACGTTACCCCGTCTAACGCTGCTTGATGGAATAGCTGATATCACAGAAGGCGCAAAGTAATTACGCGTATTGGCCCAGTGAAATTATTGCACAATATTATAACACGTGTAATATAGGTGAGGTGTGTTAGAATTATCATATGATGTTGTTATTTTCCAGTGTAAGATTCTCTATTTGTTTTTCTATTTTGTAGTGATTCACAGGGGTTAAAAGTACTGTAGTTAGACTGGTGAAACAGTTACAGAGTAATTTGGGTAAGTTTTGTTTACTATCCTTTTAACCTTGGAATGAAACATTGATTCATACAGCTATGGTCTTTAGCCATCATTATGAAAACTTTACCATGGATACAATATACATCTCTAGATTCTTTTCAGCCGTAAAAATTGAAAATTTCATTGGAAAAATATTGATAATTTTTCTCAAAACATAGGTTGTGGGTACATGTTAGAACCGCCTTGGCTAGGCATTTCTAACACCCACAATCTATGTTTTGTATCAAAAATAAGAAAAATAGGTATACCGCCTGCAAACTCCAGTTTCTCTATATATAGAAGTGGGGTTTATGGGGGCATACATATCATTGATATGTTATTTCTGATGTTATGCAAGATATTTAAGTTTTTCAGTGATAGTAATGTTACATTGATGACGAAGCATTAATCCCACCCCAGCATCTTGCATAAATTTAATAAATTTTATAGGGGGTACAATCATGACAATGGCATTACGAAAACTTGCCCATGATGCAATATACAGATTTTTTGAGCTTTAAAAATTGAACATTTTCAGCTGAAAAATTGATATATTTTTCTTATTATTGCTCAAAACTTAGATTATGGGTACACGTTAGAATCGCCTCGGCGAGGCGTTTCTAACGAGTACCCACAATCTATGATTTGAAGCAAAAATAAGAAAAATAGGTATACCCCTGCATACCCCAGTTTTGCTATATGAAAGTGGGGTTCAAGGAGTATACATTACACGGACATGTTTTCGTGATGGCGTAGTGGTAGAGTGTGGAACTCCGAATAGAGAGGTCCTGGTTTCAATCCCCACATGCGTCACCTTGTTGTGTCCTTGAGCAAGACACATTAACTCCCTACTGTACTGGTTAAACCCAGGAAGAGTTGGGTCCATCCTGACATGATGACTGAAAAATTGTACGCCTCTATACAAAGCAACAATAAGTTTCATACGGATATATATGGAAATAACCATGAGTGTAATATTCATATTACATTGTTTTTACATACGTCTCATATTCCCATAAAAGTGATAATACATGTCATGTGTGTTCATAACACTTTTTATGACAGGAAATTATCCACTAGCATGTGTGAAACAAGCCAAGTTCTGCTTGTGGGTGTGCCAGGTGTTTTTTCTCGGGGTTCTCTTGTTTCTGCCCACATAAAGTACTGATTGGTCATAGATCTAGGGTACACGCTAGAACCGCCAAATACAAGGATAAATAGATATACGGTCCAAGATGTAACAGCGGTTTTATAAGCTGTAACAATTTAAAATTTCAGTTAACACCTTTTGAAAATCTTTGATATTTATATTTTTGTTTTAGCGATGCCACTGTTGCTGAAACGGGTACTGAAACCGCCACATCCCGATTTGTGCCGACAGTATCCGATTATGAGATCCGTCAGCTCATAGAGAACCATAAGAACAGAAACACAAAGAAAAACACAAACTGGGCTGCAGGGGTCTTTTCCTCTTGGAGAAATGCTGCTGGACCTGAATTCATGCCGGAAATACAGTTAATGACAGTGGAGCAGATGAACCATTATTTGAGCAGATTTGTGGTGGAAGCACAGAAGAAAGAAGTCAAACCCTATTGCCCATGGGAAGTATGTCAAGTTTAGTAGACAAAGCTCCAAAACATACAAAGGGGGCTAAAAGGACTTGGGACTCTCTAACAAACGGATAAGATATTACAGCCTAAATGGTATGTATCTTTTTGTTATATTTTGTCATTGAATGTCATGCCAACATGGCTCGTATTTCAGAAACTGCGTTTGTAAATTCACCCTTTTGTGGAGCACCTGAAGGAAAATTTGTCATTCTGTCACGTTCAAAAAGTTGTCACATAAATAGAATGAAAACCTGTATAGAAATAAAAAAAAAAATCCAAGAATTTCCCGTGGAGAAAATAAATTTGAGAAAATGTTAGCAAGGGAAGTAATTATTTTGAAAAAAAGATTCTGAAAGATTGTGTTTGGCATGCGCGGATCTAGATAATTTTCCCAGGGGTGGGGGGGTGGGGGGGGGGGGGGGGGGTGGGGGGGGGGTCCAAATTCTCAGAAGGGGTCTGACGGAAAATTTCAACATGGCAAAAACATATAATCTGGCAATTCCAGTGGGGGGGGGGGGCTGTCCCCCCCCCTCCCCCTCTGGATCCGCCCATGTTTGGACAGTAAGTATTATAGAAATAATTTGTGTAAACAAGTGGAACTGATGTCTGAATTAAATTGTACCAAATAGTCCCCCCCCCCCCCTCTGGATCCGCCCATGTTTGGACAGTAAGTATTATAGAAATAATTTGTGTAAACAAGTGGAACTGATGTCTGAATTAAATTGTACCAAATAGTCCGATTCTTAGCATTTATACGAAAAATTGAAATTGAGATCATTGCAGCTCTGTAAAAATTGAAATCTCATTAGAAAAATTATGATATGTTTATTTTATGTGCTCAAAACATTAATTGTAGGAACACTTGAGAACCGCCTCGCTGAGGCGGTTTTAACGAGTACCCACAATCTATGCTTTGGATAGGCACATCCCTGTAAACTCCTGTTTTACTGTATAAAATAGGGGTTCAAGGGGGTATTTATTTCACGGACATGTCTTCTTGATGGTGTGTTTTTTTGGTGTTTTTTTTTTCAGATGAGAAAACCAATTGAAGATCTTTTAAGAAATATTTGGTGGCGTTAAATAGAGGCGCTTTCTACCGAAGACCACTAGCTGGACTCCCTATACGCTATGGCAGTCAAGTCATTGGAGTAAATAAACATAAAAACATGATAAAAGTAATATGGGCACATGCTGAACTTCCTGGGAATTATACCAATCATAGCGGTAAAAGAACGTGTGTGACACAACTCTACATGGCAGGGGTGGATGAGCAAGAAATAATGCAAAGGACTGGACATAGATCTGAGAAAAGTGTACAGAAGTATAAGGTTGCTTCAAGTGAAATTCAGAAGCGAGTAGCTGCTGTTCATATTAGATCCTCCAAAGGAAAATCTAGTGCCCTATGAAACCTAAGCTGGAACTAGCTGAACACAATTGCTGCACTCCGCCTGAGCAGTCTGATACAGAGTCTGGTAGGGCAGTGCTTGGTGAGAGACGGCCTTATTTCGCCAACTGTAATGTTTATTTGAGATATTAGCTGAAGCCCACAGTTGTTGATATAGGCGATTCTTAAGTTTATGATATTTTTGATGAAAAATCAAGGCACACAAATTTGATTGGATATAAACAAAATGATCAATTTTGACCAAAAAATCGATGTTTGTTATCATAATTGTTGGTTGATTTTATTTTGGTGACTTTGTTTACCTTTAGACTTTAATGAGGGTGACAAGAGACTTTAATGAGGGTTACAAAATGTTGCCTATTTCTGAAACGTAGTCACACTTTTGATTGTATTGAGGGTTGATGAATAAATTGTTTAAATTCATGATTTTAATGAATACCCACAAAGTATGTTCTATTTGCCTTTTTTAGCTCACCTGAGCTGAAGGCTTACATGGTGAGCTTATAGGATAGCCATGCTCTGGCGTCCGTCCGTCACCTGTCGTCATTGTCCGTCCACAATTTCAAAGATCTTCTCCTATGAAACCACTTGGCCAATCAAAGCCAAATTTTACATGAAGCATCTATAGGAAGGGGGAACCAATGTGTATATAAGAAATCCAGGTCACATGACCAAGATGGCCACTACGCCCATATATGGTAAAAACCCTTCAAAAATCTTCTCCAGAACCGGTGGACCGATTTCAAAGAAACTTGGCATGAAGCATTGATGGCCTTGACCTACTTTACGGCAAGGTCAACATAGGTCGCCAATGCATTTGAATGAGGAAAACTTTTAAAATGTCATTTAAAGTGAAAGTCTTGCAGGAAATGGGCAGTAGGACTGAATATTAATGATTCTGAAAAAAATTGGACCACAGAGGCTCATGTGCCCCACCCCGTGGCAATATACATGTATATCTCCATAATGTTCAAACATCTCCTCTGAAACCGCTTGGCCAAACAAAGCCAAATGTTATGTGAAGCATCAACAGGAAGGGGTAACCAATGTGTATATAAATATAATCCAGGTCACATGACCAAGATGGCCGCCATGCCCATGTATGGTAAAAACCCTTCAAAAATCTTCTTCTCCAGAACCGGTAAAACGATTTCAATGAAACCTGGCCTAAAGTATCGATGGCTCAAGTACTACAAAGTATATATGAATCATGACCCTGGGATGACCTTGGCCTATTTTACGGCAAGGTCAACATAGGTCCCCAATGCATTTGAATGGAGAAAACTTTTAAAAAGTCATTTAAAGTGAAAGTCTTGCAGGAAATAGGCAGTAGGACTGAATATTAATGATTCTGAAAACAAAATTGGACCCAAGGGCCTCATCTGCCCCCACCCCGGGGTATTGTATATGTATATTACCATAATATTCACACATCTTCTCCTGTGAAACTGCTTGACCAATCAAAGCCAAATTTTATGTGACGCATCTATAGAATGGGGGAATCAATGTGCATATATAAATAATCTAGGTCACATTACCAAGATGGCCGCCAAGCCCATATACGGTAAAAACTCTTCAAAAATCTTCTCCAGAACTGGTGGACCGATTTCAAAGTTTGCTTTGGTCATAGTTTGATGTCTTTTTTTTTCTCTTTATTTATTTCTTTTAAATTTTATGACTACCCAATATAAATGAGAATTGTTACGTTACCATCTAGTTTATCACACTGTAAATGCATCATGAGCAGTACATTGTTCTTAGAAAGTATAAATGTACGAGCTGTGTTACGAGAAAATTGGTATTTGGTTGTTCTGACCAGGTCCTGGGTGTTTTGACCAGATCTGAAAGCTATTATACAACCACAGAAAATAGCTCTAGATTTGGAAATTTGGGTTAACAAACGTTATAGGGATTGAACAGCTATGCAAAAATCCAGTTTTTCAGATGACGCAGGTCAGTCAATACCAGGGAAGCTCTCACTCACACATACATGTACTATCAGGGCCTTTATGCAATGAAAAGTAATCAGGCTGATTTGTTTTGTATGTGATTAAGCTGATCTGTGATTGTGTTTGATAGTTGGATGTTTGTTATTATTATTTTGTATCAAATAATCAGGGTGTCAGGTGTCGTATTTGAGCCTTCGCACGAGAAAACCAACAATCTGGGTTTCTTACCAGGCCTGACAAATATCTGTCTGTACAGTCCTAGATTTAAGAAGCTTGAAAATTTCATTTAACAGGAAGAGGGATTTTGCTATTCCTGTACTGAAAAGAAAGGCGCTGATCAGCTGTACAGTTACTGCACACCTGACCTGTGCCTTTGGTTTCGCATATGCAGATTGTTGGTTTTCTGATTCGGCGGCTCATATATGAAAATTAATTGTTCTTTAATGTTTTTCACATGATTATTTCAATAAAGAATGAAACTTTCATTTTTGTTTGACTAAATAGAAAATGCAAAAGTGGGGAATGGCAGAAACTTACCAGGGAGTAATTAGTCAAATTATCCCTTGTATAGTTTCACAATAGACAGTATTTATTTTGCATTTTCTGTTGCAAAATTCAACGATTTTAGCTGACATGAGATAGCTTATAGTATGGTACTCGAGTCGGCGTGCGTCCATACAGTCATATTTTCAAAAATCTTCTTCTCTGAAATCCCTTGGCCAACCAAAGCCTTTTTTTTTATCTACACAAGCTCTAAGGGAGTGGTTATCGTTTGTACACACGGACGAACCATATAATAAGTTGCTTATTGCACTTTTAGCACCCTGCACCTTGTGCATCTCCGGGTTTCTGACGTTGAACACTTAAAGGGTGCAATATTTTTCTACATTATTATGGTAAGGTTGTTCGGTATTTTATATATCTAACACTCATGGTCATATCATATGAAACTTATTTAAGAATACTTTGGTGAGTTGTGAAATAAGTACTCGTGTAAGATCATTTATTGCATAGCATTTATATTATTTTATTTTAAAGTTTTCATTGTTGTGTGTTTAGGATGCACGGCAATAGGTAAAACCTATTTATTTCATATTAGGCTGTTTGTTTTTATTGCATGCATGTCAGGATAAACACGGGCCATCAAAATGACAAGAATATACCGGCCGCAACCTTTTCTTTGCGAAGCAAACACACTATCTGTAAGACCACTGAAGCCAGTTTTATTAAATTTTCGTACCTTAGTCGTCCGCCAGCATTACTTGGTAAGCTGTTAACGTACTAACCGTAATCAAATATAAATCACAAATGATTTGACCACCCGTAAATGTATACCGGTACGTATTATATCGAACCTACATGTAGTAGGAAGGAATTTTCGTAAAAAAAAGTTATTCTCCATGAAAAACCACAAAGCCGTATAACTTATGAACTGGTGGGATCGCCTAAATTGATACCCTTTTGCCCTAATCCATGTATGGTTTAAACAACAACCAGAGGACCAATGGTCCTCTAAACGCTCACCTGAAACCCGAGATATATACCAATAAACTTGTTTGACTAGAATGATAACATACATGTATATAACCCCAGGGCCGGGTCAGAGCAAACCCTGGAGTCAATTTTTTTTGAAAACATAAAACTTTAGTCCATTTGCCAATTTACTGCAAGTTTTGCCCTTCAAATGACATTTTAACAATTTTCCCCATTCAAATGCATGGGCGACCTAGGTTGACCTTGCCGTAAAATAGGTCAAGGTCACCCAAGGGTCACGATTTATATAAACTTTGTAGAGCTCCATTGCCTGATGCTTCATGCCAAGTTTCAAAATCATAGGCCTTCTGGTTCTAGAGTAAAAGATTTTTAAAGGTTTTTGCTATTTATAGCCATGGCAGCCATCTTGGTCATGTGACCTTGACCATTTATATATACTTTCATTCCCACTTCCTAACAATACTCCTCATAAAGTTTGGCTTTGATTGGCCAAGCAGTTTCAGAGAAGAAGATCTTTGAATATCACTGTAATATACATGTATACTGCCCCGGGGTGGGGGCAGACAGACCCCTGGGGTCCAAATTTTTTCAGAATCATCAAAATTAAGTCCATTTGCCCATTTCCTGCAAGGTTTTCCCTACGAATGACATTTTAACACTTTTCCCCATTCAAATGCATGAGCGACCTATGTTGACCTTGCCGTATAATAGGTCAAGGTCACCCCAGGGTCATGATTTATATAAATTTTGTAGAGCTCCAGTCACTGATGCTTCACACCAAGTTTCAAAATCATTGGCCTTCTGGTTCTGGAGAAGAAGATTTTTAAAGGTTTTTTCTATTTATAGCCATGGCAGCCATCTTGGTCATGTGACCTTGACCATGTATATAAACTTCCTTTCCCCCTTCCCAGGGATGCTCCATATGAAGTTTGGCTTTGATTGGCCAAGCGGTTTCAGGGGAGAAGATGCTTCATTATTATGGAAATATACATGTATATAGCCCCAGGGCAGGGGCAGACACCCCCCCCCCCCCCAGGGGCTAAAATTTTCCATTAACATTAATCTTCTGTCCATTTGCCTATTCCCAATTAGTTTTACCCATTAAATAGCATTTTACCATTTTTTCCCATTCAAATGCATTGGCGACCTAAGTTGACCTTGCCGTAAAATAGGTCATGGTCATCCTAGGGTCATGATTTATATAAACTATGATGGGCCCACATCCCCGATGCTACATACCAAGTTTCATGGAAATCGGCCCACTGGTTCTGGAGAAGAAGATTTTTAAAGGTTTTTGCTATTTATAGCCATGGCGGCCATCTTGGTCATGTGACCTGGACCATTTATATAAACTTTCGTTCCCCCTTCCTAATGATGCTCCACATGAAGTTTGGCTTTGATTGGCCAAGCAGTTTCAGAGGAGAAGATCTTTGAAATTGTGAACGACGGACGGACGACGGACGGACGACGGACGGACGACGGACGGACGGACGACGGAGCATGGGTATAAGCTCACCTGTGAGCCTTCGGCTCAGGTGAGCTAAAAATAGTCAAAAAAACTTACAGAAATTATTGTTGACAATATGTGGCATACTTGTAGAGTGGGGGAGACAGAATCACCAGGAGGTGTGTTTCAGCATGCATGTGTACTTGTTTCGTATTCTCTTATAAACACGAAGATGACACTGCTCCTTTGCGTGATTGGAAAACTGCCTGCCGAAATCAAGCAAATAAATAATGCCGACCGTGAAGCGAACACTGTCATATGACTTCATCTCAACTGACGGCTTTGTACATCACCTAAACATGAATGAACTGGTCCATGTATTTTTATTGACCAACATGCATCATTAAAAATGAGCCGTCTCGTGAGAAAACCAACAATGTGGTTTCCGAACAGGTCCGACACAAACCAGGCTGTTTAAGCACAGAAGTTGGCTAGAGGCTAGAAATTTTGGATTTAGAAAGTAGACGAATTGTACTTTTCGTAAACAAGGGCGTAAACAAGGGCGCTGATCAGCTTCGCAGAAACGGCGAAGCTGATCAGCGCCTTTGGTTTCGCATATGCAGATTGTTTGTTTTCTCATGAGGCGGCTCAAATCATTCTTGAGTAATAAGTTTGTAGTTTCCATTCTTATTTTATTCCACGAATTTGAAAGTTATATGGCATAATTTCTTTATAACATCACAGACAATAATGGCAGAAGCGCTTTCGGAAGGAGAGGTTTCATCCACTTCTAAAGATTTCTTAAGAATTCGATACTGTAAAGTTGCATATATGCATGCACATGTACAAACGAAAGTGCTTTGGTCGTTTAGACTAGAGATTGATAGTTAATTTGACAGTTTGACCTTAAAAATAAATTTGCATGTATGTCATTTCTTGTGCAGGATTGCGGTTTGTGTGGAGCATTGTAAATGTACATGTATATTCAGTCGAGAAAATTTTAATTGTATTATTTTTTTATTTCGCTCCTACTATAAATCTCAATAATATTATTAGACAAGAAAAATGCATTATGTGCAACAGACACATTCAGATTAATCATATTTTATTGTGAATAAACAAAAGGAATTGGACACAAATTATAACAACATAAGTAAGTCCTCTCCCTAAACATGTACAACTAAGGTTATGATACAATGAGAAGACATAAATGTATTTTCATAAAACAGAATGCAAGAAATACATAGCAAGTGGTAATGGCATAGACATTTTCATTTATTATTTGTTTGTCAAAAAGTTGATCATTAAGAATTAGAAAATCTACTAGACACATTTGTTTAGGACACCCTGTTTAAATAGTTCGCACAGTGCATTAGGTAAGAGGCTGAAATATAATTACTTTTATTTACATGTACATGAATTAGGGAAAATGTCGGTTATTATTTTTTTTCATCTTTTACGTATACATCACTACGTATTTTGCCGCCATTTTTGTTACAATACGACATCGATATATAATGTAGATGTACCAAACATACATGCTCATGTATCTGCTGTTCATAGCGTGTCGGATGCTGTTTTGCTAGTTTTTGGTAGTGACGGGTTTGCTAATACGTATGTTGTGCAGCGAAAGATTCATATTCTTCACTTTTCTGGGTGGTTGCTGTTGCACCGGTTCTGTATCAGCATTGCATATAGCCCATTTTGAATGTCAGGACATCCCAAACTTGGATAGAAGTCTAACAAAGCAGTGAAAACGTACCGACGTAACCGTGGCTGTGGACAAGGACGTTAGTAATAGCAATATTGCACAGGATTTTTGTAATAATGCACATACATAGTTTGTGTAGTCGGTCCCGGTACATGTATCTTTTAAACCGACACCAAAATGTAAGGCCATGCGTTAGTTTTCGTGCAAAATGAGTGTACCCGTTCCTGTTTTCTACGCAAACATTAAGTTTAAGTTCGTAATCGCAATATTTTCGTTTTATTTTGGTTTCGTTTAGGATATTTATAATCAAATTCTGTTTCTACATGGAGTCGGAATTTCAAACGCTGATTGTTTCTTTGGTTCGTTGTAATTTAACATGATTGACTGGTTTTCTTATGATATGTTAGAAGCCCGCTTCCACTACCAGGATCCCTACATTCGATGTCCGGCGCTGTAGTATTACGAAAAATTGCCAATGCGATATACAGAGAGCGTCACCCTCGCTAAATATTGCATGAATAAATAAATAAATAAATAAATAAATAATAAACAAGAAAAATTTGTTCAGCTGCAAACTTGGATAAATTCATAGTAGGAAATAAATGGTAGTTTTAATATTTATGCTTTAAACATTGATTGTCGGTACAGGTTGGAACCGCCTCGGTGAGGCGGTTCTAACAAACACATGTACTCATAAATTTTGTTGAGAGCAAAAAATAAGAAAATATGTATAAGCCGGTTCATCCCAGCTTTACTTTAATTACCTGAGCCACGGCGTCAGAAAACCGGTCTACATAGTTCCCGACCAGTTCTGACACAAACCAGCCTGTACAGTAGAACCTAAAAGTTTAGATTTAAGAACAGGGGGGACAGCACTATCCGAGTAGCGGAAACAAAGGCGCTGATCACTCTTTCTATTTAATATACTTAAAAGGATTATAAAAAAATAACTTAAAGGTAAAGTCGATTTTCATAATCGTGCACATTATTTCTCCGAGAAACTCCGCGAATAGGTATATCTGGACTTACCTGTTTTCTCCGGTAAATATCTGCGGTCGCGGTGAAATTTCGCGGTGTTTCTCGGAGAAATCGGAATACATGAAACGCGAAATATTTTAATGAAAAGAGAAATTTACCGTTCTTTCTCCGAGAAAAAAAGCTTAGTGTCCTCCGAGAAACGAGAAATATGTTGTTAAAACTTTACCGGGACTATATACGTACATGATACTCAATGAACTGCACCATGAGGAAACTGGAATTTTGCCTATGCAAAAACAAAGGCGCAGATCAGCTTCGCAGTTACAGCGCCTTTGTTTTCGCTATATGGAAGGTACATGTCCTCTTCATTCTAAATTCGAAATTTCAGGCTTCTAGCCATCTCCTGTAGCTGCACAGGCTGGTTTGGGTCAAATCTGGTCGGAAACCCCAAAGACCGGTTTTCTCGTGTCGCAGCTCAAATATGCATATACATAATGGAATTCAGAAAGAGGTGATGTCTTATACAACTCTGTCTCCATTCAGAAAGAGGTGATGTCTTATACAACTCTGTCTCCCTCTATGAGCTAAGCAGCACAGCATTTTACAAGTGTATACAATTGCTTAATATTGAATATATCTGTGCACGATATAAGTATACCTCTTTCTTCCCGAAGTCTCCCCCAGGATTCATGGTAGCAAACACCTGGAAACCCTCCTTAGCAACCACTTGTTCTACATCACTCATGTCACCATGGCCACCACCTTTCTCAGCCAATAAGATTGTCCGCTCAGGTTCAAGGACACTGTTCAACCTCTCAAGGACAGAGTCATCAGCCAATGAGATTTCATCAATGAGAAACATGGCTCCGCCTTTCATGGCTTTGACCAATGGGCCATCTACCCATTCAAACAACTTATCCTTAGAATCTTCCTAAAAGACAAATCAGAATCATTTTTGAGATCAAAACTGTTTGATAGAAACTTGAATTGTATGAATGTTGAACAATTTATTTTCTTATCATTCTGTTACCAAAGAAATGTCAATTTCACTGTATTCATCTTCTTTGTGAAAAACAAAACATGAAAAACTAAACCTGCTTTTTGGCATATGCAACACTAATGCTACAGGTCAGTGATGAAGCAATCCCAAAAAGTGAATCTGCGCCTTTATTGATGCAACATTTATAGTACAATACCTCTGCTGCATAAAATCCAAAATTTCAAGCTTCTAGCCTTTCTCTGTGACTATACAGGCCGGTTTCTGTCAGAGACATTATTTTTTTATTATTTTTTTTTTTTGTGATGCCACTCATTTTACGGCAGCTCACCTCTGAATGGGATCTGACTGGTCTAAGTCCACCCAGGAAATCGGCACTCTCGGAATGTAAATGGCAGTTAACACTGTATAGGCTACTCTTGTGGATCTCAGCATACAGTTGGCACATCGTGGTCTTTCCACAACTAAATGGAAAGAATGAGAATTATAAATACATGCATATTATATTTTAACTCTTTTCACAAATGTTTGAGAACATAAATCTCCTATAGTTAAGACTGCAAAAGGGAAATCAATTAAAGAATATAATGCTTGTTTCTTCCTAAAAAGCACACCTCAACCTCTTTATAGCACAGTTTGTGACAACACCATTTTGAATTGGATTGAGCATGAAAATAATTGTTGTTTAACATAAGGACCATGACCTAATACTTACCCAGTTTCTCCAACTAACAGGATTGGTTCCTTGTATTTCATGGCTTCACCAATCAGAACTGCTAGTCTTCTCATACTCTGGGTCCAGACAATGTGATGAAAGCCTTCAGCTGATTGGCTGAGAACATTCTCCAGCAAGCTTCTGGTTGTCAAGGAAGTAGACTTGCTCAGTGTGAACAGGTGCTCTGAGTTGACTTTACATTTGAAGTGTTTCTGAATGACCTCTTCAATAACAGCTGTTTCCTCTGGTTTTCTCACTCTTCCGGCTAACAGCATATAGCCTGGAAATGAAAATTCTAATTTATTAATCCCAGCGGCAGCTACAGAGTTGATTCAGAAGGCTGGCTGGACCCCCACTACCCTACTTGACACCAATATATTTTATTTTCAAATTCTTGTTTGAACAATTTAGCCTTTCTAATAGCTTTTTTGGCTAATCTTGTGAGATTTATTGGGCCACTGGTAAGATAACCAAATCTGTGGTCTGACTGACCCAACATCTTTTTCCTGTCAGCCTGTCATTACTGCAAAAGAAGCATCTCTTTTCTGACTTTCTGTCCAACTTCTAGAAACCACTAATCTGGCACTGATTAAGAATCATTTCAATGCCAACCGATGTTTAAAACTGAACATATGATAAGAGTTCAAAATCATCCTACAATATACATCATGGAAGAAGTCTTCCTTTCAACCCAAGCACATAATTATGTTTCAACTTTTTATATATGACAACTTGTATTATACAACATGGAGCATTTTGTTTCCATGTACATGTATATGAAACAACAAATACCTTGATCAGCTAAATGTTGGTCCCAACTATAAAATTTCACATTCTGAGCCTCAAAGCATTTGTATCTCTCGGCCCATCTAAAGAGATCCCTCAACGTCATAAACCCCAGTTTTCCAGCGAACACACCCGACCCCCTTCTCCTGGTCTGTAGCTCCAACATCACGGCTATCAGTCTCTTTGCATACGACATTGGGATCTCACAGCGCTGATGGAGAATGGTTTCCAGCTCCTGGCTAGGAATCTCGTCAAAATGTAACTCAACAAACCGGTTCCTGAAGGCTCTGGACAGAATCTGAAGTTATAATTATCAGTTTTTGTTTTTGATTGGCCTTCGCATGAGAAAACCAGCTATCTTGTTTCCCGACCAGGTCTGACACAAACCAACCATTAGTCACAGAAGCAGGCTAGACGTTTGAAATTTTTGATTTAGTAAGAAGATGCATGATACTATCTAAGGCGCTGGTCAGCTGTACATTTATTACGAAGACGATATTTGTTTTCACATATGCAGATTGTTGGTTTTCTGATGCAGCTCATATATGGTCTTTCCCACAATCCTGAACACACTCAGCAGACAAAATGTCATCTTGTGAGCCAAAACTGATATCTAACCATTAAAATGCCTACTTCTATACAGAGGTAATATTACATTATTGATGGCATATTTTGTTTAAACTTTGCCGAAAGGTATGAATTTAACATTTGAGCCGCCTCATGGGAAAACCAACAATCTGCATATGCGAAAACAAAGGCGCAAAGGCGCGTAACCGCGAAGCTGATCAGCGCCTTTGTTTTCGCTACTCGGATAGTACAATTCCTCTTCTACTTAAATCCAAAATTTCAAGCTTCTAGCTCTTTTCTGCTCTTGTACAGGCCGGTTTGTGTCGGACCTGGTCGGAAACCACATTGTTGGTTTTCCCACGAGACGGCTCATTTGACTGTTTGTTTAATGAGATTGATGCCTTTCGGTCTTTCAAAGACCCTTTTTCATAACTAAGTTCTACAAACCTACCTTCCTACCGCCATATTGTCCAGGAGGATTCTGGGTAGCAAACAACATAAACTTGGGGTGAGCCTTGATGGTTTCCTGGGTTTCAGGGATATATAGTTCTCTATTGTCATCTAACAGCTGAAACAGAACTGAACTAGATTCATCATCAGGAAAACATGTCCATGCAATAAATACCCCCTTAAGCCCCACTTTTATATAGTAAAACTGGGGTATGCAGGGGTATACCTTTTTTCTTATTTTTGGTCCAAAACATAGATTGTAGGATCTTGTGTGTGTACCCACAATCTATGTTTGAGCATTTTTTTTTTTTTTCAGCTGAAAAGAATCTCTGTATATTGCATGGGCGTGTTTTCGTAATGTGCTGAAAGAATAAGGCTTGTGGCAAAAGGCTTTTACTATTCTATAGTCTTCTATAGTGAAAAACTTAATGCAAGGCAATCAATATGGCATGAGGTACCTCAAATGTAGCTATGCGGGTTTGAGAAACAGACACCTTTGTTACTGTTTAGAGTTAACAAGCCACATCTCCTTCCAATATATACTATCCATATCCAAAAAACAACTCGTGGATAATGTGTGCTGACGTTACAAAATTGGGCATGCAACTCATGTTTCACTGGCTTTGATTTGAAACCTATTCATTCAATAAGAGCTGTCCCGGGACAGCGTAGCTCGCCTGAGTTGTGCTTTGCCACTAAATCTATCAAAATGTATGACCTTGACCTCAAGATCACTCAGGTGGGTCTTGGTGGTACAGCATAAAACTTAAGACCAATATCTATAGCCATTGCAAAGTATCAACTTGATACATGTACATGTTCAAAACACATAGACTTACAAAAAGTTTAACCAAAACTTAAACACAAAATTTCCAAGTCAGTGACCTTGACCTCAAGGTCATCCAGGGTGGGTCATGATGGTACCACATAAAACTTCAGACCAATATCTACCAACATGCAAAGTATCAACTTGATCCATTATCATGTCTAAGAGATATAGACTTATAAAATCTTTAACCAAAAGCTTAACACAAAATTTTAAAGTCCGTAACCTTGACCTCAAGGTCACCCAGGGTAAGTCATGATGGTACAGCATAAAACTTCAGACCAATATCTACCCACATGCAAGGTATCAACTTGATCCATCAACACGTTTAAGAGATATAGACTTATAAAAACTTTAACCAAAAACTTTAACACAAAATTTCTAAGTCTGTGACCTTGACCTCAAGGTCACCCAGGGTGGGTCATGATGGTACTGCATAAAACTTCAGACCAATATCTACCTACATGCAAAGTATAAACTTGATCCATCAACATGTTCAAGAGATATAGACTTATAAAAACTTTAATCAAAAACTTTAACATTTGAGCAACGCGAACGCCGACGCCGACGCCGGGGTGACTGCAATAGCTCTTCCTGTACTTTCGTACAGGCAAGCTAAAAAAGGTTCAGAAGAAAAGAGACAATATCATACCCTATTAAGAGCCTCTAGTACATCGGTGGGGGCAAGATTTAACTCGTCCAAAATTATCCAGTGACCTTTTCTCATGGCCTCTACCAAAACACCTGCAAAATATTCAAGAAAGTAGTATTGATCTTACTTTCAAATGATTTAAAATTGGCAAATTTTGTAAAGAGTACATGCACTAACATTCATACACATAAAGACAGACCCCCAAGGTCAGACAATTATCAAGCATTCCTAATCCCTTTTCTTTAATGACTTTGAGGATCCCTCCCTTGTTGTATAAGGGTTAGGCTAAATCCTACTCGTGGATTGGCTGATGATTTTCTAAAGGGTGTTAACAGATTGCATATATTTTTCATAAAAATTAGCAAATGTAAGAAAAAATAAGAGCTGTCACAGGACAGCGTGCTCGACTGCTTCTGACCTTTGTCAAATATAAGGTCAAACCCGACCAGTAACCCAAAGCATTATGCTCATACATCTTTTTGCCTTGATGCAATAAGGCAAAATCACTGAACTATGAAAGTTAACTATAACTACCTAAGATTTAGAGGTCTCACTCATATTGTGAAAGAAGTGTGTTCATATACCAACTGAGTGCCAAGACACAAGGCAAAATCACTGAACCGTGAAATAAGGTCACACTGACCTATAAGGTCTAGTGATACTTACTCATAATGTGAAAGAAATATGATCATATACCCATTCAGTGTTGAGATATAAAGCAAAATCACTGAACCATGAAATTAGGTCATAGTGACCTATAAGTATGTTTGGGTTAAAGGTCTGCTATACTCATTCATAATCAGACAGAAGTATGAAAAAATACCAACTGAGTGTCGAGATATAAGGCAAAATCACTGAACCATGAAATTAGGTCACAGTGATCCAGGAGTACTTTACGGTCAAAGGTTTTGTCATACTCATACATATCGTGCAAGAAGTATGTCCATATACCAATTGAGTGCCGAGATACAAAGGAAAATCACTGAACTGTGAAATTAGGTCACAGTGACCTAGGACTACTTTAGGATCAAAGGTCTTGTCATATGCACACATAGTGTGAAAGAAGTATGTTCATAAACCACTTGAGTGCTGAGATATAAAGCAAAGTCACTGAACCGTGAAATTAGGTCAAAGTGACCTATAAGTATATTGGGGTCAAAGGTCTGGTCATACTCACTCATAATCTGAAAAAAGTATGAAAATATACTAATTGAGTGTCAAGATATATGGCAAAATCACTGAACCGTGAAATTAGGTCACAGTGACCTAGGACTACTTCAGGGTCAAAGGTCTTGTCATACGCAAACATACTTTGAAAGAAGTTTGTTCATAAACCATTTGAGTACCGAGATATAAGGCAAAATCACTGAACCGTGAAATTAGGTCACAGTGACATATAAGTATATTGGGGTCAAAGGTCTGGTCATACTCACTCATAATCTGAAAAAAGTATGAAAATATACTAATTGAGTGTCAAGATATAAGGCAAAATCACTGAACCGTGAAATTAGGTCACAGTGACCTATAAGTTTATTGGGGTCAAAGGCCTGGTCGTACTCACTCATAATCTGAAAGAAGTAAGAAAATATACTAATTGAGTGTCAAGATATAAGGCAAAATCACTGAACCATGGAAAGTAGGTCAAACGACCCTTACCGTCATGACACACAAGTCAGTGTCACAAAGTCAAAAGATGAATGACCAACCATCTTCCTAAGTTGTTTCTATTAAGAAATAAAAAGAAAAAAAAATTTGGGGAGTTCTAGATTTTGACCTCTAGCCCCGTCCCCCTGACTCCGACCCAGAGGTCCGATGTCATGGAACCTAAAGTGTATGAAGTATAAATGCTTTATGGTAAGTTGTTGTCAAGATATGGACTCCTTGTAAAAGTTGCACAGCAGTACATCTATTTTTACAGTGTTCTAGTTTTTAACCTCCAGCCCCACCCCCCAGGCATGGACCCAGAGATCCGATGCCATGAAATGAAACTCAACCCTACAGGGTACCTATGGTCCGAGTATGAAAGCCCTCTGATAAAAAGTTTTCAAGATATAGACTTCTAGAATACTATATCACAGAAAAGCCATTATTATTAATGGTGTTCTAGATTTTAACCTCTAGCCCCACCCCCTGGCATGGACCCAGGGATCTGATGCCATGGAATGAAAGCCGACCCTACAGGGTGTCAATGGCCCAAGTATCAATGCTTTCTGATGAGTGGTTGTCAAGATATGGACTTCTAGAAAACTTTAACACAAGAATTGCCATTTTTGAAGGTGTTCTAGATTTTAACCTCCAGCCCCACCCCCTGGCCTGGACCCAGGGACCCGATGCCATGGAATGAAAGCTAACCCTACAGGGTATCTATGGTCCAAGTATGAATGCTTTCTGATGAGTGGTTGTCAAGATATGGACTTCTAGAAAACTTTAACGCAAGTGTGACACGCACGGGAACGGGAACGGGAACGCACACGGGAACGGGAACGTGGACGACCGGGGTGACAGCAATAGCTCTATGCACTTCGTGCAGTCGAGCTAATGATTCCTCCATAATAAACCTTCCTTACCTTCCCTAAAGGCCAGTTTTCCATTCTCATCAGCAGCGTAACAGCCAACATATTCCTGAAGGTCTGTATGCTCATGATTGTTGACTCGTACACACACATTACCACTTGATTTGGCTAGCCATGTGATCAGACTGGTTTTACCAACAGATGTCTCTCCTTGTAGTAGGACTGGATGCTGACTGGAGAAGAGAAAATCAAAATTTTAAATCCTTCACATCATCAGCAGCGTAACAGCCAACATATTCCTGAAGGTCTGTATGAACATGATTGTTGACTCGTACACACACATTGCCGCTAGACTTGGCTAGCCATGTGATTAGACTGGTCTTACCAACGGATGTCTCGCCTTGTAGTAGGACTGGATGCTGACTGAATAGACAAAATTAAAATCTTAAATACAATACTTTTTAGGTCAGTGTGATGACAGTTGTTGACACACACATACACACACATTGTTGCTAGCCTTGGCTTGCCATGTGATTGCTGGTCTTACCAACCCAGGTCTCGCCTAGTAGTTTGACTGGAATAAAGATTAAGCTACTTGTCTTGTTGTGGCTTCGATCCTGTGCTTCTACAGTCTATTGGGTGAGACTTTAAACAGCTCCTTTTAACATTAGCTGTTCAGTTGGATGTAAAACATGAAAATGACTAAACAACCAATCTTTCAATACCAATGTCAAATATTAACCGTACAACTCACCCAGCAGAAACAATCCTAGCCAGATCCCTTAAGTTGGCTCTCACAGACGGAGTCAGTATATAATTCTCTGGGGTTTTAGGCTCCAGTTCTCCCGCAGAAATCCAGTAGCCTTCAAAACACAGGTAGTTCCCCCTGGCTGGTTTAGGCAGACTTTGTTTCAGCAGGGATTTGATAGAGGATTTCCCAATAACATACTGGCAGATCAGCTGTTCTACAGTGGGATGGGACGACCTGTCTAGTTGGGTCAGAAAACTCAGGCAAAATCCCTGAAATCATATACGGAGATACAACTTTTGATTTTGTTACATGTTCTTTAACCATTATCAATTTACAAATATCTGCAGCCACCCTTAGTTTTGTTTTATTCTCATTTAATGGGGATTCACGGCCTGACCGTAATCCCATTTATTTTGAGCGGACATAGCTTTTACAATTCTTTAAATATTCAATTATTTACTTTTTATCACAACAGTAAACACTTCCGGGTTTGTGATCAGGACAATCGAACGCTTGCAATTCTCAGACGCTTGTTTTGGAAACTTGAAATTATTAAGCGTTTATGGATTTGATTTATTGGAAATTTCGGCATGTCGTAAAACCTTTTTTCTACATCCGGGTTGTCATTGCTTTCGCTCCAAAATTTTAAAAAAAAAAAACACGTGTTGCTTAATTTCTCAATTTTTTGGTTAATTGATTTCAAGATTTGACTTCGATTCGATATGTCCACTACTCGTAGACGTCGTGGTTCCAAGCGCAAGCGACAGGAAACCGAAGAAACGGGAGAGAGAGAGGAAATTGAAAGGGTCAATTTGCTGGGTGGGCCTGGTACCGGTATTGCACCGAATTCAGGCCACCCGCCAGGTACGATACGTGGCTCTAAGGAGCCCTCTTTGCTCAACTTTGTGGATTTCGAAAAAATCCTAGCAGATGCAAATATAACTTCAGTGCGATCTGTGTCTGATTCTACCCCACCACCACCACCACCTGCTCAACAGACTCTTAGTCCTAACGTCTTGCCTTCGGCAATTTCTGCCTCCCAACAGACTTTGCCAACATTACAGTCAATTTCATTTGCTGAAAATCGTGTCCGGTTAGGTTCCGATGATATTGCCTCGCATGTCCCAGAACAGCTTTGCAAGAAAATATGGGCCCACGAATATATTAATCTTGCTTTACTTTTGAAGGGCAGTGTCGAACTGCAAGACCTTTTTTCCACTGGTGTCGTACACCTAACAGGCAAAGGTCAGTTGGAGGCTAGGCCACAGGTTAATACCAAAGATAAGGTTCCCAATATCGAAAAGTGGACAGATGCTTTTCTGATATTTGCCTCCATCTACTTCAAACGTTACCCAAGCAAAATTCAGGAAATATTGCAGTATATGAACATTATCAGGGAGGCTGCATCCCGGTCTGTTACCTTTACTTGGCGATCATATGATGAGCAATTTCGTTTGCGTCAAGAATCCGAGGTTCAGTCTTGGGGTAAGATTAACTCTGATTTATGGCTTCGACTTATGACGTCTAGTACGGTTACTTCCAACATGCCACAAAATACACAACCGGGTGCATTAACAGGTGGTCGCAGTAGTACTGGCAATTCGCAGTATGACAACCATGTTTTGGGTACATGTTTTGATTTTAATGATGGTTTTTGTCCACGAACTGTCTGTAAATTTAAGCATATCTGTTCAAACTGTAATAACCCCAGTCATGGACGTGTGACATGTTTCAAACAGTCTACTGCTAATTCAAGGGGTTCTTATGCCAATCGAG
Source organism: Rugalucina vietnamica (assembly GCA_964017185.1). Lineage (NCBI taxonomy): Eukaryota > Metazoa > Mollusca > Bivalvia > Lucinida > Lucinidae > Rugalucina > Rugalucina vietnamica. The sequence goes on along the minus strand of OZ024874.1, from coordinate 55,802,180 downwards.
GGGGTTCCAATTTTCGCGGACCACGTGGTTATACACCCAACCGTGGGGGAAGACTTCAAGCCCGGCGTGGTAACAGACTGTAATTCCTCAGCTGTTAAATCCGCTGCCAGGCAAAATTACACAATTTCCCCGGATCTATTCACATTGTCTTCATCCCCAATCAATATTGAAGCTCTACGACAAGAACTTGATGGTTATCATTCCTCTAAGGCATTGGCAATTTTGGAAGGGTTCACTCTTGGTTTTCCTCTACATTATTCTGGTTTGCATTCTCCTTCGGACTCGAAAAACTTAAAATCAGCTTTAGGAAATCCAGACATTGTTCGGGAGAAAATTCAAGCCGAAGTAACAGCAGGCAGAGTTGCGGGCCCATTTATTTCCCGCCCAATTCCCACATTACGCATTTCTCCACTTGGTTTAGTCCCTAAGAAGGAACCCAATCAATTTCGACTTATACACCACCTCTCGTTCCCCTCAGGCCACTCTGTAAATGCCTTCATTGATCCTAAACTTTGTTCTGTGCAGTATACTAGCTTTGATGAAGCAGTGCATATGATACAGGACCTGGGTCAAGGCTGTTTGTTAGGGAAATCCGATGTCCGTCGAGCCTTTAGGATCCTACCAGTATCGTTGTCCGAAATTGATCAGCTCGGTTTTATGTTTGACGGGATGTTCTATGTGGATAAGGCTATGCCATTTGGTTGCTCTATTTCTTGCCAGACCTGGGAACTTTTTGCTACGTTTTTAGAATTCTGTGTAAGACGGGCATCCCCATGTGGATCTTTATTACACTATTTAGACGATTTTTTGTTTGGAGGAAAGAAAGATACCAATGATTGCACTTTCATAATGTCTGTTTTCATGGATAAAATGCAATTACTTGGTGTCCCTATTGCTTCCGATAAAACAGAGGGTCCTACCACCAAATTATCTTTTCTTGGTTTAGAGCTTGATTCGGAGGAAATGACCATTCGTATTCCCATGGGAAAGATTGAGGAAATCCGACAAAAAATTGTGAGTATGCTGGCAAGGAAGAAATGTACTTTGCGCGAAATGCAATCTTTGATTGGTTCCCTCAATTTTGCTTGTAGAGCAGTGGTTCCAGGACGGCCATTCTGTCGGCGACTGATCAATGCTATTTGTGGCCTGACCAAGCCTCATCATCATCTGAATATCACTTTAGCTATGAAGGAGGATCTTCAGCTTTGGTTGAATTTCTTTACAGAGTTTAATGGCATATCTGTATTTCATGACCGTTACTGGGTTTCAAATGAGGATGTTCAGTTATTCACTGACAGTGCAGGCGGTGCTGACTTAGGTTTTGGGGCATACTTTGCTGGGAAATGGACATGTGCACATTGGCCACAGTGGTGGATTGATCAAGGCATTACTGCTGATATAACAGTTCTGGAAATGTTCCCTCTTTTGGTGTGCTTGCACATTTGGGGTCAAGAGCTTAAAAACAAGAAGATAGTTTTCCGATCTGACAATTTATCATCTGTCCATATTATTAACTCCATGACCTCCAAAAATGATGAAGTCATGATCATTTTAAGAGCCATTACTCTCTTGTGCTTGCAACTTAACATTGCCTTTAAAGCACTACATGTAAGAGGCTGTTTTAACAGACTCGCCGATACGCTAAGCCGTTTTCAATTGCAGAAATTCCACGAACTCGCTCCCGATGCCGATCCGGAACCTTCAACAGTACCCAACCATCTCTGGAATATCTTCAAACAAGTGTAAACCAGTTGTTAGCTTCCAGTATTGCGCCCAACACTCGAAGTGTTTATGATAATGCTTTATCAGCTTTTGAACAATTTAGAAATAATTATTCATTGCACGTAATATGGCCTGTTCCAATTCAACATGTTACGCTGTTCATTGCACATTCTTTTGAACTTGGATACATCCGGGTTGTCATTGCTTTCGCTCCAAAATTTTTAAAAAAAAAAACACGTGTTGCTTAATTTCTCAATTTTTTGGTTAATTGATTTCAAGATTTGACTTCGATTCGATATGTCCACTACTCGTAGACGTCGTGGTTCCAAGCGCAAGCGACAGGAAACCGAAGAAACGGGAGAGAGAGAGGAAATTGAAAGGGTCAATTTGCTGGGTGGGCCTGGTACCGGTATTGCACCGAATTCAGGCCACCCGCCAGGTACGATACGTGGCTCTAAGGAGCCCTCTTTGCTCAACTTTGTGGATTTCGAAAAAATCCTAGCAGATGCAAATATAACTTCAGTGCGATCTGTGTCTGATTCTACCCCACCACCACCACCACCTGCTCAACAGACTCTTAGTCCTAACGTCTTGCCTTCGGCAATTTCTGCCTCCCAACAGACTTTGCCAACATTACAGTCAATTTCATTTGCTGAAAATCGTGTCCGGTTAGGTTCCGATGATATTGCCTCGCATGTCCCAGAACAGCTTTGCAAGAAAATATGGGCCCACGAATATATTAATCTTGCTTTACTTTTGAAGGGCAGTGTCGAACTGCAAGACCTTTTTTCCACTGGTGTCGTACACCTAACAGGCAAAGGTCAGTTGGAGGCTAGGCCACAGGTTAATACCAAAGATAAGGTTCCCAATATCGAAAAGTGGACAGATGCTTTTCTGATATTTGCCTCCATCTACTTAAAACGTTACCCAAGCAAAATTCAGGAAATATTGCAGTATATGAACATTATCAGGGAGGCTGCATCCCGGTCTGTTACCTTTACTTGGCGATCATATGATGAGCAATTTCGTTTGCGTCAAGAATCCGAGGTTCAGTCTTGGGGTAAGATTAACTCTGATTTATGGCTTCGACTTATGACGTCTAGTACGGTTACTTCCAACATGCCACAAAATACACAACCGGGTGCATTAACAGGTGGTCGCAGTAGTACTGGCAATTCGCAGTATGACAACCATGTTTTGGGTACATGTTTTGATTTTAATGATGGTTTTTGTCCACGAACTGTCTGTAAATTTAAGCATATCTGTTCAAACTGTAATAACCCCAGTCATGGACGTGTGACATGTTTCAAACAGTCTACTGCTAATTCAAGGGGTTCTTATGCCAATCGAGGGGGTTCCAATTTTCGCGGACCACGTGGTTATACAACCAACCGTGGGGGAAGACTTCAAGCCCGGCGTGGTAACAGACTGTAATTCCTCAGCTGTTAAATCCGCTGCCAGGCAAAATTACACAATTTCCCCGGATCTATTCACATTGTCTTCATCCCCAATCAATATTGAAGCTCTACGACAAGAACTTGATGGTTATCATTCCTCTAAGGCATTGGCAATTTTGGAAGGGTTCACTCTTGGTTTTCCTCTACATTATTCTGGTTTGCATTCTCCTTCGGACTCGAAAAACTTAAAATCAGCTTTAGGAAATCCAGACATTGTTCGGGAGAAAATTCAAGCCGAAGTAACAGCAGGCAGAGTTGCGGGCCCATTTATTTCCCGCCCAATTCCCACATTACGCATTTCTCCACTTGGTTTAGTCCCTAAGAAGGAACCCAATCAATTTCGACTTATACACCACCTCTCGTTCCCGATTTTGAATCCTGTCTCTTCCAAAGTGCTTACTTCTTATCTTACTTTGCACTTTTGCGGGTAAGTGAAGTAGTTTTTTCTAGCTACCTTCAGCCTGATAGGCCTTTACTTTCTGGTGATATTGAACTTGTTGATGATGGCAACACCTTACTCATCACCATTAGAATTTCAAAAACTAATCAACGCGGGTTGCCCACTACTTTGCGTATTCCAAAATCTGAAGATTCTTCATTTTGTTGTGTCACAACCATTCGTCATTATATGCATCTTCGTCCTGCAAATGCATATTACTTCTTTTCACATGCAAACGGCACACCTTTGACACAGAGCCAATTCAGCGCAGTTCTGGCCAAAGCTGTAAGAGTTTTGAGGCTTCCTACTGGCATTTATACCTCTCATGCATTTCGCATAGGTCGAGCTACAGATTTAGCCTCAAAAGGGATTTCGTCAGATGCAATAAAAAAATTGGGTCGTTGGAAGTCTGATGCTGTTGACGGGTATATTCGCCTTTAGGCTTCCTCACATATCGTATTCTATCCTTTATACGGTTTACCAGACCTTTAATTTTGCTTTCTTCCAGATGTTTGGATCATCGGAGATTCAATCATCTCCCATGCCGAGGAAGAGGCTATCAAATCCAAACAGGCTAACTTAGACCTTGACAGAACTGTGCGCTGGTTTGGCCGGCCAGGCATGCACTGGCCACAACTAAAGCCGACCATTCAGCTGAAGATGCTTTTTCATACTACCCCAGCGTTAATTGTGGTCCACCTGGGAGGCAATGATTTGGTGTCAATCAAATTAGCTAAATTGATGAGCAAAATCAAAAAGACTTTATGGTATCTGCAGTCTGTTTTCAATGACACATACATAGTGTGGTCTGACATTCTACCCAGGACTCAATGGAGAGGTTTGGATGACATAGCGTCCATGAAACATTTGGACCTACAACAAAAACTCAAATTGATGGACCAAAAAAGAAAACGGGTCAATCGGGCTGGTAGACAGGCTGTGAGAACTTTAACATGGGGTCGGTCAATCCTTCACGAGATTGATACCGACACGCCTGGCCTCCTTAAAAGAGATGGTACACATCTGTCAAAGATCGGCAACCATATTTTTCTTCTGACATTGCAGGAAGCGATCCGACTTTTTCTTCTAGACCCAACAAAAACAATATATGACTCAAATGCCCCCGCAAATTAACCGGCTACATTCTTAACCTTCTGTTTCCGCCCAATATGCCGCTGAATGGGGGACAAATTTGGTAAATTTGTTGTGGCGGGATTCAAGCGGCATCTGGTTGGACGTCTTGGCAATCATTACTTTTGAATTGAATCTGACTGCTATTTTATAAGGTTGATAATTTTAGGACTAGTGCAATTTGATTGGTGGCCGAGGAAACACACAAAGCATGCTTTGAGGTGTAATCCTTGTGTCATTCAGTCATTGAGCACAAATCAAAATCGTAGACTTCTCTTCTCTAATTTTATGAACACACTGGTTTTTTCAATACACTTCGTCTTACGATACCCGTTGCAAATATGTGAGATAAGCATTTAACTTAAAGAGCTTACTCTTGTATTGGTGTCGTTATTTGGCTCGTATATTTCTTTTGAAAATTTTGGGTCGTATGTTATGAGTCGTTCAGATGAAACCTGGCTTAGTTACAATTTAGGTTATACTTTCTGCATGTCAAGCGTTATTCTGTATCAGTTAATAGTTGCAGAAGACACCATAGCAGTTGCTCACCCCATTGTATCAATCAGAGTGGTATACTGTCCCAGTTATAGTTGAAGAGGTTACATCCACAATTTTTGTTCCGTTGTACCCGTCCGTTGCATCGTTTCGTCGTGTTGTGTCGTTTCATTCGTATAAAATAGCCAGGATAGTTTAAATAAAAATATTCAAAATCAAAATTCAAAAACATTGAATAGCTAGGGTGTTTACAAAATCGCCACAATAATATGTAATGATTGCTAAGACGTTCAACCAGCCAATATTCAAGCTCCAGTGACCATATTCACCCATTTCTAAAAGTTCAAAAAGTTATATTTGAATCTGTTTGATTAGTATATTCATGCATAACATAATTTGTGTATGTGCATATTGGACAGGATTGTCACTAATTTGTCAGTATTGCTATAACAGCCGTTATTGCATAAAGTATGTTTTCTGATGTTGAGACAAATGGATAACATATATAAAGACAAATCAAGTTTATCAGTTTGTGTTTTATTTTATGGTAGCATTCTAAAATAATGGGGATTCACGGCCTGACCGTAATCCCATTTATTTTGAGCGGACATAGCTTTTACAATTCTTTAAATATTCAATTATTTACTTTTTATCACAACAGTAAACACTTCCGGGTTTGTGATCAGGACAATCGAACGCTTGCAATTCTCAGACGCTTGTTTTGGAAACTTGAAATTATTAAGCGTTTATGGATTTGATTTATTGGAAATTTCGGCATGTCGTAAAACCTTTTTTCTACATCCGGGTTGTCATTGCTTTCGCTCCAAAATTTTAAAAAAAAAACACGTGTTGCTTAATTTCCCCTCCCTCCCAATTCCCATCACAAGCGTTCGACTGTTCTGTTTTCTTCCATAGCTATTTATTGTACTTTTTCTGCTGTTAGTTTTTTCAAATTTCAGTCAAGCTGTATCTAGCTTCGAGTCTCTCAGTACTGGAAGGTACATACTGGAAGGTGGCAGGTAGAGGCTGGACTATCAATCACATGGCACCATTTCCCGTTAGCCACACAGTTTTATAACAAATGAACATGAAGAACAACGACCATAAAACAGTTATTGTGATGGCTTTCGTAGGACTAACTGGAACATCATTCCTGGAGGGAACAATCTGCATCGACGATGAATACTAGGACTTTAGTGGTTCTGCTGCCTTATGTTTCATAGAGACTTCGAGATGACTTTTAAAGAAGGGATTGTATTCCAATGTTTTATATGTTTTTATTCTTCCTGAATTCTGATTTGCTTTCTGATGAATCATAATGTTCTTTGTATATTTGCTCCACACACCTCTTTTTTCTAAATCTGTTAAGAGATATTTTTTATAAATATGCAATGCTATTTGGTGGAGTATCTATTGACAAAGTCTCTGGGGCTTGAATTATGTTGGTCATTTGTGTGTGTAAGTGCCGGGATTCAAGCGGCATCTGGTTGGACGTCTTGGCAATCATTACTTTTGAATTGAATCTGACTGCTATTTTATAAGGTTGATAATTTTAGGACTAGTGCAATTTGATTGGTGGCCGAGGAAACACACAAAGCATGCTTTGAGGTGTAATCCTTGTGTCATTCAGTCATTGAGCACAAATCAAAATCGTAGACTTCTCTTCTCTAATTTTATGAACACACTGGTTTTTTCAATACACTTCGTCTTACGATACCCGTTGCAAATATGTGAGATAAGCATTTAACTTAAAGAGCTTACTCTTGTATTGGTGTCGTTATTTGGCTCGTATATTTCTTTTGAAAATTTTGGGTCGTATGTTATGAGTCGTTCAGATGAAACCTGGCTTAGTTACAATTTAGGTTATACTTTCTGCATGTCAAGCGTTATTCTGTATCAGTTAATAGTTGCAGAAGACACCATAGCAGTTGCTCACCCCATTGTATCAATCAGAGTGGTATACTGTCCCAGTTATAGTTGAAGAGGTTACATCCACAATTTTTGTTCCGTTGTACCCGTCCGTTGCATCGTTTCGTCGTGTTGTGTCGTTTCATTCGTATAAAATAGCCAGGATAGTTTAAATAAAAATATTCAAAATCAAAATTCAAAAACATTGAATAGCTAGGGTGTTTACAAAATCGCCACAATAATATGTAATGATTGCTAAGACGTTCAACCAGCCAATATTCAAGCTCCAGTGACCATATTCACCCATTTCTAAAAGTTCAAAAAGTTATATTTGAATCTGTTTGATTAGTATATTCATGCATAACATAATTTGTGTATGTGCATATTGGACAGGATTGTCACTAATTTGTCAGTATTGCTATAACAGCCGTTATTGCATAAAGTATGTTTTCTGATGTTGAGACAAATGGATAACATATATAAAGACAAATCAAGTTTATCAGTTTGTGTTTTATTTTATGGTAGCATTCTAAAATAAAACTCAGACAGAGGGTCTACCTGTCTAAAATCAGGTGAATTGCTTAGTTATGCCTTAACATCTCAGTCAATTTTCCAGTCATGACAGGAAAGAGTCACTGCTTCCTGGGGCTAGTTGTTCAAAATTAACGATGCCATTAGTTAACAATTTTTCAAAATTTCGAACATGAATATTACAAACACAGTGTTATTTTTTGTTGATCGTTAAGCTAACCAAGTTTTGAACAACTGGGCCCAGGGTATTAACCAGTAGATCCAGTACTATGGGAAGCTAAGTATGCCTAATGACACTACGCGGCAGAGGTAGGTATCAAACTCACTCTAGAAACCTGCTGTCAAACCATTGCAGACCAGGTCCCAAGATTATAAACCTTTTTTCATGCTCAGTTAAGCTGAGCTTAAAATTTAAATTGCTCATAAATGACACAAAAGCCCGAAATTGAAATTTTAGGTTTAGATCACCAAAGCCTGTAATTTATCCTGCTTATAAGTGTTAAAATGCCAACAATTGTTGGCATTTTAAGAGCAGGATAAATTTTAGTCTCAGCTGAGCATGAAAAACATTTTATAACCTTGGGACGAGACTGCCCTGTCAGACTGCCTGCCTCAGTCCATCTATTCTAAAACCAAGAGTCATTATGGCAACAAACAAATTCACTAACCTCATACAATGACCTTGATGAGCTCCATGCATTACTAGCAGCGAACCTCAGAGCTCGACACAGCGTCCTTAAACTAAAGTGAGGCTGATGTCCCGTCCCGTCGGTCAGTTTCTTCACCGCCTCATTCCGCACCGTGAGATAAAACTTGACGATCCCATCGACCTGGGTGGAGGATAGAGACAGACCCTGAAGATAGTCACTGACGAGGATTTTGAGATCTTGGCTGTCCTCAAGCTCATCTACAAATAGTTCCGTAAACCTGGAAATATACATCATGAAAACACACCATGTAGTATACAGATTTTTCTTAAGTTGTAAAAATTGAAAATTTTCAATAGAAATTTTTACTTATTTTTGCTCAAAAGATATACTGTGGGTACATAGGCGGTTCTAACGTGTACCCACAATCTATGTTTTAAGCAAAAATAAGGAAAATAGGTATACCCCTGCAAACCCCATTTTTACTATTATAAAAGTGGGGTATGATGGGGTATCCATTTCACGGACATGTTATCCTGATGCAGATATCTAATTCTGTAGCTCCATGTCAGCCGACATATTTAACCCAGCAAAGACAAAGCTTAGCAAACAATATGATAGTAACAATAAAACCAAGTTTTTAAACAACAAAGTGTATCTATTAAAAGCATATAATATCATTTCTCTAGTGGGATCAGAGCCTTTGTTTTTGCTACATGGATAATATAGCAACTGCTCTTCTTATACGAGTCACGTCATGAGAAAACCAACAATTTGGGTTTCCGACCAGGTCCTACACAAACCTGCCTGTACAGTCATAGAAGCAAGTTAGAAGCTTGACATTTTGGATTTAAGAAGAAGAGGGATTGCAGTATCTGTGTAGCGAAAACAAAGGCGCCTTTGTTTTCCCATATGTAGATTGTTGGTTTTCTGATTCGGTGGCTCATTTAAAACTTCAAGCTTGAAGCCTTCTTCTGTGACTGAACAGGCGGTTTTGTGTCTGAGCTGCAGGGAAACCCTGGTGACTGCTTTTCCCCTGTCGCACCTCATTTCTATTCTGACCATACCCTTAATCAAAACATAAGCCTACCTATTTCTGATGCCAGGTGATAGATCTTTCTTGCCGATGTCTGTGGCTGGGTTCATACAGGCAAACAGACGGAAATCAGGGTGTCTTACCACTGGTTCCATATCACTGAAATATTACACAGCATTGCCCAGATGTTCAAAATTTATGACATCGCTAAAATTCAAATGGCAATATTACAAATACAGAGTTATTTTTTGTTGAAAAAATGTGAGAATCCTTTGCAGTGCAAAGGATTCTCACATTTTATCAACAAAAAATAACAGTGTATTTGCTTAAGTAGTCAGCAATTACTTAGCAAGATGAGGTCTTAACGATGGCGTGCTAACAAAGTTTTGAACAAATGGCCCCAGATATAAACAGCCATATGATGTTGTGTTTGTTTTGTAGTGTTTAATATCCTAGTCAACAATTTTTCAGTCATGTCGGAATGGATGCACTGCTTCTTTGGTATTGACCAATAGAATATGGTATTGACCAATAGAATAGGTGGTTAATATGTCTTGCTAAAGGACACAAGTGGGGTTGGAACCCCCAACCTCCATGCACTTATCGCGAGGCCACAATGCTCCCTACCATTGTCAAAAGATAAGAGACTACCATAAAGGTTGAACAATTTTCAAGCTCAATTTATCTATATTTTTTCATTACCACATGGCATAAAAGCTTGTTTAAGTCAAGGCCCTAATATATGAGCATTAATTTGTAACTTGTTGAAGAACTTTCTGGTTTGGTTGGTTTGTTGCTTTAGTATCAGGCAATACCTACAAAATATAACCAAGTAAACAACTAAGGCTTATATGTATGAATGCATTGACTATTCTTGTGCAGGCTAAGACCTTCTTAAGTGGTCAACCAGTAATCAGATGGTCAGTCAGTCGGTAGTTAGCTTTGTGCCTTTGTCTGGAGGCACAAGCAACTCATCTATTTCTAACAGCCACAATGGTCAGGGGCCTGTTTCACAACTTTAATTACATACCCCCTCTCCATGAGAAGCACCGAGCCTGCTGTGCTCTCCAACAGCCCACTGAGACACTCCAGAGTTTCCATGGCAGCCAGGTTGATCTCATCCAGTAAAATCCAGTCACCACTACGGATGGCTTGAACCAGGGTACCCTGAGGAAGGAAAAAGTATATATTGTAAGCCATCTTTTTTTCATGGCTATTAAATTTCATGATTTTCTATCCAAGCATTTTTTGCATCAGTTGTCTACTGTGAACTATATTTAGATATATAAGATCATCACTATGCTATTTTGACTCTTCAGTGTTCTGTTGTAACTTTCTGTATCACAGTTTCTTTCAATTTATTTTCAGGAGCAATTTATTTTTGTTGAGAAAGTTTAACTAGCCAAAATGAATAGCATCCAAACTTCCGATTATGATACAATGTTAGTCTGTGAAAATAGACTGGTGTCTTAATGGAATGATGAGTTGTTCGAAACTTACTTTTTCTAGATATGCTGTATCTACTTGGTCAACCATTTTTCGGTGTTAATCAAACCCGCAACATTCTGATCACAAGCTGAGACATGCATGATGCTTCTAACTCAGTACTCTGGGTCAATATTTTTAAAGGCAAACCTTTAACAGCACTTTCAACCAATGCGGAACAACATTTGGAAGAAAAATGTTTGACAACATATCAATCAGTCAAATTGAGTCAATCCTTTTACTTCACAATTTCTAAAGAACCATAAAACATTTGAGCCGCATCATGAGAAAACCAGATTTTTGCCTATGCGAAAACAAAGGCGCAGGTCAGCTTCGCAGTTACCTGCAAAGCTGATCAGCGCCTTTGTTTTCGCTACACAGATAGTCAATTTCTCTTCTTCTTAAGTCCTAAATTTCAAGCTTCTAGCCTGCTTCTGTCACCATACAGGTTGGTTTGTGTCAGACCTGGTCAGAAACTCCGAAGACCGGTTTTCTCGCATTGCGGCTAATTTATCTACCTCAATAAAACTGAAGGCTAAGGCATTCTGAGTCTGTTGAACTTGAACCTTGAGTTGCTTCAGGCGACGCGAGATGCCTCTCCATTTACCTCTAGTATCAGAGCCTGAAATTAACAAGGTATCATGCAACATCATTACAAATTAACATTCATCATCATCATCATCATCATCATCATCATCATCATCATCATCATCATCATCATCAATATCATCATCATCATCATCATCATCATCATCATCATCATCATCATCATCATCATCATCAAAAACAACATCATCATCATCATCATCATCATCATCATCATCATCATCATCACCACCATCATCATCATCATCATCATCATCATCATCATCATCATCATCATCATCATCATCATCATCATCATCATCATCATCAAAAACAACATAATCATCATCATCATCATCATCATCATCAATATCATCATCATCATCATCATCAACATCATCATCATCATCAAAAACAACATAATCATCATCATCATCATCATCATCATCATCATCATCATCATCATCATCACCATTATCATCATCATCATCATCATCATCATCATCATCATCATCATCATCATCATCATCATCATCATCATCATCATCATCATCATCAGTAATTGCCTTCCTCAAAATGACAATGACACAGATCAGTTCACAACTAACGGTCTTGTGGCATAAGTCCCAAATTCCAATCAAAAATTCAAAACTTGAAAACATTTCTATTAATAAGCAGACAATGCCAGACATGTCTATCATTTGCAACTACTTTAACAAGTAGCTATTGACCTTAGACCATCAAGTTCTTTTGATATAGGAGCTCATGAAATATTAGCATTTCCTCAGAAGCAATTTGATATAGTCTACATGTAAGACAGAAGTTTCCCCACCATGACTGTGACCTCATAACCGCATCAAAGTTAGTTACCGCCGATGGATTTTTTTTCTTCTTTTTTTCAATTCAGCTTTACGTCCCTTTCAAGATTATTTCAGTTCATATGAGACGGGCCAATCAGTAGGTGGGCGAAAATGAGAGAACCCCCGAGAAAAATGCCTGGTACACCCGCAAGCAGAACTTGGCTTGTCTCACATGCGGCCAGAGCGGGGTTCAAACCCACACCAGACACAGCGGTGAGATGATTGATTAAGAAACAGCGCTCTTAACTGCTCGGCCACGGGGGCCGCTCCGATGGATATTTAAAAGAACAATCAGCAATGTCACAGGTCTGAAAACTAAATGAGCCATCGCCCAAGAAAACCAACAAAACGCTTAGGTGAAAACAAAGAGGCAGATCAGCTGTGCAGTAACTGCACAGCTGATCAGCGCCTTTGTTTTCAACACACAGATAGTACAATTCCTCTTCTAACTACATCCAAAATTTCTAGCTTCTAGCCTGCTTCTGTGACTGTACAGGCTGGTTTGTGCTGGACCTGATCCCGAGGTTATAAAACATTTTTCATGCTCAACTCAGCTGTGAATAAAAGGGGGACGTGCATTAGAGGCAAAAAATGGCCCCCAACCGAGCTGAGTAACAATGATGTGAAATATAGCCTGGATATTGCCCTTCATGAAAATAATAATAATAAATGTGTATGCCCTTTCTTATAGGAATGACCTTGGGTCAAAGGTCATGACCCATTCAAAGCAATTTCAATAAAGATATAGGAGCTGATGGGAAAATTGATCATATCCCGGCTTTTACCTATTGTAGTCCACTGAAGTTGGTATCAATTTAAAGCTTATACACCTGCCTTGCATTAATTAATGTTATTATGCAAACTATATTTAATTTGCATATTCATAAATATTAATGAAAACATTGAAAGCAATTTGAAAAAAAGTAAGTCTGTTAGAACTGCATAATTAAATTAATTTCAGTTCCAACCATATCAAGATATGTTGCTATGGCCTGAATGATACTTCTGAACAAGTCAGTAAATTCAATTCCAATCAAATAAAAGTGTCTCATTTCGTTATTCATGAATATTAATGAAAAACAAGAAAAAGAAGAAAATAAATTTTTATCCATTTACGAGTTGACTTGTGATATTTATATCTTCATCACATACATCCAAAATTTCATCACTGAAGCATTATGGTAAGAGGGACCTCCTTAACGCAAAAAAAGAAAAAAGAGCAACACACACCCTCAAAGGTGCATGTGGATAATGCATATGTTCATGGTTTCCATAGCCACCCATACTGCAGTTCCAAAGAATAAAAATAAAAAGGTTTTTTTTTCTCATATTAAATTACTAACATTGTCAAAATACTATTATTAAGTAATGCTTTGGCACAGCTTTTTAACCTAATCTGCATTCAATATGCAAAATATGAAATTTGCATATTCATAAATATTGATGAAAACACAAACAACTTCATCACAAATTGACGAATAGAATAAAAAAGTATAGTGCCTTTCATAATGTACCTATGTCGCACTTGTCCATCTTGTCCAATACCATCAATACCATACACTGTCAACTTTATGCTAAGCCATTGTTGGTTATGCAAGATTACTAATTTGCATATCCATGGATATTATGAAAACTTTAGAAAATACAGAAAAATTCCCCAAATTAATACTGTTTACCGCAACATACATGTACTCTTAACTTAATTCCTGTCTGCCATAGAATATTGAACAAGCATTAACAAAGAAATGTTTATTAACAGAACTTTTCACACTTATCAGATGTGCAAATTATCTAGTTTGAATATCATTAATATGCAAACTATCTAGTTTTGCATATTAATGATTATTTATTATTATTCACCAAAGTAATCAAACTAATCACAAAGTTTAATGAAGCAAAGTCTAGGATATGACAGATATTACATGGGGTAAATCATTTAGCTCTGACTAGTATGGATAGACAGATAGAGTAATTGATGCCCTCGATTGGATAGCTTCGCAAATATGCAAATTTTCACATATATCCATTACATGTAAGGGCATGCGAATGGCATTACTGATTGACTTCAACTTCCCATAATGCTGGTGTTTGACTGAAAAAAGTCTGTTTACGTTTTTAATTGAGTTTTCTTTCAATATGTTATTTTCAGATCAATATTCATGAATATGCAAATATGGTACAATTCATACAGGTCCCATGTATGTAAGAATAGTCAAATTATATTACTGACCAACAACAAAATGCCACAAAGATTGTTTTAAATTGAATAAGTAATACTGTATGTTGAAATATTTAACCTAAGTATTGTATCAAATTTTATCTCATTTGTCATTATTATTTCATGAAAATAGATACCATGAATATGCAAAGTTAGCAAACTAGATTCTTGACATATTGTATTTTGCAGCCAAATTGTATAAATGGTCAATGACAACATGCCACAGTGATGGTGAGTGGAATATTTACGGATTTTATTGACCCCCCCCCCCCCCCACCCCCTCAATTTCCAATGTAATTTCATTTGATATTCATGAATATGCAAATAAGATGATTTTCATACTGGGCCATTGCAGGTTAGGAAATGTAAAATTGTATAACCAATGAACAACAACAAGCCAGTGATGATTTGTGAGTGAAAGTAATATATCCAAGAAGTCAAGTGACCTTTCTCTTAATTTCTTATGTTTCTATAAATATTCATTAATATGCAAATGGGCAATTTTTTATGTAGGATATATAACATGTAATGGTAAGGCAAGCTGTATTGCTTATCGACATGATGCAAAAATGGCTGTTTGTAATTGAAGTCAGTGTGTTTAATGTTTTTTATTTATATATTTTCTATTCTGATTCTATCTGTATTCATGAATATGCAGATTAGATGAATATGTGAATTAGATAATTTACATAAGTTGCAATTGGGTGAAGGGCCTGGGCATAAGATTTAACATGATACCATGTTTAGTGAGCTAGGATAATTAGTAACTAAGTTGTGTTTGAATTTGTAGGTATACCCCCCATACTCAAAACTCATATTTGTTGTCGCCGATCTGGCTACACTGCATGTCGATACTGGGTTGTAGTTCGGAATCTACATGATCAAACCCCATCTTTTGGAGTTAATTTGTTGTACCGATAGTTTGGTCATTGGTTGTATAATATCCAGAACTTGTACTTTACCTGGTGCCTGATAGCAAAGTGGGGTGAACCTAAATGGGCTGGAAATACAATATACAATACAAGACAAGTTGCTATGGAAACCATGTTTTTCTTCATAACATAAATAAGTGTGTCTTTGAGAAAAATCCCATTGTATTTTAGGGGCCCGATTCAATAACTTATGACCAATCAGAAAATGTCTTCGGGTACTGGGTGGAATTAATTGTCACCAGGCCTTATGATAATGACTTCTTACTTTTAGTGAAATGCAAGTATTTAATAGAGCATTTTTTTAAAGAATTAGGTATGAGCCCAGCTAAATACCAAAAAGATATTTTCATATTTTGTGCATCTTAGGGATACTAATCTTCTATGAAAATATCTTTTTGGTATTTAGCTGGGCTCGATGTAAACTTCTCTGTTAAACCTTTTAATTTTGGTCAAAAATTGTGATTTTCGTACTTTAGCCCATATTGGCGGCCATTTTGTGTAACCATAGCAACCATAAAAGTCAAATCAATATTAGATTAAAACATTTGGACCATTCATCTATTAAAACATGTAGGATAAAATGTTGAACAGGTACTTTTATTTTTTGGCTTTTGGGTGGGCCAGAAAACCCTGTTAATGCACGTCCCTCTTTATCCTGCTCATAAATGTTAAAATGCCAACAACTGTTAGCATTTTAACATTTATGAGCAGGATAAGTTACTAAATTTTGAGTTCTGAACCTGAATTTTCCACTAATTTTAACTATTTCAGCTTTATAAGCAGGTGAAATTTCATGCTGAGCTGAGCTGAGCTTGAAACAGTTTTAAAACCTCGGGGCCACATCGGAAACCCAAATTGTTGGTTTTCTCATGTTTTCTGTTTTGATTTTTACCACAGGACATTCATGATTACCTTTTTCAAACTTTTTCAAGGCTGACGTGGTAGTATGGTCCATCAAGGTGAACAGTGTGTCCCATTTTCTGTTGGAAAAACATTCCTGTAAAAACAACAGTAAGTCTCAAATGAAATATATTGAAACCAGAATCGTCTTCTTTGGAAACATAGGCATTTTATTAGTCAAATTGTTAAGAAAAAATGGAGTGGCAATGAAAGGTTATGTTTTAGATTGTTATTTTTCAAATCATATCCATCTGTGCTTTGATATAGGCATTGACTCAGCAATGCTTACACAGAGGGTATAATGTATTGTGCTTATGTACGGAAATAATTAAAATTTTGTAGAAAAACAACATTGTGTACACTTAATACCTGTAAATGTCCCTGAAACTTGGCGTTCTGTTTCTGTGAGAAACTCTGTACGAACAACATCTCAAAGTCCTCATAAAATGGCTTGATGATAAACCTCAGGTCCACTGGTTTAAACCTGAAAATCAAACACAAGTCATTTTAGTAAAACTCAGATGATATAGATTTGATATCATTATTACCACTTCATTATATGAACCCACCATGACAAAACCAACAATGTGGTTTTAGAACAGGTCCGACATAAACCCAGCTGTACAAGCACAGAAGATGGCTAGAAGCTAGAAATTTAGGATTTAAGAAGAAGAGGAAATGTACTAGCCGTGTAGTGAAAAAAAAAGGGCTGATCAGCTTTGTGAAAGAATTACCTGGCACATATCCCATACCCATACTACACATAGCAGTAGGATTATCAAATGATTAACAGCTACAACCAAACAGCCATAATGAAATCAGCAACCTTAACTTCTACTCCATGGGAGCTGCCAGTATGGATTTTGTTTTACTACAAATAATTTGTGAAAATCTCAAATCGAACAGAAAACTACTAAGCAACCTACCCTCCCAGCAGATCAGCACTATCACTCTGTTGGTTCATATTCACAACATGAAGCTTGTGACCTGAAAGTGTACAGCCATATTGTGAGAAAGTTCTAAAGGCAAGGACAAATGGTCCTGAGGGTGCTCACTTGAGTTTTGGTCTTTGAAAATATTGTTCCATGGGCCAAGGTCCTAAACTACTCATTCACCTATATGAACTAAATAATTTGCCAGTTTCCATATCAGAGGAAGGCATACTTTCTAAAGAACATGTTTTGCCTTCACATTCTTCAATACAAATCTTTAAAAAGATACAAAACTGGACCTTGCTTGTTTTCATTTTTGGCCAAGGTCAAAACATGACCTTGACCTTGATTACTCTTACCTTCATCACGTCAGTAAGTTGTCAGTATTTGCCAATTTTCAGGTAACAGGCTAAAATCTTTTATTCATTGGTTAGCATTTTTCCCATTCAAATACCTATGTGGCCAACCTTGTCACTGACGGTCAAATTAATAAATGCATTTTTGGTTCTCAGACAACTTTCTTATTTACGAATCTATGACAGACCTGGGGACTGTGTTCAAAATTTATTTGATTTAAAAAAAATACAGTGTATTTACATCTGAATGTAAAAGATTTCTATCATATTTCTTGATATCTTACCCAATTGTTCTGCGAGATATTGTACTGACGATGTTTTCCCCGTTCCTGTCTCTCCCACCAGTAAGACTGGTTCACTATTAGATACACAGACTGCTACCCTCTCTAACAGAGCGCTAGACTGGCGGGTGAAGGAAAATGTACTCCTTTTCCTGTGGAAGAAGGAGTTGTAAACATATAGTGATGATTCTTGCTGCTGGAAAAGGAATTCAACAATTACTCAGACCAGTCTATCTTCACTGATGACTCAGGACTTGAGTCTTTCCTAGATGAAAAGCTTTAACCCATTAGTGACGAATAGACTTTCCCATTGTAATTTGTGTGAGTCCACTTTCATGTTAGGGGAATCTGGAGTGGTTTTAAATTTTTATTCACTTTTTCAATTTTTTTTTTTTTTTTTTTTTTTTTTTTTTTTTTTTTTTTTTTTTTTTTTGTCAAAGCAAACAGAATAGCCCCAGATGGGACGTCATATCTGTGGCTATTTTGTTTGCCTATTTCCCATAAAAAGGACGACAGGCTTATGAGTTAATAATTGCTAATTTGTCGTCAAAAGAATGTTTGCTTCCTGTTTTGTTTTGTTTTCTTTTAGATTTTTTTTGTCAACTACATGTACATTTGGTAGTTTCAAGTAATCATTTAATCCAACATTAAACAAAAAATTGCTAAACTTCAGTCATATAAAGCTTACCTTGTTAGTAATGAGGCCAAGTTTTGTTTTATAGGCAGGCTAACTCTCCCAACAGTCAATGATTTATCTGATATCTTCACTTCTGGTTTATACTTCATACAGAAATACTCAGCCTGTAATACATTCAGCATAGTCATTAATTTAGGATAGAAATCCCAATTTTGACGTTGTATCAAGTGATTCAAAGCGTTAGAGGAGTATGATGTTCATGAAGCCCACAATCATTACTTTTTCAATGCTAGTTTTTTTAGAAGAGCTGCTAAATCTGTTCACAAGATGGCTTTGTAGTAGTGTCACATAATTGCATTTGTTTGTTTGTTTTACTAGTATCACTTTATTCCTGAATAAGCCTCTCAGAGGTAGTTAACTATTATTCAGAGCACACATTTCGCTCATCAATTACTGACAAATCCTCACAGTTATATATATGACAATCAGAGTGCTTCCTACCTTAACTTTGGTCACATTGAGCTTTGCTCCAATAGCCTCAGCTAGGGGCATTCTCTTGTCCGGCTTAGACAGACATGCCACAAAACAATCGAGTGCCTCCTGGAAGACTAGATTACTGGAGGAGGAAGCAGTGTGGTCAAAATCCTCAGCTATTCTGTGACACCAGTTCATTAGGTCTCTGGAATATCATTAGGTTTTAGAAATAAATCTACCGTATTCTTTCTAATTACCACACATGCTCCATTAAGCGTACACCCTGGTCGTTTCTGAAAAAGATGTGTGTAAGCACACACTGCTTGACTAACATATTGATATTCTATTCAAATATTACACATTAATACCGTATTAACCGCTTATTAACTTTAACTTAGATGATTAAACACTATTTTACAACGATTAGAACACTTAAATAGCATCATTATTGGTATTTTGGACATGGTAATTTCAGCAGTTTATGTGTTGTTTTCGTTCCTAGTGTGCACTTATGAGAAAAATATTTTGTTACCTCGAGTTATTTTGAAAAATTAAGCTCACTGTGCACTAATTAGAATGAATATGGTAATGTTTATTCTAAATTTGTTGCTTCACAAATTCGAAGTCCTTGTCAAAAAAGACTTTGTGTAAGATATATATAGACTGTACACGTACTTGCTTGCAAATTCAAGAGCTTGCAAATTTGTAAATGGAAAATTTGCCTTAGAAAAGTTGAGCAAACACTTCCGAACCTACAGCATTTAAATAATCGCAGCTAAAAATCAAATATTTCCTTATCTAATACTGTTCATGTCATTATACTGGTAGTCTTACCCTTTGCATTTATATGAAATTCTCAGCGTCTACTGATGAAAAAGGGGGGGAAAATGAAAAAAAAAATAAAAATAGAAACTAGGAAAACTTATTTTGCTTTTATTTATTTATTTTTTAATTCAGTTTTACCTCCCTTTCAAGATTATTTCAGCTCATTATGAGACGGGCCAATCAGTAGGTGGGCGAAAACAAGGAAAAAACCTGAGAAAAACCACCTGGCACACCCACAAGCAGAACTTGGGTTGTGTCACATGTGGCCAGTGCGGAGCTCGAACCCACACCAGACACAGCTGGGAGATGATCAAGTGATTAAGAAACAGCGCTATTAACCATTCGGCCACAGGGGCCGTTGAAAACTTAATTCAAACAAAAACTTTGACAAACAGAAACGAGCACAACATAGCCACCTAGTAGATATCTGTCTTCCATCATGTGACAGGAACTTCCCAACATTCTCTGTGTCCGTCTCCATGGTAACATCGTCTGCTCCAGAGTGTTTCCCAGCTGACAACAGGAAGTAGATATCCAACAGTCTGTCAACTACTGTGCTCAGTGCTGGGTACTTGGAACATATCACCTGAAAAAAAATTTAAACATTACAGCACAATAGAAATGTTAAGTTCAGATCATTTAAGGAACAGAATCTCAATTAATTTTCGGTGCTGTAGGATTACACAGTAACATCAATTATGGTATTATCGGACAGTTGGGTTTTCTTGCAATATGACCATGGTTTTCATTACAACAATCTTCAAAATAAATGTTGCCAACAGTTTTAAGAAAGCCACATCTTGCAATCTTTACATCAGTTACCTCCTCCTGGCACCAAAAATGTTTAAAGGAACCCAAATGGGGTATCTATTGTACAGGACTGGCAATTATCAGACAAATTGAAGGTTTGCTGCTGAAATAGTGGATCACATATGAAATTGGTAATAATTTAAGCTTCTGAAATGACCCAGATGAGTTATTTATCTGGGTTTTTTTTATTCAGTTTTACGTTCCTTTTCAAGATAATTTCAGCTCATATGAGACGGGCCAATCAGTAGGTGGACGAAAACGGGAGCACAGTAGAAAAGAAATCAGGTCCGAGGTTATAAAACTTTTTTCATGCTCATCTCAGCTGAGACTGAAATTTAAATTGTCCATTCTTAGTGAATTAGCCAAAATAAATTGAATATTTGGGTCTAAATCACCAAAAGCTGTAATTTATCCTGCTAATTAATGTTAAAATGCCAACAAGTGTTGGCCTTTCAACATTTATGAGCAGGATAAATCTTAATTTCAGCTGAGCTGAGCATGAAAAAAGTTTTATAGCCTCGGGGCCAGTCTAACCTGTGCTAGCTCTGTCCTGGATAAAGGCTCCACCAGTATCTTGGTCCACAGTTTCTCCAGTAGAACACTACTACCAGTCTGCTGTAGATGCCAACCTGAGCTACCACCCATCAACCTGAACACAAATAGTTTTATAAAACTTTAGTAAAATAAAGATCCAGATTAAGTAGCCTTGCATTTTAGTAACAATTTGTAGATGTAAGGCAAACATTTTGCATAAAGAAAAGGCCCTGATACATTGCCAATACAATATACAGATATTTTTTTCAGAAGCAAAAATTGAAAATTTCATCGGAAAATTTTTGATATTTTCACTGAAAACAAACATTGTGGGTACAGGTTAGAACCGCCTCGCCAAGGCGGTTCTAACGAGTACCCACAATGTATGTTTTGGATCAAAAATAAGAAAATTAGGTATACCCCTGCAAACCCCGTTTTTTTCTATATAAAAGTGGGGTCTAAGGGGGTATACATTTCACAGACATGTTTTCCTAATAATTCTCAGCATTTCTAGCAATCATTGCAACAAATTTTCATTCACATTTTCGGGAATCGGTTTTCCAAGTCAAAAGAAATTGCCATTAAATTACCACAAGAAATCTGTGAAGCACATGCTTGTTATGTTGTAAGAACAAGTTTTCATCATTTTCAAGAAGAACAATTATTTCACGAGGAAGATTACACCACTGTCAAATGTTAATATACGGCTATATGACAGTGACAATATCAACCGAACCATGGGCATCAGGGACCAGTTGTTCAAAATTAACGATGTCGTTAGTGAATGATTTTTTTTAAATGGCAATATTACAAATACACTGGGTTTTTTTGCATTGCAAAGGATTCTCACATTTTTTCAACAAAAAAAAATAACAGTGTATTTGCTTTTAAAGTCGATATATAGTTAACAAATTGAGGGTTTAACAACAGCGTTAAGCTATCAAAGTTTTCAACAACTGGGCCCAGATAGATAAAGTTTAAAAATTCATACCTCTGTGTGGCGAAAAGATGAAACCCAGGAGCAGCCATGATATTATCCCCATGCCCTGGGACTGACAAACATCTGGTCTCCAACAGGGGCAGTAACACTGACACGACCTCCATGGGGGCATAATCTATGTCCTCCAGCAGGACCCAGTAACCATTGGTTACAGCCTGGGTCAGAACACCTGGTTGCCATACAAACTCTCCGGGTACTTCTGTGCAGCGGTATGTCCCAAGTAATGCCTGAAAAGTAATAAATAAACCCTGCCAAGGTGGTTTAATTGTTTGTCATAAATAATGCAATTCTAAAATTTATATGTTTCTGCATTTCCAAATAAAGATTGGAAACAAATAGATTATGTTAGTCTACATAATATTTTATCTTCAGTACATCAGGAAGAACATGTGTAATTCAATACAGTGCTCAGAAAAATACTTTTATGTCCTAAAATCAGTATCTCAAATAACATACTACCCTGAACATAATTTTCCTTAAAATAAGAATTTGTTCAGTTTTTATGATACAGTTGATATTACTAAGATTATAAAAACGGAAATGAAGATAGTGCAACTCTTATACTCCATGGGTACAATGGCCTACACCATAGCCGTGAAGCCAATTTTTTGATCATGATGAAAATGCCACAAATACAAAACCTTGCTGTCCATCTGGTCTCCCAACTGTATTTTCATCAACTGTGGTGGTCCTGACCGCCCTGTCAACTTGGCCAGATGCTCCACCAGGGACGTCTTCCCTGACCCCACCACCCCCTGTAGTAGTATGGGGCTCCCAGAGGACACAGCCAGGGCCAGGCTGTACAGGTTGGTCTCGTTAGAGGGAACTGGTAGCAGCTCTGTTACCTGTAATGTATAATAAGAGACTACTAGAGAATTGTACCCGGACCCCATCAACCCCTGTAGTAGTACAGGACTCCCAGAGGACACAGCCAGGGCCAGACTATAAAAATTGGTCTTGTTAGAGGGAACTGGCAGTGGATTATCTAAAAGGGGTTATCTAAAAGTTATTCAGATCTTCAGAAGACTAGCTAGAAAATTTTATGATATTAATCATGTTAATTAAGGGACAATTTTGCTTATTTCTTAAACAAAAAATGTTGTAGATGCGAATTGATGGAATCGCTTCAGTCAACAATGTTTCAGTAATGTCAGGATGGAGCCACAGCTTCTGTGGTGTGAACAAGTACTCATGGGGAGTGTGTCTTGCTCAAGGCACTACACGGCAGAGGTACCTATCAACAACAAAAACTGTCTAATATTATGAATTTTCATAGTAGAAGTAACTCCAAACAGTCTGAATATCACTTACAATGGCCTCTCTAGATGACCCCTGTTGTTTTGTAAGTAGTATCCCACCAACACAAGTCACAGAACTACTTAAGTCTGTCTCTAAAACAAGTCCCATAGTGTGAGTCTGAGGATCTACTTTTTCTGGCGTAATCTGACTACTTGGCTGTGATGAGGTCTTTCTGGGTTGCATGTTGTATCTGAAATTGATATGGTAGCAAAGTAATTACACTTATCATATATTTACTACAAAATATGTTCTTTTTGCAGATGCGATACAGACAAGAGTTACGTTCACGTATCGCAGCACAATATCTCAAAAGCCATATCCGTTCAAAAATTGATAAAACCCATATCATTCCCTTGGGAGAAAAAGCCATATCACTCGACTCGTATCACATACCCACGTGACCCATATCATCCCTTGGGAGAAAAAGCCGTATCACCAAATGATTGGCTAATAAAATTATATTCGGAGAACTCGGCTCCTATTGTATTGAGTTCATTACGTAGTGTACCGCAGGCATGTTAAATTTGTTTGGATTGTGGTTCTATGTCACAGGCAACAGTATTTTGTCATGTCGAGACAAATTTTCGATTTGTGCTAATGTGGAAATAATATGCGCTCTACTGCACGCTTTGGGCGGTATGTCAAAATGAATGAAAAAAGTGTCAATAAGCAATACTTATTAAATACCCCCCGCAGTGTAACTGTTTACCACAAACATTAATTTTTCACAATAAAATTTCTTCATGCAAATGTCCTATAGGCCTACATGTTCTCATATCAAATAGTTCCATCAAAAACTGTGGTAGAGTTGATCGGCATGTGAATGCCTATACCTATAATAAAGCTAAGAAAACCATGCCCTCACCTGTAAAAAAAAGCTAAGACAAATTGAATTGTATTAGGACATATTGTCTAAGTTCTCATAGCAGTAATTTTGTCAAAAATTATATTTTCACAATAAAATTTCTTCATGCAAATGCCCAATGGGTGTACATTATGTAGGCATAATATCAAATTGTTCCATCAAAAACTGTAGTAGGAGTTGATCGGCCCATGAATGCCCTTCTCTTAGCTGTCATTTTGTCAAAAATTACTTTTTCGCAATAATACTTCTTCATGCAAATGTCCAATTAGTGAACATCATGTAGGCACGATATCAAGAAGTTCCATCAAAAACCATGAATGCCATTACAGGTCAACCTCATTATAACGCTATCTTTGGGGTCCATGAAAACAGACCGTGTTATAAGTGAACTGTGTTATAATGCGGTTATTTACAATAGATATATAGCAAAATAATTAATTTGGGAGCCATGGCATGGCCGCGTTATATTGAAAACTGCACTATAGTGAGGCGCGTTATAATGAGGTTGAACTGTACCTGTAAAAAAGTAAGAAAAATTGTCTAAGTTCTCATAGCTGTCATTTTGTAAAAAAATATTTTTTCGCAATAATACTTCTTCATGCAAATGTCCAATTGGTGTACATCATGTAGGCATAATATCAAAATGTTCCATGAAAAACTGTAGTAGGAGTTGATTGGCCCGTGAATGCCTTTTCCCGTAAAAAAAGTAAGAAAAATTGTCTAGGTTCTCATAGCTGTCAGTTTTTCAAAAATTACTTTTTCGCAATAATACTTCTTCATGCAAATGTCCAATTAGTGAACATCATGTAGGCATGATATTAAATTGTTCCATCAAAAACTGTAGTAGGAGTTGATCGGCCCATGAATGCCATTACCTGTAAAAAAGTAAGAAAAATTGTCTAAGTTCTCATAGCTGTCATTTTGTAAAAAAATATTTTTTCCCAATAATACTTCTTCATGCAAATATCCAATGGGTCTGCATCATGTAGGCATAGTATCAAGAAGTTCCACCAAAAACTGTGTTAGGAGTTGATCGGCCCGTGAGAGCCCTTACCTGTAAAAAACTAAGAAAAATTGTCTATGTTCTCTTAGCTGTCATTTTGTCAAAAATTGCTTTTTGGCAATAATATTTCTTTATCCAAATGTCCAATGGGTGTACATCATGTAGACATAATATCAGAAAGTTTCAACAAAAACTGTGGTAGGAGTTGATCGGCCCGTAAATGCACTGTATACAAAAGCCATCAAGAACTATAAAGGGAAGTAACTCAAAAGGGACTGGCCCTTAACCCCTTATTTTTGCATGTACATATTTGCCCCATAGATATGCAGATGCTTGCAAAGTTTCATGAAATTCCATCAATGGGTCTTCAAGATATTAAAGAAACAAAATGTTACGGACGCACGGACAACGTGAAAACAGTATACCCCCTTAAAACTTCGTTTTGGCGGGGGGGTATAATAAATAAAAAATTTCATATTGTACCTCGTATCAACCCGAGAATCCCGTATCTGCCCGAGACTCTCGTATCAGCCCGAGGTCATAAATAGAGATCATATAATAATCTCTATTTAAATGATCAGTGTAATGGCACTTGACACTGATACTTGACTGAACAGAGCTGTAATAATGCAAACTACATGTGCTTTTTTTATTTAAAGTGGTGCATATCCACCTTAGACCTTGAGTTGTGGTTTTATATCTTTATGTCTTATATTAAAAACTTGAAAGACACTAGCTAAATTCTATTGCTGCTCTTATTTGTTTGAGTTTTACATTTGAATTTGTATTGTGGTATAATATTTTATTTGGAGTAAATATGACTTGCTCAGGGACACAACTGAGTGCCAGTGGGGTTTGAAACCTGGATGGAGTCCAATTCTCCCCCCACCCCCCGGGGGGTCTTTGCTCCCTGCTCCCTGAAAGAAAAATGACCTTTCTCCCCAGCTCCCTAAAATGTTTTTTCCTCAGCCCCCTGCTCCCTGAAACCTCGCTTTCTCCCCAAATCCCTGAAAATAAATGACCCTTCTCCCCAAATCCCTGAAAACAAATAGCCCTTCTCCCTGAATCCCCAAAACCCCTAGGAGGGCCTCTTTACTATAAAGCAGAGCCCTTAACCTACATAAACCTGTGGAACATATGCAATCAGCATAGAATGCTATGTTTCATCTGGGGCTGTTCTATTAATAGAATTTCACTGAAAAATTAATTAAAAAATTAAAATCACTCCCGATACCCCTATGTAAGTAGACTCACCTAAACGATAATGATAGGCAAGTTCATTCATTCATCACAAACAGGTTAACTTACCTGAGTTTCAGTGTGATACAGTCTTGTTCTGTGAAATGTTTGCGTAAGAATGTCTCCCTAGATGTTGATGACATGTGCTGTAACTGCATCACAGCGTGACACGCAAACCTGCAATATGTGTATAAATATTATGAAAACTTTCCCATGCAATATACAGAGATTTTTTTCAGCTGTAAAAATTGAAAATTTTACTGGAAAAATTTCAATATTTTTTTTACATGTTTTTTTTTTTTTTTTTTTTGCTCAAAACATTGATTGTGGGTACATGTTAGAACCGCTTTGGCGTTTTTCAGCGGTTTGTAGAGCTGAAAAAAGTTTTAAAACCTCGGGTCCAGTTCACTGACATTTTCCCTGGAAGTATGTATATCTGGCTCATTTATGATAATCAAAGTACCTAACTTAATATTCTGAACAAAAGATTTTGTCCCGAAAGGCCTCCCTCAGAAGACTTACCAGCGTACCACATCATTCTCATTAGACAAGTATGGCAACAGGCTGTCCAGAGTTATGACCTGTACTGCCCTGTCTCCAAAATGATAGGAAAACAACCAGGTAGCCTCAACCAACACCCCCCCCCCCCCCCTCTGAAGACTTACCAGCGTACCACATCATTCTCACTAGACAAGTATGGCAACAGGCTGTCCAGAGTAATGACCTGTACTGCCATGTCTCCCAGATGATAGGAAAACAACCAGGTAGCCTCAACCAACACCCCCCCCCCCCCTCTGAAGACTTACCAGCGTACCACATCATTCTCACTAGACAAGTATGGCAACAGGCTGTCCAGAGTAATGACCTGTACTGCCATGTCTCCCAGATGATAGGAAAACAACCAGGCAGCCTCAACCAAAGCTGCATCACTGACCTGAAAGAATGAAATAAATCACGAGGCTAGATTTATTTTGTGTGGCAAGGTAGATATAACATCGAACATCAGCTCAGTGGAGCTTTTGAACCCACTAAAACACATGCCCACAATATACTGTTTTCTTTTCAACAGCTAACTAAATCATTTAAAGACTCAATAATGCACAATATGGCTCACACTTTCTCCCTTTGAATAATTTCAATGCTTCCAAAGGATCATTTTATATTTTAACAATTACTGTATTATAATGTTGCCTCCTTCTGAAAAGCCATTGTTGTAACAGTTGAAAATTTTCTATAGACAAGTACAAGGCTTACGTCATCAGACAATGTTACTATTTTCCGGTATCGAACGCCAATTCCAGTGGGTGGCAAAACATCAATATCGGCCATAGTGGAGTATGGAAAGTCTGTGTTAATTATTTCGCCCAATTCCATGTTTTTCACATGTATATAGATTTGATAATTGTTGATTTACTTATCTAATCCATATTTGACGAATTAGTAGTCTTTTATAAGATTTCCATTGATTTTTTTATTGAATACCTCCTTTCTTGACAATATTTCCGCAATATCTGACCCCAAATATAACATAAATATTTAATTTAAAAGGTGAAATTGGCTGGAACTTACAATTAAAGATGTTTATTTATTTATCCATTGTCTTCAAACAAAGTTTTTATTTGATATTTCTACAAAATAAAGCGACAAATTGAACCTATATCATAATGTGTTTATATGACGATCGGCACTTTCTGCCCACCAGAAGGGGAGACAATCCAGGTAATCGGAGTTATCTCTGGATCTGTGCGCATGCGCATAGCAAATGTAAACACAATCGGAACTGCCTCGTCCAATCAGAGTTCATTGATTTTTGATTAGGCGAGGAGTTCCGAATGATAAAAACAATAACATTGTATGTGTGTATATTCCTTTTCAATATTTGAGCCACATCATGAGAAAACCAGCAATATGCATATGCAAAAACAAAGACGCAAATCGGTAACCGCGAAGCTGATCAGCACCTTTATTTTCGCTGCATGGATAGTACAATTCCTCTACTTTCTAAATCCAAAATTTCATGCTTCTGGCCTTTTTCTGTGATGGTAGAGACCAGTTTGTGTCAGACCTGTTCAGAAATCACACTTGGTTTTCTTATGATGTGGCAGCTCGTTTAACTGCTGAATTAAAAGAAACCTTCATTAATATGGATACAGCATACTGCCATAATGTCTCGTCAGTTACTCTGTTGTATTATATAATGACTAAGGATGGGAACGAATGACAAATATGCTATTCGAATATTCGTATACGTTATTCGAATGTATTCGAATATTCGGATAGAGAAATCATCAATGTTTTCATTGAGATTTCAACTTGGAGAGATGTTAAGAGTAAGTTCCCTTACCCAAGGTGTTTTGTGAGCGCACATGACAGCGTTGATGGCGGCATTTTGGATTTGTAATGAATGACTTTCTTCTTTCAGAACTACGTGTATGAAATGAATAATTTGGTTGTGTAAATTTGAAGAAACGCTAGAACGAAAATGATGCCACGCTCCGTGATTGGCTGTATTTCAATGAGTAATACTGTTTGATTGGTTTGCTGTTTTTCTGTTAGCTGCCGCAATTCGTTCTGGGTGGCATCTTCTGCTAATTGCTTGTTTAAGGTGTCAATTACATGCACAATAAATCAAACGCAGACCGTTCGCACCTTCCAAAAACAAACTTGTCTGAGATAGGTAATGATCGACTTTTGACTAATTAAAGTAATTGTTAAAACAACAAAGTGTCAAACTGACAACGCAATTTGCAAGGATGATACATGCCGACTTTGACGGAAAACGGAAAACTGCGTTAAGAGAGAAAGGCACCACGAGAATGAATGCAAATTTTAGGCAAAAACTCGAGAGAAAGAAGAATGAAAAATATGAACATGAAAAAATACGAATATTCGAATTCGGAAACGCATTCGAATATTTGTTAGAAATACGAATATTCGAATGTTCGAATAATCGTTCCCATCCTTAATAATGACCATTTGAGCTGTGACGCGAGAAAACCGGCTTTCAGGGTTTACAATCAGGTCCGAAAGAAACCTGTCTGTACCTGTCATAGAAAAAGGCTTGAAGTCTGAATGTCCCGATTTAAGGTGAAGAGGGATAGTACTATCAGTTACTTCACAGCTGATCTGCCTCTTTGTTTTAGCAAATTAGCACATGCAGAAATCCGGCTCATTTATATTTGCCACTATACCTTGGATTTCTTTTGTTTCTTTTTCTTTGGTTCCTCAGAGTCGGACTGGCTGGAATCTCCAAGGAAACTGCCATGTGACTGCACATACTCCAAGGCAAACCTGAAACATTTTCTATCGTCATGTCATTTTCTGTGCAAATGGTGGTACTTTTTTGAAGCTCTTTTTGCGAGTCTAAAAGGGCCACGGATGAGGCTTCATTAAATGTATCAATCCCTGGAATTATTTGTAGTCTTGTATTGTCATTACTTTCCAACCTGGGACCAGTTGTTCAAAATTAATGACATCGTTAGTTAACGATTTGTTAAAATTTCAAACATGAATACTACAAAAAAATAACAGTGTATTTGCTTATGTAGATGGCATTAACTTGAGTTGTCTTGATGATGTTAAGCTATCGAAGTTTTGAACAACTGGCCCCTGGTGTGTCTGTATTGGGCTTTAAGATTTAATTCTATCAATTCCCAAACCTTCTGATTTTACTTCAAACAACAGATCTGAAGTCAGCTGTTTTATTCCGTTGAATGTTTTAAAAATTGTATGGCCGTAAATCTGTTAATTACAGCTGAGTCATATTACACACACTTATCAAATTAAGTAGAAATTGTTGATAAACATCAGCACCCACCTTTTTATGTCTGGCCAGTGTAGACACTTGCTGAGAGCCACACAAAACTGTTGATGTGGAAGACTGTCCGAGGTATTACCCTTTCTTATCACTGCATCTCTATATCTTGATACAAGATCCAGCAGCAAAGGCCTCAATGTCTGACCTATATGGGTGTCAGATTCTTCTACGAACAATCTACTAAGGCTCTGGAGTAGGTCACTTCTGTCAGCAGGGCTCCATATCTATAAGAACATGAAAAGATTAAAAGAAGCTCAGGATTGAACCTGTGACTGCTGGATTGCAAGGCGAGTGGCTTAACCACTGTGCCATGGAGGCTTCTATAGAAGACTTCTCTTTGTGGTATTTATGTGTGACACATATAAATATGTTAATCTAACTGATGTAAGTGATTTAAATTAGAGTTGTCGTTTAGTGCCATATCAGAGGTTCAAACGTTTGCAAACAGGCATTCAGATAGTTCCAAAGTTTGCATCATATATCCTACCATATCTCTACTATCAGAGAGCATAATAGTGTAGTAATTAGACAACAAACTGTAAAAAAAACGCTTGAGATAACTTAGACGGAATATTTCCATCGGTATTCCGTTAAACTTCTCCATACCGACGGAAATGGGATATATTGAGCCCTTGGTCGAAAATGAAAATTCAGCAAAACTGCAAAACTGTGTTATTCTAACTTATGTTAGATCTTTTCTTGCATATACTGACATAAATTAAAAATATTCTAGTTGTTATAGTACGCAGAATCATACCAGAGGACCAATGGTCCTGTAAACGCTCACCTGAGATCTGCTGCATATACCAATAGACATGTTTGAATATTATGATATTTAACTCCAGTGCAGGGGCAGATGAAGCCCTTGGGCCATTTTCTTTTTTTCAGAATCTTCAATATTCTGTCCATTTGCCAATTTCCTGCTGGCTTCTCCCTTCAAATGACATTTTAACAGTTTTCCCAATTCAAATGCATAGGCAACCCATGTTGACCTTGCCATAAACTTGGTCAAGGTCATCACAGGGTCATGATTTATATATGCATGGGAGTACTTTAGCCATCGATGCTTCAAGCCAAGTTTCCTTGAAATCAGTCTATTGGTTTCAGAGAAGAAGATTTTTGAAGGGTTTTTACCATTGTGGGCATGGCGGCCATCTTTGTCATGTGATCTAGATTATTTATATACACATTGATTCCCCCATTCTATAGATGCTTCACATAAAATTTGGCTTTGATTGGCCAAGCGATTTCAGAGGAGAAGATGTTTGAATATTATGGAAATATACATGTATATTGCCGCGGGGTGGGGGCACATGAGCCCCTGGGGTCCAATTTTTTTCAGAATCATTAATATTCAGTCCTACTTCCAATTTCCTGCAAGACTTTCACTTTCAATTACATTTTAAAAGTTTTCCCCATTCAAATGCATTGGCAACCTATGTTGACCTTGCCGTAAAATAGATCAAGGTCATCACAGGGTCATGATTTATATACACATTGTAGTGCTTGAGCCATCGATGCTTCATGCCAAGTTTTGTTGAAATCGGTCCACTGGTTCTGGAGAAGATTTTTGAAGGGTTTTTACCATATATGGGCATGGCGGCCATCTTGGTCATGTGACCTGGATTATTTATATATACATTGGTTCCCCCTTCCCATAGATGCTTCATGTAAAATTTGGCTTTGATTGGCCAAGCGGTTTCAGAGAAGAAGATGTTTGAATATTATGATAATATACATGTATATTGCCCCGGGATGGGGGCGGATGAGCCCCTGGTGCCCAATTTTTTTCAGAATCATTAATATTCAGTCCTACTGCTCATTTTCTGCAAGATTTTTCCTTTAAATGACAATTTAACAATTTTTCCCATTCAAATGCAAAGGCGACCTATGTTGACCTTGCCGTAAAATAGGTCAAGGTCACCGCAAGGTCATGATTTATATATACATTGTAGTACTTGAGTCATCGATGCTTCATGCCAAGTTTGGTTGAAATCGGTCCAGTGGTTCCGGAGAAGAAGATTTTTGAAGGGTTTTTACCATATATGGGCATGGCGGCCATCTTGGTCATGTGACCTGGATTATTTATATACACATTGGTTCCCCCTTCCCATAGATGTAAAATTTGGCTTTGATTGGCCAAGCTGTTTCAGAGAAGAAGATCTTTGAAAATGGTGGACGACGGACGGACGGACGACGGACGGACGGACGATGGAGCATGGGTATACTATAAGCTCACCTTGTGAGCCTGACGGCTCAGGTGAGCTAAAAATACTTCATTTTTTCTATGAAAAATTTCAGAGATGTCTACAGGCCGTATTTTTTAGATCGTTTTAGAGACATTTTATAAAGTAAAACAGTCAGATTTCATGAAACATTGGGCTTTAATATCTGGGGATACGGCACAAATTTACTACTTGGAAATCTTTGAACGAGTGAGCCTTTTGAGGAAAATTTTGTGAAAATGAAATAGATTTCAAGCTTTCGGAGGGCATTCCAGAGAGGAAGATGACTTTACAAAATAAACCCCGCTTTTTTCAAGTTCAGAAAACATGTAAATGACAAACTCATTATCTGTATATATCATGTATATTTCTAATTATGTGAAATATTGTGAAGCTGTATGTGTATCGCCACCTTGGTCTGAAAGAAATGTAAGCCTGTGTGTCCCCTTATCGTTTAATAACAATAACCCATATTTATATGAATTTAAATTTTCTGCTTAATAAGCCTGGAGTCTTTAATAGATATGACTTGAGCAGATTTTGAAAGAAAGCTGCTTTCTTCCAAATCCTGGAGCTTCATTATTGTGAATTGATATTGCAACCAAAATAGAATGAATATACCTGTCAGCAGCTCAAAAGAAAAACAAAATCATGAACAGCTGTTCAAAGAATGCATCCTCAAAACATTTACACGCACCAGAAAACAAACACTGGTCTTAAAATGATTTATCTTACTTTTCTGCAAAAATTATAGGTTTTTGTAGAAAAATATAGGTTACCGTAAAAATTCTATTAAACGCCCGGGCGTTTATTATAAATAATGCATTTTCTATAGAAAGGGATGGGCCTTTATTGGAGGCTACATTGTTTGGCACTGTTCTAGCAATAATATATAGGATTTGAAATTATTGGTGGTCCTAGATCTACCTCAGAAAGGACTTTTGTTTATCACGAAAACACGCCCATGTGGTATATTGAATTTTTCTAAGTTGTAAAAATTGAAAATTTTCACTAGAAATTTTTTGATAGTTTTTCTTATTTTTGCTCAAAACATAGATTGTTGGTACACATTAGAACCGCTTCGGCGAGGTGGTTCTAATGAGTACCCACAATCTATGTTTTGGAGCAAAAATAAGAAAAATAGGTATACCGCTCCATACCCCAGTTCTGCTATACAAAATTGGGGTTTAAGGGGGTATACAATTCACGGACTTGTTTTCCTGATGAATTGCGGTTTATTCAGACTACAAGAGAAAAAAATTGACTTGTATGTTATATGGTTAAAGAGCTAAGTTAGAAATTTACTGCTTAAAAATATAGGATTTTCCCAACATTTTCAAAGTGGGCGTTAATTAGAGGTTCCTGGAATTCCAAACCGCGCAGATAAAGTGGCCGTTTAGGGCATCCAAATAGGGGGATGGGCGTTTATTAGAGTATGGGCGTTTAATAGAATTTTTACGGTATTTATAGGTTTTTAGCCATTTTTGGGGCATACATGTGATATCTCCCTATTTCGGAGGGATCTCCCTATTTTTGAGCAAATCTCCCTATTTGGAATTTCAGAATTCCCTTATATATCTTATACATCTCCCTATTTGGAATTTCAGATCACCCTATTAAAAATCAAGAAATTCTTTCTTTGTTTAATCATTCTCCCTATTTTGAAAAACAAATCTCCCTATCTGGCTTCCCAGATGGATCACATGTATGTTTTGGGGCAAAATAAAGGTTATATGGGTTTTTACTAATTTGACAATAAAATTATAGGTTTTTACAGGTTTTATAGGTTTCGCTAGGAGGCCTGTGTCTATAAATAGACCAGGGGAGACTACTGTAGAATTAGCGACTCAAAGTCGAAAATCGTTTGTTTTTCTACATTAGTAATAGTTTAAACGTTTTAGGCAATTTTATGTGTTTACCAGAAGATCTTCGGCACTGTTACAAATACATAACAAAAATAATACGATTAATAGCAAAATAACATTCAGTACCTTAATTAATTTTTTAGCCTATAGGGTATTTACGCACCCTTTTTTCATTCAATTGCCTATCTGGAATTTTAATTGGGTAGGTTCAATTCTGTTACGCACTCTATTTTCAATCAATTGGGTAAAATGGAAAACAATTTGGTAAAAATGATGTTCGAGGTGTACTTTCCTTATTTTCTTCTACTTTCGCTTTTGCATAGCATAAAATAAAAGGGAAACATTGATTGGTTGAGAGAATTAACTAAAATCGCAGTCAACCAACGAAAAAAACAGAAAAGAAATGGCTTCCAATCGATCGATTTGCGCATGTCCAATGACATTTTTGTTTAATGTTGATGGCGTAAGCCGTTGTGCGGCGCACACCGATAAAAACCCGTACGCAATTGATTTTTCCGGTATTGCGTATCGGCGATTTCTTTTGCGTTTTCTTACGCTACCAGATCGTTATTAATTGCGTTTTTTCATATTTTAATTGGGTAATTACGCAAATACGCAGCCTAATTGAGGTACTGAACATAGCTGGAAGTCGCTTACGAAATCCGCAATCAGTTCGACATTGGTTTAAACGCAGCCTATGCTAAGCTGTCAGGGAAGTGGAACGAGGTACCGAAGTGGAGCGGAGTGACAGTTAGCCAGCTGATCTAGAGATAACTGTGCCAAATACAGTGTCAGAAGTAACAGACTTTATATGTCTCAAGAGTCAAGACTGTGCCACAATAAAATAATTTGAAGTGGGAACACTACAAGATAAGAGGACACTTTTTCATCCTAAAGTTAATAATAAAAAATTTCCATTGTTGTTTTAAGCAAATGTTCTGATGGAAAAATTCAGATCCTGACTTTGGTACATATATATGTGATCCAAAGTTCGAACTTCAGTTGTCATCATTTTTAAATAATTAATGTTTTTCCAATGACACTTAATGCTATTCCTAGTTCGGCTCGCATAGCATTTGGTAGCCCAGGCTGCGAGCAGCAAATTCAGACTCTTCTAATTAAATAGGGCTGATTTATGAGGCTTGATAGCTTAGTATGCTTAGGGTGATGAGGCTGCTTGAAACACTTAAAAGTATCTACTAACTCTCTATTCCCATAACATGAGAGACAACATGTTTCTTAATGTTCCTGTTGAAATATCCATTAGGCATCGACTTGACCAAGTCAACAAAAATGAAAATATTACTGTGTGAATTAAAATTCTAACAGGACATTATCATCTTTCCCATTGAACCTAATGGAAACGTCACAATTTGCAAATTAACAATAATTCACTGTAAATACATGCACGGATCCAGAAAATTTTCTCAGGGGGGGGGAGGGGTCCAAATTCCCAGAAGGGGTCTGACGCAAAATTTCAACATGGCAACTTGGCAAGAATTAATAATCTGGCAATTCCAGGGGGGGGGGGTCCGGACCCCCTGTCCCCCCCCCCTCTGGATCCGCCCATGAAATAAAATTATGCATGTAAGGGGGCGTTTTTGTGCATCACACATAAACATTCATGTCAACCGAGAATGAGTCCACTGGAAAACATTTTATAATGTAAGCATTTATTTACAAGTCGTGTTACAATCAGACCTGGGTTAATCTTAGTCGTTAATCATGATTACTTTTATTCGATTGAAATTTTTTTCAATCGAAAATTATTCTGTAATCGTAGATTTTTGCGATTAAAATTAATCTTATTCTTATTCGAATACTTTTCGAAAATGCCTGTAATCGTGATTGATTTTATGAATAAATTTCGATTAAATTCCAAGTTTGCTGAAAAAAAAAATTTTCATAAAAAAAAAAAAGAAAGTAAAAGAAAGAAAGTAAATAAATAAATATCTAAGATTATGCCCACAACAAGAATTCTGTGATTTTCAAGAATTTTTAATATATCAAATGGGAATTCTGATAAAGTAACAGATCAGACTGTGCAGGATGCCATTATTTTTGGCTTTAATCTCTACATGTGAAAAAAAAATTCTTTATGAAAATGACATGGGCACATAATTAATAAAGTTATTCATGCATACTGGTCAACAAATTTGACATCATTATATCTTTTTCTTTTCTCTTATTGATATTTTTTATGGAAATTCTCTTTATGGAAATTCTCTCTGGCACTTTCCATATCATTGCAAAAGTCTTCTTAGAACACTATGTTTTGCTTACATTTCTTTGACCTCATCATGCCTGTAAACATAGAATTGACCTCATTATAAATAGGTTTTGAAACCTATTGCAAAAGTCTAAACCTACTGTTACCTGGTTGTTAACACCTTTACAGATTAACTAACAAACAGGTGCCATATGGTTTGTGTTGTCAAAACATCCTAGAGCAAGTTAGTCACAATATACAAGGGATTAACATAATCAATGTCTCTCTGTCTATAGAGAGACCATGACAGAATCAACAACTTTAAGAGACATATTACAAAACTGATTTCAAAATTACTGCAACATTCAAATCAAGTAACATTTTTTGTCCAATTTGGAGTTGTTAGCCAAATTATAAACACACACACAGCATCATGAGACCTAAAATTATGTTTATGATTCACTGTTTTATAAAGACTACAATCTGAAGATAAAGTGTCCAATATACCAAGAGGATTCCTACATGCCAACATAATACTATATATACAGTTAAATCATAACTGCGTAACTCAAGACTGGCTAGATTATAACTGCAAAACTAATCGATTGATTATTCGATTACTTTTGCAAATCAATTGTAATTGTAATCGATTACATTGTGGAAAAAATTATTTTCAATCGTAATCGTTAATCGTAAGATTGAAAGTAATTGTAATCGTTAGTGATTAACTTTGAAAGTAATCAATAACAGGTCTGGTTACAATCAAAATCGCAGAGGCGGTTCTAACTTGTACCCACAATCTATGTGAGGCGGTTCTAACTTGTACCCACAATCTATGTTTTGGAGCAAAAATAAGAAAAGAGGCGGTTCTAACTTGTACCCACAATCTATGTTTTGAGCAAAAATAAGAAAAATATCAATTTTTTTCCTGTGAAAATTTTCATTTTTTAAAACCAAAAAAATTTCTGTATATTACATGAGCGTGTTTTCGTAATGGCAGCAGAAATACTGATACACTATTTAAATATATGCCATACATTGAAAAATATTGTCTTAAATTTCAAAAATTACTCTTTCCACAAATGAAATTGGAGGAATTTGCAAAAAAAATCCCGAACAGGTTGAGTTGAAAAATGTTTCATTTGAAAGCTGCACATTTTGCAAGCAACTTTTGCTGGGAATGATGTTGCAATTTTTGCATAGCTTTTTGTTTTTCCCAATATAAGTAATTTCATGTAATTTTCAAACCTCAGTGGAGGTTAAAAACCTCGATTGAGGTATACTACCTCAATCTGGACTTGCACCTGACCTGTTAACCTACATGCATGAGGATAGAACCTGTGTAGAGATCTTTAACCTGCACAGGGGATGACTGTCCCTGCACAGGGGTCCTCCAATTAATGTCCCGATCCGAAGGATGGCGCACCTGTTCATGTCATACCTGCAAATGACAGGACATCCCACCAAATTTTCCTCGCCTCTGGCGGGGATCAAACCCGAGACCTCTAGCACCAGAGGCCAGTGCGCTAACCACTGAGCTACCTCACTTCCTCCAGGTGCACCGTCATTAACAGGCTCAGGACAAGTCAAAATTTAGCTACAGAGCTCGATTTAGCTATTGTAGTTAAAAGGAGCTTTAAAAATATGTATATTTCATAAAATGTTTTATTAAACTTAAACATTGCGAAAAAATGCAGGCAAACACTTGATTAAAACTGTTAACAACTTTAAATATGTTATGTAAACAACATTTTGGGGGAAAATCGAGAGAAGAAATTTCTGCAAAAAACACCATTTTTGTTTATTTCAGAAAATGACAATTCATATAAACTCGGTCAACAGTTAGATATGCTATCATATTTTTTCTGCTGCATAAATTGTGTTCTATGTTCGGCATTCCATTTTTTGCGCTGACTGCCACAATAAGGTATTTTGTAGCATCTCATTTCCTGCAATTATAAAATGAAGGTTTTGCAAAAAATTCTTGGCTGGATTTTCTCAAATTTGATGTTTACACAACACATACAAGGTAGTTAACATTTTTTATTAATCATTTATTTGCAATTTTTTCAATGAGTCTTTTTATAATGATATATGTATGAAATATACACAATTTTTAAAGCTCCTTTTAGCTACTATAGCTAAATCGAGCTCTGTAGCTAAATTTTGACTTGTCCTGAGCCTGATTAATTTAATACATCGCAATCTGCCCGCCAACATCCAGTGTTAATCACAACACTGGCTATCCGCACGACGGTCGTGCCGATAAGCGGCGTTATCCGCACGACCGTCGTGCGGATAAGCGGCGTTATCCGCACGACAGGGAAATCGATATCCAAATGTTAAATATGTTTAGAAATTGATACATTTTAAGTTGAATAATATATTACACTGGCTTCAAAACTGAAACAGAATATTACACATGCAGGATTTTTTAATTAACAAAATTGTTATTTTGCTGAAATTGGCTTACCTGTAAATTTACCTGTAAAAATCAGTCGTGAGACAGTAATTATGTTACCTAAATAATGAAATAATGTGGTTATCCAAAAGAATAAACAGCCTTTGATTTTAACAATGGAGTATGGAAACATTTCAGTAACACAATAAATGCAATGATTATATTTTTATCCGCTGTTACAAATCTACTTTGATTAAGTTTACATCAGCTGGAATAATCAAGTCAGTGATCTGTCTACTGTCCCTGATCAAGTCAAACTAGTTTTCTTATTCATAATTTAAAAAAAAATGTCAATTTTGAATGTATTTCAATAGCTAAACACATAATTAATTTATTTAATGACAAATTAAAAGTTTAATGCATATATACGTAAGCTTGTTAGAAAATCTTATACTCCCGTCGTGCCGATAGCCAATACCTGTAGCATTGGCTATCCGCACGACAGTCGGGCCGATAACGCCGCTTATCGGCACGACCGTCGTGCGGATAACGCCACTTATCGGCACGACCGTCGTGCGGATAGCCTCAGCCGTTAATCACGATAATCACAGTAACACTATTTCTTAAATAAAATAAAAATATTGACTGTAGATCTACCAGCTCTTTACCTCATCTGCCCTCTTATCAGCCACCATAGACCTAGGGATATGTTCAAACAATCAGTAGAATCTCAGATTTTTTTAAAAGCTTGTACTTGTAAAATAATTTATTTACCTGTTTGTGTAAATATTTCGACAGTTCTTTCGATATTACTGGGCTACGTTTGCCAATTGATTCTATAGCATTAAATACATTCCAACCCCAAACTGTTCTCTCTGTCATCTTGAAAACGGAGTTTTGTCTGAAGATTCACATTTTGGCAGTTAACCGGAAGCACGTGTATTTGTTTTTGATTGACTTACGGCTCGATTATCGTGTCAATACAACTAGTGGTATGATCATCGTGTCAGTATCTGGTCGCTTCGCTCAATCAGTAGTGATCATCCCCCTCCGGTCAAGCCCTATCCCCCTGGTGTGGTATTTATCAGTTTGACGTTTCACTATTCCGGTTCTGTTTCTGATCACTGACACCAAAATAATTTCGAAAAAAGCAGATTGCTTTAATTTATTTATATTGAGATTTAACGTCCCAGCAAACAACATTTCAGTCATGTCATGCCACTTCTTGGGTACCAACCATTTCTCTACGGAGTAAATAAGACTCACTCAAGGACACAACAAAATTGGCTCCCCGCCTACTGGGGCCTGACAAAATAGATGGGCTGCTTGTGCCTCCAGGCAAAGCTGACTGACCGTCTAATTACTAGTTAACCGCTCAGGTTTGAGTATGCACAAGAAAAGTGGTCCAAGTCAAAACCACTCATCATATAAGCCTTAGTGGCTATTTTCAGAACACCTTTTTGGATGTCATGACATCTTAATTTTGGGTAAAAGTCCCATAAAATGGAGGCAACATTCTGACATGACCCTAGCTGTTGACTGGGATGTAAAGCATCGATTCAAACAAACAAGGACACAACACAGTGCCCCAGTGGATCGAGCCCAGGACCTCTGGATTCGGAGTCCGACACACTACCACTAGGCCACTGAGCTCCGGAAATGCAGATTGT
Organism: Rugalucina vietnamica; assembly: GCA_964017185.1. Taxonomy (NCBI): domain Eukaryota; kingdom Metazoa; phylum Mollusca; class Bivalvia; order Lucinida; family Lucinidae; genus Rugalucina; species Rugalucina vietnamica. The sequence continues at coordinate 55,761,392 of OZ024874.1, read as the reverse complement.
TTTTTGAAGTACCATAAGCCTCATAGCAGAGCAAACTGGCACAGCGATGCCTAGGACTAGGTTGAAAGGTTTAAGCCTCAGTCAGGGGTTTGTGGTTATGAGAAAAGTGTGTTAATCCAACATTAGGACTAAGGTACTTGTAGTTTGGGCTCCCAACTTGTAGTCTTTGACTGCAAGTTACCCACTAAGTATTCCTCAGAAACAAGATCTGCATCAATTACCACAGGCTATGAGGAATTTTGATGCTACAAGTGTCATTTGCAAGGATGACAATAAAATGCATAATCCTTGGATTAAACCACCAATTAGGATTGTTTTAACTATGGTCATGTCAAGATGGTTCCACACAGTTCCTGGACAAGCCTTTCAGAAGCAGATCATCAGTACTTTGTGTGCCTCCTTTAACTTATAACAGCTCATGAATTAGTATTCGATTCTGGACCTCAAAGAGCTAAAGAACAAGAAAGTTGCAGAGGTTAATATTGCTCTGCATGGCAAAATAATAAGGTAACGTCAATGGGTGAAGCAGCCTGCTTAATTGTATATTTTAAGAACAGAGCAATTTTTGGTAGGTTGATTTGGGGTTTAACATCCCACCAAGTTTAATACAATAATACAATGTAAATGGTAACAAAGTTAAAAAACAAACAAACATTTTAACTGCGAAATGACCAAAGTCAAGATAAATGGTGCTGGATCAAGACATGTCAAGGACATTTTTTTAACTACATGTATGTAGGGGGTCCACATTCATGAATGTCAATGATGCGGCCCCCGTGGCCGAGCGGTTAAGAGCGCTGTTTCTTAATCACTCGTTCATCTCACCGCTGTGTCTGGTGTGGGTTCGAACCCGCTCTGGCCACATGTGAGACAAGCCAAGTTCTGCTTGCGGGTGTGTCAGGTGGTTTTTCTCGGGGTTCTCCCATTTTCGCCCACCTACTGATTGGCCCATCTCATATGAGCTGAAATAATCTTGAAAGGGACGTAAAACTGAATTAAAAAAAAAATGAATGTCAATGCTATGGAGAAAGGTCATTGAAGTGTGAAGGCTTGAAAAGCATGTTACCGTCATTTATCATCCAGGATCCCAGCAGGGGATCCAGGATTTCTGGAGGGGTGGTTCAAATCCACCAAGGGAGTTCGTTTTTGACATTTTTGCAGATTTTTCTAAATTTCACCATGAAAAAATTTGGTCCAAGAGGGGGGTTCGAGCGAACTCACACTTAATCCGCCACTGGAACCTCCAGCTATCATTGCCATAGAAAACATTTAAATTGTACTCGTAAGTTCAGGATATTCAATGCAACAGGTGGAAATATATCACATCTTCTTGCAGCCCTTTTCACTCGAGTTTGCCGTTTGAGCATTTGCATCACACATTAAGACCATGTGCTCTGAAGATCTGAGTTTCTTTTCATGTTGTCCACAAAGACATCTGGATTGATCGAACTGCTGAATTGAGTGACAGTTTCAAACTGAATGACCTTTAAAACGGCAAACTCAAGTGAATTTTTTATCTTACAATGTGAGATTTTGGCCATGTAGATACCGATAAGTAACTGCTACAAGAACTCCGCGGAGGTCGATATCGCACCTGCATCGGGCAAAGTCAATAGACCGTGAAATATAGTTCAAGGGCACCGGGTCAAGGTGCGTGCTTGAAGGGCATGTCAAGGACAATTACCATGCAAGGTTGCAGACTCACAGCTATCTCTGATGTCGAGAAAACCAAACTTCGACGTAAAAATTTTCAAAGTCAGTGGACCGTGAAATATAGGTCAAGGGCACCTGGTTAAGGTGCGTGCTTGAAGGGTGTGTCAAGGACAATTACTATGCAAGGTTTCAGACTCGCAGCTATCTCTGATGTCGAGAAAACCAAACTTCGACATAAAAATTTTCAAAGTCAGTGGACAGTGAAATATAGGTCTAGGGCACTGGGTTAAGGTGCGTGCTTGAAGGGTATATCAAGGACAATTACTATGCAAGGTATCAGACTCGCAGCTATCTCTGATGTCGAGAAAACCAAACTTCGACATAAATGTTGACAAAACTTTGACGTAAAAATTTTCAAAGTCAGTGGACCGTGAAATATAGGTCAAGGGCACCGGGTTAAGGTGCATGCTTGAAGGGTATGTCAAGGACAATTACTATGCAAGGTTTCAGACTCGCAGCTATCTCTGATGTCGAAAAAAACAAACTTCGACATAAATGTTGACAAAACTTCAACGTAAAAATGTTCAAAGTCAGTGGACCATGAAATATAGGTCAAGGGCACTGGGTTAAGGTGCGTGCTTGAAGGGTATGTCAGGGACAATTATTATGCAAGGTTTCAGGCTCGCAGCTATCTCTGATGTCGAGAAAACCAAACTTCGACGTAAATGTTGACGGATGGACGAATGCACGCACGAACGGACAGAAATTTGGACTCCTACATCGCACCCTGCTATAAGCAGGTGCGATAAAAATTTATACAATGCTGCTTTTTTCCCTATCCTATTTCAAATGTGTGTTCTTAGTATGCATTGTATATGTTTTGCGAAGAATTTTGAAATAAACTGTGCTTTAACCAATTATGTTTTATCAGAAGAAGTGACATTACCTAAAGATAAATGCTAAATAGATTTTAAGAACACCTGACACCTGGGACAGTGTTTCAGTTCTAAAATAGAATACAAAGTTGTCCTTGTTTACTTACAAACTTGATTGACCTAAATGCTCAAACGGCAAACTCAAGTGAAAGGGGCTGTATTAGCACCTTTTTCACACTTATTTTAGGTGGAACTAGAATTGTCAGAGAATCTGACTATAGCCCCGCTTCTCAGCTTTTTTGCAGGGTGAAAAAAACAATGACAGGTAACTATCACAAGCTAGATCTCGTCAATATTGATGCACATACAAAATTTGGTCTGATTATGTCAATTCGTTCTCAAGATATTGAGCGGAAACGAAATTCTGACCTCAAAAAATGGCCATACATAGCGTACACATCTCTTATTGTTTTTGACCCCGAGATACCTTTCACTCTGCCTGAGATGATAGGTATCTCCGGTTCAGATGGTGCACATTACAGAGTTATGAAATAATTAACTACCACAGAGCTACTGCGGTCATTATGCAAATTTTGGTTTGGTTATCTCGTGATTAATTATCTGTTGATAATTGATATATGTATATAACAAGAACTCCGCGGAGGTCGATATCGCACCTGCATCGGGCAAAGTCAACAGACCGTGAAATATAGTTCAAGGGCATCGGGTCAAGGTGCGTGCTTAAGGTCCAACACCAGTAAAAAATCTCCCATAGGCTGCAATGCAAATTCCCTCACTTTGTGACACTCCCAGCTAGTACCCAACGTTGCACCACCAAAAGGTCTTCTCTAACTTGATAGCCCAGCCACACTCCTACCCAAAGGTGCCACTACCTAGGGGGGTTGACCATCTCGATTTTCCGGTATTCCATTTTGCAATATACCTATGGGTGGATTTTACACTCTAGAATGGTCCGGATTTTACTAGGGGGTAGTGTACAAACAGAAGCCTCCGATGAGATATAGTCCGCTTTGGCATGGTGATTTGTGCACTAACATGTCGTATTATGGCGACACTTTGTAGTAAATGCGAGATCTTACACAGAATGTAGGAAATGTTCTCACTATTCAGCATCAAACATGTGTGGATGAGATTTTTAAATGCACTATTTTCATGGGGTACGGCGGAGTGATATTTTTTTACCGGTGTTCCACCTTAAAGGGCATGTCAAGGACAGTTACTATGCAAAGTTTCAGATTCCAACTATTTCTGATGTCGAGAAAACCAAACTTCGATGTAAAAATTTTCAAAGTCAGTGGACCATGAAATATAGGTCAAGGGCACCGGGTTGAGGTGCGTGCTTGAAGGGTATGTCAAGGACAATTACTATGCAAGGTTTCAGACTTGCAGCTATCTCTGATGTCGAGAAAACCAAACTTCGACTTAAAAATTATCAAAGTCAGTGGACCGTGAAATATAGGTCAAGGGCACCGGGTTAAGGTGCGTGCTTGAAGGGTATGTCAAGGACAATTACTATGCAAGGTTTCAGACTCGCAGCTATCTCTGATGTCGAGAAACGTAATGTTGACAAAACTTCGACGTAAAAATTCTCAAAGTCAGTGGACCGTGAAATATAGGTCAAAGCCACTGGGTTAAGGTGCGTGCTTGAAGGGTATGTCAGGGACAATTACTATGCAAGGTTTCAGACTCGCAGCTATCTCTGATGTCGAGAAAACCATACTTCGACGTAAATGTTGACGGACGGACGGACGGACAGAAATTTGGACTCCTATATCGCACCCTGCTATAAGCAGGTGCGATAAAAATCAGAATACATAATTGTACATTTTAGACGAAAACAAAGTAAAAATTCATAATTATCAGAATCTTTTGAATAACTTTGCATTTTCAATCCGTTTTCTACGTGAAATATTAACGATTTTGCACCTTAATGAAAATAGCTTTTTATCTGATATGTTCAGCTAATTACACACCCCCTGCAGTGAGCTGCAGCATCACCAACACTTTATTGCCCAGTTGTACAGTTGAAACCATATGCTAACTTCATGGTTCAGCGAAGAAAAAATGCACAAAAAATTTATAAGAGATGTGTACGCTATGCTCCGTCAAAATTTTGCGAAAAATGATGGGTAACAATCCCAAGCTAGATCTTGTCAATGATGATGTGCACACAAAATTTGGTCGGATTCTGTCAATTCTTTCTCAAGATATTGAGCGGAAACGAAATTCTGACGTCAATTAAGGGCCGTAACTCCGTCAAAATTTTGCGAAAAATGACGGGTAACAATCCCAAGCTAGATCTTGTCAATGTTTATGTGCACACAAAATTTGGTTGGATTCTGTCAATTCGTTCTCAAGATATTGAGCGGAAACAAAATTCTGACGTCAGTCAAGGGCCGTAACTCCGTCAAAATTTTGCGAAAAATGACGGGTAACAATCTCAAGCTAGATCTTGTCAATGATGACATGCATACAAAATTTGGTCTTATTCTGTCAATTCGTTCTCAAGATATTGAGCGGAAACGAAATTCTGATGTCAATTAAGGGCTGTAACTCCGTCAAAATTTTGCGAAAAATGACGGGTAACAATCCCAAGCTAGATCTTGTCAATGTTGATGTGCACACAAAATATGGTCGGATTCTGTCAATTCGTTCACAAGATATTGAGCAGAAATGAAATTCTGACGTCAATCAAGGGCCGTAACTCCGTCAAAATTTTGCGAAAAATGACGGGTAACAATCCCCAGCTAGATCTTGTCAATGATGATGTGCACACAAAATTTGGTCGGATTCTGTCAATTCGTTCTCAAGATATTGAGCGGAAACGAAATTCTGACGTCAATCAAGGGCCGTAACTCCGTCAAAATTTTGCGAAAAATGACGGGTAACAATCCCAAGCTAGATCTTGTCCATGATGATGTGCATACAAAATTTGGTCGGATTCTGTCAATTCGTTCTCAAGATATTGAGCGGAAACGAAATTCTGACGTCAAATAAGGGCCGTAACTCCGTCAAAATTTTGCGAAAAATGACGGGTAACAATCCCAAGCTAGATCTTGTCAATGATGATGTGCATACAAAATTTGGTCGGATTCTGTCAATTCGTTCTCAAGATATTGAGCGGAAACGAAACTCTGATGTCAATATAGGGCCATCCAAGGGCAATAACTCTTATGCAAATTTGGGGAAACTGACATGCATTTATACATAAGTTAATATTGTCAATATTGATGCATATGCCAAATTTGGTTAAAGTCTAACAACTGGTTCACAATTTATGAGTGGTTACAGATTTATGGACGGAAGAACGGAATAACAGAATAACGGAATATCGGAAGGACAGAACGACGGAAGGACAGGGTGAATCCAGTATAGCCCCACTTTTTCAAAGCGGGGCTATAATTAAAGACTATGCTATGCTATCAAGGACTGCATATTTTGGTTGGTTGTCCCACTCAACAGCTGAGATCATATGGAGATGAGGGCATTTGCTTAAAATTTAACAGGGATGGATGAACAAGATTTTCATCTGTATCAGCATTTTAATAATTCTTTTTATGATACAGGTACAATTATGTGGAAATCTATGATCGACCGAGACAAAATAAACACTCTTTATTTTACAGCATATTTTGTTTGATTTACACATAAAATGGGCTGAAACATGACAAGTCTACAAAATGATCTACGACCTCCACTTGAACATTAAGATCAGCCATGGCACATACATTTGTACCAGTCAATACTGCCAGAAAGCCTGGACCTGAGGTCATAAGACTTTTTTCATGGACTAAAATTTATCCTGCTCATAAATGTTAAAATGCCAACAATTGATGGCATTTTAACATTTGAGCAGTCTCGTGGGAAAACCAACAATGTGGCTTCCGAACAGGTCTGACACAAACTGGCCTGTACAGCTATAGAAGCAGGCTAGAAGCTTGAAGTTTTGGAGTTAAGTAGAGGAGGAATTGTACTGTCCGAGTAGCGAAATCAAAGGCGCTGATCAGCTTCGTGGTTACCGCGAAGCTGTTCCGCGCCTTTGTTTTCGCATATGCAGATTGTTGGTTTTCCCATGAGGCGGCTCATTTATCAGCAGGATAGATTACTGTCTTAAGGGTTTCAACTGAATTTGGTTATTTCAGTTTTTATGAGCTATTGAAATTTCATGCTCAGCTTAGTTGGGCAAGAAAAAAGTTTTATACCTCGAGACCTGATTTCATAGCAATTTGGTGGGGCTCAGAGTCATACTGGGAAAAGCTTTCTGGAGAGTGCACAGCCCCTAAATCTAAAAAGACTGATCAAGTGGATAATTTTCAAGGCTGATCAATGTTTTCAAAAGGCATCATTTTAAATTTGTCATGCTACAGTTAAAATAACAGTTATATACATATTTCTGTAATAAATACAACAAAAAGACACTTCATTCTACAGTAGCTTCAAAACTTCTTGTACAATATTTACAAAGTCCATTTCCATTTTATACAAAGAACTGCAATTTAACTTTACAGCTTGTCCAAAAATGTTATATCCTCTCAGTTGCATGCATATACCTTAACCACATGTTAAAATTATGTGTATGGGGAGTTGTACTGGTGAAAATATGGTTTGGCAATTAAATCAAAAACACTCAGACTGGCCCTGATGTAAATGCAAAATAATTCATTATTTATATTTTAAGATATTAAAAGTTATCATAGAAAAACAACAAAATGTATTCAAACTGCTCATTAAAATGCAAGTATTAAACAGGAGATGAATCAACAATAAAAGCAATGATCAGACTGCATTTAGTCATACACTTTTTATAACACTGCAAAAAGGAAACATAGAAAACAGTTTGATCAACACCCGTTGTGTTTGGAGCCGTGAGAAGTTTTTCCTATGATGTTTCATGTCAGTGTAAAACTGGCGCTTGAACTATACCAACGATGTCATTAGGCCAAACACTCAAAAGTAATGCTACACAGTGAAAGCTGCAAACACAAAATGAGAATTTACCATTTTTGCATTATTGGCTGGTTTCCAGCTTTGAAATAATCAATATTGGAAATACAGGTAACTAAAACCACCCTGACCTTGAGTTCAGGGTGGTTTTGGTTACCTGCATTCCAATATTGATTTCATGTAAGCTGGAAACCAGCCGATAATGCTTTTTGCATTATCTGCTGGTTTCCAGCTTTGAACTAATTAATATTGGAAATACAGGTAACCAAAAGCACACTGACCTTGAGGTCAGGGTGGTTTTGGTTACCTGTATTTCCAATATTGATTTCTTGTAAACTGGAAACCAGCCGATAATGCAAAAATGGTGAATGTGACAAACAAATGAATCTTCATCTATTAAATCAGCCGTCTATCATGGGAGTAGACAAAATGAAATGACTGAATTTATGAAATAAATAAGCAAAAATTTATGGAAAAGATGAATTTTAGAAAATACAGTAGAATGAAGTAGCCCTATTTTAAAACACAACTTGCATATTCTGGCAAACAAAATAGGCTTTTCCCATACAAATAACAACAGAACATTTATTGTGATTTTTTTTAATGGTAAATAAAGCCTTTATTATTTTAAAGGTCAAATTTGTCACTTTTCTATCAAAAATTGACAGAAATGATATTTTGATATCCCATTATTTATCAATAATATCTAAAACAGCCAAGAAGTTCTCACAATCTATAGGGTGATCATGTAAAACTTTTGGCCAGCAATAAGCTGGGGGTATCCTTTGCAATCACGGCGAGCAAGACACTTCTATGGGTTCCCACAATTAAGATCTCATAAAAACCTATCATGTCCAAATCGAGCCGCATCGTGAGAAAATCAAATTTTTGCCTATGCGAAAACAAAGGCGCAGCTGCAGCTTTTCAGCGGCTCTGAAATTTCAAGCTTCTAGCCTGCTTCTGTGACTGTACAGGCTAGTTTGTGTCAGACCTTGTCGGAAACCCAAAAGACCGGTTTTCTTGTGTTGCGGCTCAATTGCGTCTGTAGCAAAGGCAATCTGGAAATGGTCTAAACTCAATTTCAGGGCAGGTTCAAATGGAATTATGTGTGTTTTGTGATGAGTGACATTACTTGCATAGGTCTGTTATTACGAAAATCATTGCTGAATTGAAAACAAGCAAACACAGCATTGGCCAACTACTGCAAAGCTGAAGGAGAGCAAGGTGACTGCATATGAGGATCGGTCCAAAAGTTCTGTCACTCCCTTCATTACTCAGTAACTTATTGACATCTACACAGAGACCAGGGGAGCTTAAAATGCATTTAACCATTTTTTTGGTTTCATCCTAGAGTGCTCTATAGTAAACTCATAAAAATAATAAAAAAAAAACAATAATAATGGTTCAGCCATACCAGAAATGCTATAGGGGCATACATTTTAATGACATCATATACATCACTTTATTATAAAGTCAGCATAGCGTCGATAACAGTAATTTTTGTCACATTGCTTTTCTAAATGTACTATTATTTATCACTGTCAATCTGGAGAAAATTTGATTGGTAGTTATAAACGCACACAATATTCACAAATTCAAGAAAACGTGCCAGTGGTTTTACCCCAGGTGTCTTTCAAGGCATCTATTTCGAAGTATTTATTTCTTTCCTGCATTTATATTTTGGCATCATTATAAAGGAGAAATGTAGCTCTTAATACAGTAACCTATCATGTCTAGTAACAAAGTTATAACACCTATGACAGAACTTTCTGACCCATCCTTGTACCAATGATGACTAAATTATTAGAACAAAGTATGTGACAAGTACATGTACAAACTAATTGATTCCAAGAGTCCTTAACAAGAAGAAATCTACTGCAAGTACGCACAGCAATCAAAATTTTTGAAACTAAAAACCTGCATCTACTTATAGCAGACTGTGGTGGATTAATTACCTTTCTGAGGAATGGATTGCTGTTTGTTTGTTGATTTTTTACCAGAGAATGTGTGTATTGTTGTTTGTGTTGAACAGGGAGTTGCCTCAGGGTGCTTTCGGTAGGTTTCAATATTTTATTGTAGCTATCACTAGACCTTCCATTTACCTGCTGCCAGAGCAACAATATCTCAGTAATAAGACAACAGTGCTATAGCCTGGATATGAAATCTGCCCCTACTTGCAATAGCAACTACATTGCTTCAGACAACAGTGCTATAGCAATTAGAATTCCTGACCATGAGGCCTGCATCTACTTGCCATAGCTATTTTATTGCCTCAATATTGCCATAGCAATTAGAATTCCAGACCATGAAACCTGGTAAGAGTTGCATCACGCAAGCGCTACGTAGCGCTTTGTTGCTTGTATGCGTCTGCACAAAATGACGTCATCGTGACGTCGGGAGCCATCTACAAAGCGCTACGTAGCACTCGCGTTATGCAACTCTTACCTGAATCTACTTGCTTTGGCAACTACATTGCCATAGCAATTAGAATTCTTAATAATGAAACCTGCATCTGCTTGCCATGGCAACTACATTGTCTCAGCAACATTGGCATAGCGATTAGAATACCTGGCCATGAAACCTGCATCTGCTTGCATAGCAACTTTATTGCCCCAACATTGCTATTGCAATTAGAATCCCAGAACATGAAACCCTTATCTACTTGCCATGGCAACTACACTGCCTAAGTAAAAGACAACATTGCCATAGGAACTAGAATTCCAGACCATGAAACCAGAATCTACTTGACATGGCAACTACATTGCCTCAGACAACAGTGCCATAGCAAGCAGAATTCTTGACCATGAGGCCTGTATCTACTTGCCATAGCAACTTCATTGCGTCAATGTTGCCATAGCAATTAGAATTCCAGACCATGAAACCTGTATCTACAAACCAGAGGACCAATGGTCCTGAAAACGCTCACCTGAGACCTTGTTTGACTAGAATGGTAATATACAAGTATATAACCCCAGGGCAGGGTCAGAGCAACCTCTGGAGTCAATTTCTTTTTTAAATCATAAAGATTCAGTCCATTTGCCAATTTACTGCAAGTTTTGCCCTAAAATGACATTGTAACAATATTCCCCATTCAAATGCATGGGCAACCTAAGTTGACCTTGTAATAAAAAAGGTCAAGATCATCCCAGGGTCATGATTTATACAACTTTTGTAGAGCTCCATTGCCTGATGCTTCATGCCAAGATTCAAAATCATAGGCCTTCTGGTTCTGGAGAAGAAGATTTTTAAAGGTTTTTACTATTTAAAGCCATGGCGGCCATCTTGGTCATGTGACCTTGACCATTTATACAAAATTTCATTCACCCTTCCTAAGAATGCTCCACATAAAGTTTGGCTTTGATTGGCCAAGCGGTTTCGGAGAAGAAGATGTTTGAATATTATGTTCATACACATGTATATAGCCCCAGGGCAGGGGCAGACAACCCTCTGGGCCCAAAACATTTTTATAAACATAAATCTTCTGTCCATTTGCTCATTCCTAGCAAGTTTTTTGCCATTAAATGACAATTTTCCTATTTTTTCCCATTCAAATGCTTGGGTGGCCTAAGTTGACCTTGCTGTAAAAAAGGTCAAGGTCATCCCAGGGTCATGATTTATACAAACTTTGTAGAGCTCCATTGCCTGATGCTTCATGCCAAGTTTCAAAATCATAGGCCTTCTGGTTCTGGAGAAGAAGATTTTTAAAGGTTTTTGCTATTTATAGCCATGGCGGCCATCTTGGTCATGTGACCGTGATCATTTATACAAAATTTCATTCACCCTTCCTAAGAATGCTCCACATAAAGTTTGGCTTTGATTGGCCAAGCGGTTTCAGAGAAGAAGATGTTTGAATATTATTGTCATACACATGTAGATAGCCCCGGGGCAGGGGCAGACAACCCTCTGGGCCCAAAATATTTTCATAACCATGAATATTCTGTCCATTTGCTCATTCCTAGCAAGTTTTTTTGCCAATAATTGACATTTTCCTATTTTTTCCCATTAAAATGCATGGGCGGCCTAAGTTGACCTTGCCGTAAAAAAGGTCAAGGTCATCCCAGGGTCATGATTTATACAACTTTTGTAGAGCTCCATTGCCTGATGCTTCATGCTAAGTTTCAAAATCATAGGCCTTCTGGTTCTGGAGAAGAAGATTTTTAAAGGTTTTTGCTATTTATAGCCATGGCGGCCATCTTGGTCATGTGACCATGACCATTTATACAAACTTTCGTTCCCCCTTCCTAAGGATGCTCCACATGAAGTTTGGCTTTGATTGGCCTAGTGGTTTCAGAGAAGAAGATCTTTGAAATTGTGAACGACGGACGACGGACGACGGACGACGACGGACGACGACGGACGCCGGAGCATGGGTATACTATAAGCTCACCTGTGAGCCTTTGGCTCAGGTGAGCTAAATATCTACTAGCCATGGCAACTACATTGCCTCAGTAATAAGACATTGTAATAGCAATTAGAATTCTTGGCCATGAAACCTGTATCTACTTGCCATAGCAACTTTATTGCCTTGACAGTGTCATAGCAATTAGAATCCCAGACCATAAAACCCGAATCTACTTGCCATGACAACTACAATGTCTCAGTAGTAAGACAACATTGCTATATAGCAATTAGAATTCTTAATAATGAAACCTGCATCAGCTTGCCATGGTTACAACCTTGTCTCAGCAACATTGCCATAGCGATTAGAATACCTGCCCATGAAAACTGCATCTACTTGCCATGGCAACTTTATTGCCCCAACATTGCTATAGCAATTAGAATCCCAGAACATGAAACCCTTATCTACTTGCCATGGCAACTACAACATGAAACCCTTATCTACTTGCCATGGCAACTACATTGTCTCAGCAACATTGCCATAGCAATTAGACTTCCTAGCCATGAAACCCTTATCTACTTGCTATGGCAACTACATTGCCTAAGTAAAAGACAACATTGCCATAGCAATTAGAATTCTTGGCCATGAAACCTGCATCTACTTGCCATAGCAACTTTATTGCCTCAATGTTGTTATAGCAATTAGAATTCCTCAGCATGAAACCTGTATCTACTTAGTTGCCATGGCAACTAGATGGCCTAAGTAAAAAGAGAACATTGCCGCAGCAATCATAATTCCTGGCCATGAAATCCAAATCTACATTCAATTGCCACAGCAACACTGTCTCAGTAATATGGCAACATTTCAAAGCAATAATTGGAATTTCTGGCCATGAACTCTGCATGTCTATGTCATCTCGTTTCAAGTGCCTCAGAATCTGTAGTTCATGTTATGTTCTTACCATATACATGTACTTTATACTTCTATGCAATGGCAATAGCATGTAAATGCTTGGTGAAGTACCACGTTGCTACTTGTCAAGAACTTGTTTAATCTGATAATTTTTGCAGGGCCTTGTATAACGAAAACCGTTTTACAAATGCTTTATATGCTACCAATAACTATATACACACTTTGGAATAAGAAATTTAAGTGTACTATAATGAAAGATTTAGATTCAATTAATTCTACATGTTCTATGATTCATTGATCAAGACTGACATTTCATCTAAGCCTTTGACCATGACCGTGTTAGGCAAGATTAATACAAGTGTTAGTTTTATTTGATAATGTACATATAACAAAAGAGCATTCACAAAATTTGAGCCGAACCAGGAGAAAACCGGAGTTTTGCCTAGGCAAAAACAAAGGCGCAGATCAGCTTCGCAGTTACTTCGCAGTAACTGCGAAGCTGATCAGCGCCTTTGTTTTCGCTACACAGATAGTACAATCCCTCTTCTTCTCAAAACCGGAATTTCAATGTTCTAGCCTGCTTCTGTTATTGTACAGGCCGGTTTGTGTCAGACCTGGACGAAAACCCTGAAGACCGGTTTTCTCGCGTCGCGGCTCATTTACACATCTTGTTTAAAACATAGTAATTCTCGAGATCATAGTTTTTACTTCATACAACAACCACCTCAGAGCTTCTAAACAAGCCACACATAAATCAGGCTATATATAAGTTAGCTAGAGGTGTGTTTCTGGTTGAGTGTTTAGTATCACTTGGCGAATTTAATGACGCCAAACAGTTAGTCTGAGGGGGGATGTACCTGTACCCAACAAAGATGCAACATTCTGACAATATAAACAATCTATCTGGCTGTTACAAAGTTGAGCCGTGTCATGAGAAAACCAACAATGTGGTTTCAGAACAGGTCCGACACAAACCAAGCTGTACCTGCACAGAAGACGACTAGAGGCTGGAAATTTTAGATTTAGGAAGTAGAGGAATTGTACTATCCATGTGCAAAAACAAAGGCCCTGATCAGCTAACTGCCAAGCTGATCTGCGCCTTGTTTTCATATTCAAAATGTCGGTTTTCTCATGACGTGGCTCAAATAATAAGTAATGAACACTAAGCACTTTTTATAATTGAGCCTGTGCATGAGAAAACCAACAATTTGGGGTTCCGACCAGGTCTGACACAAACCAGGCTGCACAGTCACAGAAGCAGGCTAGAATCTTGAAATTTCGGATTTAAGAAGAAGAGGAAGTGTACAATCCGTGTAGCGAAAACAAAGGCGCTGATCAGCTTCGCGGTGAAAGCTGATCTGCGTCTTTGTTTTCGCCTATGCAAATTGTTGGTTTTCTCATGCACAGGCTCATATTCTAAAAACATGAGAATCTTATAAAATAAAATATGAAAATAAATTTACTAAAACCAGATGCAAGATTGTTTTCAATGGTAAGATATGCATTTTAAGTACACTGTCATAGTTTTTATGCATTTTGAAGACCTTTATGGTAAAAAGAAATAAGATCGCCCTACAATTACTTCGGAAAAGTTACTCAACAATTAAGTTTTACATAATAAATTGTTTTGTAAGGATTTTATTAAATCACAGCATTTTATCTGTAGGTGTTTTATAACTGAGCCACTGCATAAGAAAACCAACAATCTACATATGCTAAAACAAAGCGGCAGATCAGCTGTGCAGTAAATGCACGGCTGATCAGCGCCTTTGTTTTCGCCACACAGACTGAACTATTCCTCTTCTACTTGTATGCAGTTTCAAGCCTCTAGCTTTATGCTGCGACTGTACAGACTGGTTTGTGTGGGACCTGGTTCGAAACCCAAATTGTTGGTTTTCTCATGCACAGGCTCAAGTAATATTCATTATGCATTTAATTCTTGTAGATACAGCACCATGTGTAAGCATATGGTCAACCCAACATCATTCATATAAGTTTTCTAGGAGCCTATCAATAGATAAAGAATGTGAATACAATGTTTCAAAATAACTAACAATTAATCCAATTTCACTCTTAACACATTATGTTAATAACTGTTTTCATGCATTCACAGGTCGGCTAACAAAATATATTTACAACACTTTGGTTTATACAAAATGTTAAGTCACACTTTGCTATATACTTTTCATATTATATAAACGATGTAGAGTTTATGTACTTTGTTCATGATTCTTTTATCATTCCATCAACAGCTTTTTTCACTTCTTCCCATATATGATAGGTCCTTTCCACGTTCTGGCTACTACAAGTAGTCCATTTACCCACAATCCTCATTTGACAGCCATTAATTGTTAAATCCTATTCCTATTTCATGTCCACATGCCATTTTATCTTCTTTGTCGAATTCTGCTTACATTGTATGCATCTGCAACATAGAAATTTCCATCGTATGCACTGTAACAGGGTAGAACTCGCAAAAAGGAGCCACTGTGCAACAGAACCAGTGATACAGCACTGATTCCAATTCTTCAGTTGTTCAAAACTTCGTTAGCTTAACGTCATTGTTAAGACCCCAACTTGTTAATACCGAATACATAAATACACCATTATTTTTCTGTTGATAATATGTGAGAATTCTCACATTTCATCAACAAAAAATAACAGTTTATTTGTCATATTCATGTTTGAAATTTTGACGAATAGTTAACTAACCATGTCGTTAATTTTGAACAACTGGCTCTAGGCTTTTCCCTGACACATGGCAACCCTGTAAGTGTGTCTAATGCGCAGCAACTTTTCTTTTTCAAACATCCGCATATTGCTCCTTTTCTCTTGCAAACCCACTACATCTTGATAACTCTTGAGTACATCATGACAACCAGCGTTTCTGACGAGCTCTATCTGCTTGTTCATTATGCCTTCCCATTTTAATCCAATAAAACAATACATTGTTCCGTCACTTCTCGATTAAAACGAGTCACATGAATAAAACAGTATTGGACAGATTCAAGCAATATACACTTTGTATTTTCCCTGCAGATTGTATGAGGTCCCACTATAAATAGGCATATGTAACCAGTCTTTGTGCATAAATCTCATTTGGCATATGCAAGGGAGATAATTATTAGAACCGACGGTCAAGATTTTACCGCATAAAACACCATCATGAAAAAATCACATTCTTTTAGGCCCTTGATTAAATTTTTTACCAGTTAAGGCCTAACTTAAGAATATATTTTCACTATACAATCAGTCAACAAATAACATTAACCATGTCCAAATAAATCACAATTCAAACTGTTTGTAACACAATCTGCGTAAAAATTAGTTAAAAACTTCTGCAAAACAAACTCCTGGGATTTACGGTTAGTCTGTACACAGAATATTATTTCATGTAATTGTAATTGGGGGGCAACTCTGTTAATACTAAACTCCGGGCCGTTACGCCCGACCTGCTGTATTCTAGATAGAGTGCTGATAGGCCGTAAACTGGTCCGTTTTAGCACATCACAGACTATAAGTTCGACCCTCGTAAGGGACATAATCTATCATCACACAGGTCCATTCTGTACTGAGGCACCGGTAACAATTGCATTATCATACGATTCTAAAGCCTCTTTAGCTTGAGCCCTGAAAAACAGATGGGAAAAACTGATTAAACATCAAATAAATACATTGTTTATCATCAAGTTTTAATGACGATTTACTGATACCACTGA
Organism: Rugalucina vietnamica; assembly: GCA_964017185.1. Taxonomy (NCBI): domain Eukaryota; kingdom Metazoa; phylum Mollusca; class Bivalvia; order Lucinida; family Lucinidae; genus Rugalucina; species Rugalucina vietnamica. Next base: position 55,744,929 of record OZ024874.1, on the reverse strand, counting down.
AGGTGTAAAAATACCAGAGGACCAATGGTCCTGTAAACGCTCACCTGAGATCTGCTTCATATACCAATAAACATATTTGAATATTATGGTATTTAACCCCAGTGCAGGGGCAGATGAAGCCCTTGGGACATTTTCTTTTTTCAGAATAATCAATATTCTGTCTATTTGCCAATTTCCTGCTGATTTTCCCCTTCAAATAACATTTTAAAAGCAGATGAGCCCCTGGGGTCAATTTTTTTTTCAGAATCATTAAATTCCAGTCCTACTACCCATTTCCTGCAAGACTTTCACTTAAAATGACATTTTAAAAGTTTTCCCCATTCAAATGCATTGACGACCTATGTTGACCTTGCCATAAAATAGGTCAAGGTCACCACAGGGTCATGCTTTATATATACATTGTAGAACTTGAGTCATCCATTTTTTTCATGCAAAGTTTCGTTGAAATCGGTTCACCGGTTCTGGAGAAGAAGATATTTTAAGGTTTTTTACCATATATGGGCATGGCGGCCATCTTGGTCATGTGACCTGGATTATTTATATATACATTGGTTCCCACTTCCTAAAGATGCTTCATATAAAATTTGGCTTTGATTGGCCAAGCGGTTTCAGAGAAAAAAATCTTTGAAAAGTGTGTATGGACGACAGACCGGCCAAGGTCAAGAGATGACCTTGACCTAAATTAATCATATACCTTCATCTAATCCATTAGTTGTTTGCATCTACAACTTTTCAGATCTCAGGCTGCAATAGTTTTCAAAAAATAGCTAATTTCCACTTTTCCCATTATAAGTCTATGGAAACTTTAAGTTACCATAGCAACCAGAGTTCTTATCCGACTGGAATAAAAACACAAATTATGTAGAGGCTACTGTCAGAAACATGTATACAAAGTACAGGATTCATCCACTTGACAGTTTCTGAGGAGATTTTTGATTTTTTTATTTTTTTTTCAAAATTTTGCCCTTTATGGAGCCCCAGCAACCAATCAAAATAAAGGATTAGGACAAAACTTGCAAGAAACGTCAAACACTACTCAATAAACATTTCTGCAAAAACAAAATTCAAATGTCTGCAATTTTAGCGGAAAAATAGCCGATTTCCACTTTTCCCATTATAAGTCTATGGAAACTTTAAGTTGCCATAGCAACCAGAGTTCTTATCCGCCTGGAATAAAAAACACAAATTATGTAGAGGCCACTGTCAGGGACATGTATACAAAGTATAGGCTTCATCCCCTTGACAGTTTCTGAGAAGAAGATTTTTGAATGTTTTTCGAAATTTTGCCCTATATGGGGCCCCTGCAACCAATCAAAATGAAGGATTAGGACAAAAGTCACATGAAACGTAGAGGACTACTCAATAAACATTTCTGCAAAAACAAAATTCAAATATCTCCAACAAGACAGCAAAAACTGGCAATTTTCACTTTTTTTCCATTATAAGTCTATGGGAAGCATAAGTTGCCATAGCAACCAGAGTCCTTATCCGATCAAAACAAAAAACACAATTATTCTTTCCCCCTACCTGTAGATGGTGTATGTGTAATATGAGAACAATCGGCCCATCGGTTTCAGAGAAGAAGATCTTTGACATTGTGGACGACGACGGACGACGGACGGACGGATGGACGGACGCCGGAGCATGGGTATACTATAAGCTCACCTATGAGCCTTCGGCTCAGGTGAGCTAAAAAGGCCAAGGTATGCAAAATACAGTTTTACATGCATGAAATTATCAGATATTATCTTAATTCAATTCCAAACACTGTGTTGTAGGTCATTAGCAACTAAAAATGGGCGGTATCATGAGAGAACCAACAATCTGCGTATGCAAAAACAAAGATGCAGATCGGCTGTGCAGTAACTGCACTGCACAGCTGATCAGCCCCTTTGTTTCAAGCTTCCAGCCTTTTTCTGTGACTGTACAGGCCCATTTGTGTCGAACTGGGTCGGAAACCCCGAAAAAAGGTTTTCTCATGTCATGGCTCATTAATCAAAGCTCACCTAAGTTCTTCGACCTGAGCCATTTTACAGCTATCAGGAGCCGCAGGATCTTCGTTCGTTGGTCCGTTCTCTGACACAGGGGGGTCCTCCACCTTCTCCGAGGGCTTACAGTTAGGGGGTGGGGCAGCTGACTTCATCAAGCCTGTCTTGGTCAGGAAACTGTAAACAAACATACAGAAAACTTAGAATTCTAGTCTTGATTGACTCAATAATGAGTGTTACTCAACATATTCAAACAAAATCAAGACTCCTTCTGTCGATACCAGGGGCCAGTTGATCAAAATTAACGACATCTTTAGTTAACGATTCGTTAAAATTTCAAACATGCATATTGCAAATACATTGTTATATTTTGTTGATAAAATGTGAGAATCCTTTGCATTTGCAAAGGATTCTCACATTTTATCAACAAAATATAACAGTCTATTTGCTTATGTAGTTGACGAGTTGAGGTTAAGCTGACAAAGTTGTGAACAATTTGCCCCTGAACTTCAAACTACAAGGCGCATAGATATTCAGTACATACTCTGCTGTCAGGGTAACTGGTGTACAGAAGTTTTATACATACATTCGATTGACCAAATGCTGCCTGTCAGTCAAAATATGCATAGGCCAGTGAATTTGTAACAAATGCCAGTATAAGCAAATTAAGTATGCTTGCTACAATTATCTGGAGTAAAATGAATGTCATCGATTTAAATGAGATTTTGAGCGATACGGCCATGTAATTGTTATACCCAAAGCTGCATTATTTAGAAACATGCAATGAAAAAGATATGGTGCCATTTGTTACTCAATAGCCAAGTATTTTCTAATCTTCAGATATTTTGATTTTGTGACTGTAACAGCCCTTTTCACTTGAGCTTGCCGTTAGAGCATCTGTATTACACAAGAAGACCATGTGTTCTGAAGATCTGAGTTTCTTTTCATGTTGTCCACAAAGACATCTGGATTGATTGATCTGCTGATTTGAGTTAGCGTTTCAAACTAAATTCCCTTTAAAACAGTTTTCTCCAGTGAAATTCTTTAGCTTACTATGTGGAGTTTTGGCCATGTAAATACCAATAGGTAACTGCTAAAATTAATGAAAGTCCGATTTCATTCATATCCAACTTCAAGTGTGTGTTTTTAATATGCATTGTACAACTCAACCTCTTTATAACACTATTGTTGGGGTCCAAGACAATTTCCTTGTTAGCTATCCAATCCGTGTTATAAAGAGAGTAAAATATATAGATACATAGCAAAATTAGACCATTTGGGGTCCATGAATGGTCCGTGTTATATCCGAAACCGTGCTGTAACGAACTGTGTTATTATATAGCTATAAATATCAAATGAATAAAACATAGCGATAAAAGCCGAGTAACAAGTGTGCAGATATCATACGATATCGGCACACTTTTATGATATTGCACACTTTGTTAAAAGGGGAAAAAATCTTTCTGTAAAGCATTGCCGATTTTTTACTTGACGACCATCATGGAAAGTTGTAATTTTTGGACGCCAACTCTGATGACGTCATCTTTATCTGACGTCACGCTGAAAATGACGTCATAGCGAAACTAAACGTCAACTGAAGTTTGGCACTTAAAGATTTAAGTAATTAAAGTCAAAAGAAGAAATAAAATGTCGGAAATAATGATATTATTGCAAAATATGCTTCAGAATAGTAACAGTGCAAAAATGATATCATTTGATATTGCACTAGTGCAAAAATGATATCACTCATGGATATTGCCGCTGTCTTCCCGTAATTTTTTTCATTTTTTTAATATAAACAATCAACAAATCATAAAAAATGAGAAGTAAGTATTTATAGCTATATAATAAAAGGGTTATGTCTTCCCGTAATTTTTTTCATTTTTTTAATATAAACAATCAACAAATCATAAAAAATGAGAAGTAAGTATTTATAGCTATATAATAAAAGGGTTATTGCACTGATATCGGTGAATATTGTCCCTCGTTGGGATATCTACGGCCGCTCGCAAGCTCGCGTCCTTCGATATCCCAACTCGGGACAATATTCACCGATATCAGTGCAATAACCCTATATTATAAAGAGGTCCAGGTGTATATGTTGTGCAAAGAATTTTGAAATAAAAATGTGCTTTAACCAAACAATTACAATGATTATATCAGAAGAGGTAAAAACATTACTTAAAGATAAATACTGTATAGATTTTAAGAACACCTGGCACCTAGGACACTGTTTCAGTTCTATAATAATTACCTGATTTATACACAAAAACTTGATTGACCTAAATGCTGAAATGGTAAGCTCGAGTGAAAAGGGCTGTAAATAATTATACAACATACATTGTGCAGTCGATTAAGAACACAGATGCATGCATAACTGAAGAATCCATACAATACATCTCAGTGAAGAATCATGCACATAAATGTATTATTATCATTATTATTATTATTATTATTATTATTATTACATGTTGTAACCAATGAGCTGAAACAAAAACAATGCAAAATACAACATGAGCCACCACACGAGAAAACCTGTCTTCAGGGTTTACGACCAGGTCCGGCACAAACAGGCCTGCACAAGCACAGAAGATGGCTAGAGGCTGGAAATTTTAGATTTGGAAAGAAGAGGAATTGTACTATCCATGTAGTGAAAACAAAGGCACTGATCAGCTTGGCAGTTGCTGCCAAGCTGATCTGCGCCTTTTGTTACTGCAGTTTTCTCATGTTACGGCTCACATAGAGCCCAAGGGATGAGGAAAATCTACAGGTTACAATACAGTTCTATGAAGTTTCATAAAAAAATCTGTCTTCAAAGATTCTTAAAACTAACAACTAGATTTTGATTTTTCTTTCTATTTTTATGCCCCCAACTTTGAAAAAGTTGGAAGGGCATATTGCTTTCGGCTTGTCTGTCTGTCTGTCTGTCTGTCTGTCTGTGTGTGTGTGTGTGTGTGCGTGTGTACGTCTGTTAACTTTTGAATGGTGAATGTTAGGGATTTGAAATTTCATGTGTGTATTCCTCATGAAAAAATAGTTGACCCGTATTTTTTTTCTTGTCTGAGTTATGCCCCTTTTCTGAGTTATTTCCCTTTGAAAACAAAATTTGAAAATCTTGTGTGCAAGATATCTCGAAAAGTATTTAAGCTAGAGACTTCATATTTGGTATACTGGTTGGGGCTGATGAGTAGATGACCTGATTAACTTTTGAGAACTTTCCGTCAAATTTTGACAAAAATACGGAATTTTGAAATTTTGATTGATTTTTCCACTTTTCGGTGGAATTTGAAACTTTTGAATGGTGAATGCTAGGGTTTTGAAATTTTATATCCAGATTCCTCATGAAAAAATAGTTGACCCGTATTTTTTTTCATGTCCAAGTTATGCCCCTTTTATGAGTTATGTCCCTTTGAAAACAAAATTTGAAAATCTTGTGTGCAAGATATCTCGAACAGTATTTAAGCTAGAGCCTTCATATTTGGTATACTGGTTGGGGCTGATGAGTAGATGACCTGATCAACTTTTGAGAACTTTCCGTCAAATTTTGACAAAAATACGGAATTTTGAAATTTTGATTGATTTTTCCACTTTTCGGTGGAATTTGAAACTTTTGAATGGTGAATGCTAGGGTTTTGAAATTTTATATACAGATTCCTCATGAAAAAATAGTTGACCCGTATTTTTTTTCATGTCCAAGTTATGCCCCTTTTATGAGTTATGTCCCTTTGAAAACAAAATTTGAAAATCTTGTGTGCAAGATATATCGAACAGTATTTAAGCTAGAGCCTTCATATTTGGTATACTGGTTGGGGCTGATGAGTAGATGACCTGATCAAATTTTGAGAACTTTCCGTCAAATTTTGACAAAAATACGGAATTTTCAAGTTTTGATTGATTTTTCCACTTTTCGGTGAAATTTGAAACTTTTGAACGGTGAACGCTAGGGTTTTGAAATTTTATATACACATTCCTCATGAAAAAATAGTTGACCCGTATTTTTTTTCATGTTCAAGTTATGCGCCTTTTTGGAGTTATGCCCCTTTTAAAACAAAATTTGAAAATTTTAAAACAAAATTTGAAAATCTTGTGTGCAAGATATCTGAAAAAGTATTTAAGCTAGAGCCTTCATATTTTGTATACTGGTTGGGGCTGTCAGAGAAGAAGATCACCTGATTAATTTTTTTAGGACTTTCCATCAAATTTTGACAAAATAACTCCATTTTGAAATTTTTACTCCATTTCTAACTTGTATGCAAAAAGCTTACATTCTGTTTCTGGATCGAGGTCAAAAACATAGGCAACCGAACAGCTTCTTTAGGAAATTAAATTTCACTTCATTCAAATGAAATAAATGAATCATACAGGCTACCAGTTTAGGGACAAGCATACAGTTGGGGGCATAGTGTTTTACAAACACGCATTTCTAGTTTTTTTTTATATTGTTCTTTGACTTCCCCAGAAGGCACCAGAATTTGTAGGTCACTTAAGAAGTGGCTGACAATTTCAATGATTCATAAAATTCTTATCAAATTTTAATGTTTCCCTATTGCATTACACCTTGCATGAAATAAGTAACTTTAAAAATAATTCACTGTCAGATGTCAGACTGGAACTTTTTAAAGACATCTGCCCATTTTGAATATGGCATAACTCCTACATTCAGATCAATGAAATTATTGAACAAGCCTCTTCATTGAACAAGCCTCACAAAAACAGTTAATTATTTTTCTTTCACAATATGGATGGCAGATGCTGGTGAACTTGACAATTTGTTAGAAAATTCATACATTCTTCAAAGTTTCAGCTAAAATACTTGCATACCATGAACACAGGAACCACCCAGAAAACTGGGCCATATAACAAAACAAACAAGTAATAATCGTCTTTCAATACAGTGCCTTGCTGTGAAAAGTGTTTTTGCATTGAAATAAAGAGACATTTTGTCCATCTTTTGTAGTACAAATTATGCTTACCAGTACTAGATGTTTGCTTATTATTAATTAATGTTTTAATAAGATGGGAGGTTTTCATTTGTTTGTATTAAAGGTTTTTTGCTTTACATCCATGGTCAACAAAATGTCAGGTCAGGATGGTCAGTAATCTTACCCATAGAAGAAATGAGCCGCCTCATGAGAAAACCAACAATCTGCTTATGCGAAAACAAAGGCGCAGATCAGCTTCGCGGTAACCGCGAAGCTGATCAGCGCCTTTGTTTTCGCTACACGGATAGTACAATTCCTCTACTTTCTAAATCCAAAATTTCCAGTCTCCAGCCATCTTCTGTGCTTGTACAGCCCAGTTTGTGTCAGACCCGTTCGGAAACCACATTGTTGGTTTTCCCACGAGGCGGCTCAAATGTGACTTGACAAGGTCTGCTTCAAGTCTTGAACGCAAATCAAGACACACTATATGAGCCGCCTCGTGGGAAAACCAGCAATGTGGTTTCCGAACAGGTCTGACACAAACTGGCCTGTACAAGCACAGAAAAGAGCTAGAAGCTTGAAATTTTGGATTTAAGTAGAAGAGGAATTGGACTATCCGAGTAGCGAAAACAAAGGTGCTGACCGCGAAGCTGATCTGCACCTTTGTTTTCGCCTATGCAGATTGTTGGTTTTCCCATGGGGTGGCTCATACTAATCAAGCCACTGTACCTGTTTTTCATCCATTTTGTAATTTTTTGTGAAAGCTTTTAAATCAATGAGTTTACAAATAAGCTGCATTAAAAAGCATTTTCAGGGTACATTTGCCTTTGAAAGCATTTTGTTACAATATAGCCGTGCATACTCACTCAATCAAATGCATCTACTTTATTTCTTTATTTTGATTTACTTAAAATGTGTTTATGGTGTGTTCTGAATCTAAATGGTTTACTGGTGATACGCCAAATTGACAATAACGCCAAATTGACAATATTTCACCAGGGGGGAGTGCGCCAGGAGGGAAATTAGTCCCTGGCTCTCACAAGAGATGCGAACTGAGACACACAGTCATAGAGGAGATCAAAGAATCAGGGAGGTCATTCCAGTCCCTGATAGTCTGTGGAAAGAAACTACTTTTGTACGCCTCTTTGCTAGCTGAAGGTATCCGAAAAGCCAAAGAGTGTTAGTACCCATGATTGCAAAAGAACTTTTATTTCAAAACAAGGCACTGAAAAACTGGGATTACAAACTTCGGGATACGGTTATTAACAAGAAATAACAGGAAATGAGCCGCCTCGTGGGAAAACCAACAATCTGCAATGGCGAAAACAAAGACGCAGATCAGCTTCGCGGTAACCGCGAAGCTGATCAGCGCCTTTGTTTTCCCTACTCGGATAGTACAATTCCTCTTCTACTTAAATCCGAAATTTCAAGCTTCTATCTTTCCTGTGCTTGTACAGGTCGGTTTGTGTCGGGCCAAGAGGCGGCTCAAATAAATATAAGCTATTGTTAACTAACACTGTTCACCACGGCAATGGCATATCACTCACTTAAAATTCAAATTGAGGTCACCACCTCCTTCAATTTCCGCATCCTCTGTTATTGGCTGATTAAACCTTCAAAAACAGTGCAGACATACAGACACACAAACATGAAGCCAGCAACAAACAGTAAAATAATGGTGATATAAGCTGAGCCTTGCCTGAGAAAACAAACAATCTCAGTTTCCGACCATGTCCGACACAAACCAGCCTGTACAGTCACAGAAGCAGGCTAGAAGCTTGAAATTTCAGATTTGAAAAGAAGAGGGACTGTACTATCCGTGTAGTTAAAACAAAGACGCTGATCACCTGTGCAGTCACTGCACAGTTGATCTGTGCCTTTGTTTTCGAATATGCAAATCGTTGGTTTTCTTATGTGGCAGCTCAGCTAAAAGTTGAATAAATGATTAAAATTGCACCCCATGCAGCAAAATGCTTATAAATCTACATTTTTCATGCAAATCAAAATGCATTCACTGGTTCAGTGATTAACAACAACCATTTCTTCCCCCAATTTTCCTGCATCTTTAATGCTCTGAATAAGAATCTTGAAGTCTGCCATATGAGCCACGTCGTGAGAAAAACGGATATTTGCCTATGCGAAAACAAAGGCGCAGATCAGCTTCGCAGTAACTGCGAAGCTGATCAGCGCTAACTGCGAAGCTGATCAGCGCCTTTGTTTTCGCTACACGGATAGTACAATTTTTCTTCTTCTTAAATCCGAAATTTCAAGCTTCTAGCCTGCTTCTGTGACTGCACAGGCCGGTTTGTGTGAGACCTTGTCGGAAACCCCGAAGACCGGTTTTCTCGTGTCGCGGCTCATATGTGCTTTCTGTTTTTCAAACTAAATATTGCTTTGTCACATCAATATGTGCTATGTGTACACCAACCCGTGTACGACCACACACCAACTCTGCATTGACATATTAATCAATCCTTGTAGCACATGTACCAATCATATGGTTCTGTCCAATGTGTGTTGCATAAAAACAAGCTGTATGCAATTTGGGCTTCAAATCAAACATTAATCATCACTTTGAACACATAAATAGAGCAAAATCAGAATCTTTTTTTTTTTTGTAGCATATACTATGTTTGAATCCAATACATATGATGACATAATAATGACTATTATTAATAATGTTATCACTACTATCTACAGTCAACTTTATGTTTAAGATGACTGCGTTATAATCTAAGGGTTTGAGAATGATATAACATGCTATTAAAACTGATTATGCTCATGCCTCTAAAATTCTAGCAAATTCTGCTATGCTAAGACAATGTGTGCCTACCCAGTGTCTCCCTGGCCCAGTTTGGCCTGGTCGTCGCCCGTATCAGCAGCAGTAGCTAGGTCGGTAGTAGAATCACAGTCGGATGTAGAAGTTGTGGACGTCACGGAGGAGGTACTTGTGGGGGTACTGGAGGGGCTGGGCGGGGACTGAGGGGGATCGAGGTCAAGGTCGTCCGGTGGGGGCTCCGATGGGGGAGTGGGAGGCTTGTCTGGAGGACTGAAAATACACATTGTAATCTTTACAGACTAAATGGCAAACTGACTAATATATTCCTGAAAAGAAGCTTCACTTTCTCAATTTTAATTTATGACTGTGTACTTTCTTCTTTCCAATGTTTCTATGCTTTAAGAAATGCTGTCTGTAAAGACTGCCGCACAAGCAAAAGTACTTTTTTTTTCTTGAAGCATGCAACCTGCCACTGGTTGTCATTGTTTTCATATGCAAAACTATTAACTGGCAGTCAGAGGTTTTACAAAACACAGTCTAATGAGTAATAGAATCTGCATTTACCTGTTAGAAGGTTCCGGTATAGAAGACTGGTCGCTGGAGGAATTTTGTTTCACCGGAGATTCCGTAGACTGGTTCAGTGTTGTAGTGTCTGTGGTCGAGGAAACCTCAGAGTTCTGCTGATCTGACGAGGCGTCAGTGGCTCCCGTAGTTGCCGGGGATTTGGTCTCGACGTCTACTGTATCTGTACTGTCTATACTTTGTACAGTAAGATCAGATTCTTTTTTGTCTGCCACTAAAAATAGTTGAAAATAAAACAATGTTGAACAACTTAGTCTTTGCTTAAGTACCAAAAAATTGAGTGGCTATAATTAAATCTGCTACAAGTCCTTATGAACAAATCTGTCAAGTCCTTATGAACAAATCTGTCAAAACATCTCAAGATTGGTTTCACGGAAAAAGTTTGGAAAATCAAACTTTAACTTGAGCCATGTGAATTTCATCAAACATCATACAAGCAAATCTATACTCGATGCACATCAAGTTAAATTCAAATTAGATGTTTTTGCAACATAAGCACAGTGTCCCTTACTTATATCCACTATTGCCAGAATATCACTTAAGCAAGCATAAAACCACCCATCACACATTAGCTTTGACATCTACTTTTTTGCATAGGCTACAAATATGTACTCGGGTAAAAAAAAATACTTACAGTAGGCGTTTGTTCTTGAGCTGACTTCTGTTGTGTCCATGTCAACTGGAGAACTACTCCTCGGGTTGTTCTCGGCACTGAAATCAATCAATAAACAAATGAGCCGCCTCATGGGAAAACCAACAATCTGCATAGGCGAAAACAAAGGCGCAGATCAGCTTCGCGGTAACCGCGAAGCTGATCAGCGCCTTTGTTTTCGCCACACGGATAGTACAGTTCCTCTTCTACTTTAATCCGAAATTTCAAGATTCTAGCTCTTTTCTGTGCTTTTACAGGCCGGTTTGTGTCTGACCTGTTCGGAAACCACATTGTTGGTTTTCCCACGAGGTGGCTCAAACGTCAGCATCTACATAATAGAATTCAATTCCAGCTTGGCAAAACCCTACAGGCTCTTGACTTCCTTCATTTGAGCCGCCTCGTGGGAAAACCAACAATGTGGTTTCCGACCAGGTCTGACACAAACCAGCCTGTACAAGCACAGAAAACGGCTAGAAGCTTGAAATTTTGTATTTAGGAAGTAGAGGGATTGTACTATCCGTGTAGCGAAAACAAAGGCGCTGATCAGCTTCGCGGTTACCGCGAAGCTGATCTGCGCCTTTGTTTTCGCCTATGCAGATTGTTGGTTTTCCCATGGGGCGGCTCATTTAAAATGTTTTCATTATAAGCAACAAGGGCTCTTCATTTTTTATATATTTTTTTTCAGAATTTTCAAATGCATTGTACTACCATTTAGGTTGAAAGGTGACTCTTTTTATATGTCATTTTTTAAAGCTACTGTAAGCATACCCTAATTGTTATTCAATATATGATTCGAACAAGCTATTAATCTCAATCTCAATATTAATGTAAAAAAAAAAAATAAAAAATAAGAGCTGTCGCAGGACAGCGTGCTCGACTGCTTCTGACCTTTGTCAAACATAAGGCCAAACCCGACCAGTAACCCAAAGCATTATGCTCATACATCTTTTTGCCTTGATGCAATAAGGCAAAATCACTGAACCATGAAAGTTAACTATAACTACCTAAGATTTAAAGGTCTCACTCATATTGTGAAAGAAGTGTGTTCATATACCAAGTGAGTGCCAAGAAACAAGGCAAAATCACTGAACCGTGAAAAAAGGTCACACTGACCTATAAGTATTGCAGGGTCAAAGGTCTAGTGACACTTACTCATAATGTGAAAGAAAAATGATCATATACCCATTCAGTGTTGAGATATAAAGCAAAATCACTGAACCATGAAATTAGGTCATAGTGACCTATAAGTATGTTTGGGTTTAAGGTGTGGTCATACTCATTCATAATCAGAAACAAGTATGAAAAAATACCAACTGAGTGTCGAGATATAAGGCAAAATCACTGAACCATGAAATTAGGTCACAGTGACCCAGGAATACTTTACGGTCAAAGGTCTTGTCATACTCATACATATCATGAAAGAAGTATGTTCATATACCAATTGAGTGCCGAGATATAAAGAAAAATCACTGAACCGTGAAATTAGGTCATATTGACCTAGGACTACTTTAGGGTCAAAGGTCTTGTCATATGCAAACATAGTGTGAAAGAAGTTTGTTCATAAACCACTTGAGTGCAGAGATATAAGGCAAAGTCACTGAACCGTGAAATTAGGTCACAGTGACCTATAAGTATATTGGGGTCAATGGTCTGGTCATACTCACTCATAATCTGAAAAAAGTATGAAAATATACTAATCGAGTGTCAATATATAAGGCAAAATCACTGAACCGTGAAATTAGGTCACAGTGACCTAGGACTACTTCAGGGTCAAAGGTCTTGTCATACGCAAACATACTTTGAAAGAAGTTTGTTCATAAACCATTTGAGTACCGAGATATAAGGCAAAATCACTGAACCGTGAAATTAGGTCACAGTGACCTATAAGTATATTGGGGTCAAAGGTCTGGTCATACTCACTCATAATCTGAAAAAAGTATGAAAATATACTAATCGAGTGTCAAGATATAAGGCAAAATCACTGAACCGTGAAATTAGGTCACAGTGACCTACAAGTATGTTGGGGTCAAAGGCCTGGACGTACTAACTCATAATCTGAAAGAAGTAAGAAAATATACTAATTGAGTGTCAAGATATAAGGCAAAATCACTGAACCATGGAAAGTAGGTCAACTGACCCTTACCGTCATGACACACAAGTCAGTGTCACAAAGTCAAAAGATCAATGACCAACCATCCTCCTAAGTTGTTTCTATTAAGAAATAAAAAGAAAAAAAAATTCGGGGAGTTCTAGATTTTGACCTCTAGCCCCCCCCCCCCCCCCCCCCCCCTGACTCTGACCCAGAGGTCCGATGTCATGGAACCTAAAGTGTATGAAGTATGAATGCTTTATGATAAGTTGTTGTCAAGATATGCCTCCTTGTAAAAGTTACACAGCAGTACATCTATTTTTTAGTGTTCTAGTTTTTAACCTCCAGCCCCACCCCCCCAGGCATGGACCCAGGGGCCCGATGCCATGGAATGAAACTCAACCCTACAGGGTACCTATGGTCCGAGTATGAAAGCCCTCTGATAAAAAGTTTTCAAGATATAGACTTCTAGAATACTATATCACAGAAAAGCCATTATTATTAATGGTGTTCTAGATTTTAACCTCTAGCCCCACCCCCTGGCATGGACCCAGGGATCTGATGCCATGGAATGAAAGCCGACCCTACAAGGTGTCAATGGCCCAAGTATCAATGCTTTCTGATGAGTGGTTGTCAAGATATGGACTTCTAGAAAACTTTAACACAAGAATTGCCATTTTTAAAGGTGTTCTAGATTTTAACCTCCAGCCCCACCCCCTGGCCTGGACCCAGGGGCCCGATGCCATGGAATGAAAGCTAACCCTACAGGGTATCTATGGTCCAAGTATGAATGCTTTCTGATGAGTGGTTGTCAAGATATGGACTTCTAGAAAACTTTAACGCAAGTGTGACGCGCACGCGCACGCGCACGGGAACGGGAACGGGAACGTGGACGACCGGGGTGACTGCAATAGCTCTATGCACTTCGTGCAGTCGAGCTAAAAAAAGAGAATTTTAGGGTTTTAACTTAATTTTATGTAATACTTTAACACCTGCTCACCTGCTGATATTGGAAAAATTACTAAAATCTGCCCAGTTTTCTTTCGTCTCCTCGTCCGGGACTTTGTTAGTGAAGTCTGCCCACTTCTCCGGCTGTTCTTTGGCATTGCCGTCCCACGGTGATGTATCCATGGCAACGGGACCAGCATCCGGGGTGGCGGGTGCTTCTTCAAAATTGGCTGTCCAGTTTGCTGTAGTAGAAGCATTCCATAAATAATGATACAACATAACACAAATAAGAAGTTATAATGGTATTCCATTCCCTTTTATATATATGATTTTTTTTATTTTTTTTTATTTTTTTTTTTTTTTTTCAAAATTTAGAATGCTGGTTTGTCCTTGGACAGCTGTATAATGAGGGTCTTTACCAGGAACAAGCAAGGATTTGTCTGTTACAAATATTCATTTTGCATTCAAATACCAGTTTGTTTTGTCTTTTTTCGTTATTTTATATATTACTTTTTTTTTTTTTTCAGTTGACGCTTTTTGCATCAAATTATCAACCTTATAACTTAATTTCGTTATCAACCTTAGTTCCCAAGCACAGCAAAATGAATTGCACTTGAAAACAAGCCTTAATCATTCGAGCCACCTCATGAGAAAACCAACAATCTGCATATGCGAAACCAAAGGCGCAGATCAGCTTCACAGTATCTCCAAAGCTGTTTAGCGCTTTTGATTTCGCTACACGGATAGTACAATTCTTCTACTTTTTAAATCCAAAATGACCACCCTCTAGCCATCTTCTGTGATTATACAGCCTGGTTTGTGTCAGACCTGGTTGGAAACCACATTGTTGATTTTCCCACGACGCGGCTCATTTAATGCTTTGGGTTTTTTAAGCATATCTTAGATCAAGTTTTAACTCCCTTAATATATAAAATATATAACCAAGCTAGTCAGAAAAGTAGATTCTATATTTCCAGAAAATGTACCTTCAGTGGAGTCCACATCCATGTTTTCTCCTTGACTGGCCGTGGCTGGTTGTTGTGTGATACGTTTTGGCGAGTCCAGTTCCTCCTCTGAGTCTGTACTATCATCGCTGTCACGACTACTCCGAGCCACGTGGAGTCTTCTTAAACAAACAACGGCATATCAACAGGAGTTGATCAGAGTGGATAAATGTGGATGTTCATGATCTGGTCCCAAGGTTATAAAATTTTTTCATGCTCAACTCAGCCGAGCATAAAATTTAAAGTGCTCATAAATACCAAAATAGCCCAAATACATGTATATTGAAATTGAAGGTTCAGAAAGCCAAAGCCTCCAGTTTATCCTGCTGCTAATAAATGCTAAAATGCCAATTTAACATTTACGAGCAGGATAAATTTTAGTCTGAGCATGAGCTGAGCTGAGCATGAAAAAAGTTTTATAACCTCGTGACCTGGACACACTTTAAGACCTTGACCTAGTTTTGACAAGCTGTTTTTGTCACAGGAACTTTTTGTCAGACGCACAGCATTATTAATGTGACATCCATAGGACTAAAAGTGTTGCAAATACTTTGTATGAACCGGGGCCAAGCACAATCATTTCAATTAATAGTTTATACACTAGGGTAATTTTTCACTCTATTTCAAATTTTCGGCACTAGGCCTTCATCAGGAAAGTAACTTTAAATTTCTGCAACTAGGTGGCATCCATTTTGAAGCACTATATCAGTAGTCAGTGCGAAAACAAAAGCGCAGATCAGCTGTGCAGTAACTGCAAAGCACAGCTGATCAGCGCCTTTGTTTTCGCTACTCTGATAGTACAATTCCTCTTCTACTTGAATCCAAAATTTCAAGCTCCCAACTATTTTCAGTGATTGCATAGGCTGGTTTATGTCAGATCCGGTCGGAAACCCAAAGACCAGTTGTGTCCCGGCTCAAATGTTTACACTGAACTTGCTAGAAACCTCTATGAAGGGTCCGCTCATGTCAGGGGACTTGGTTGACGATTAACAACCATAGACTAAAATAGTACTCACTCTTGTCGTTTTGGTGGCGTTGTTGGTGAGAATGTGATCTCTTTTTCTTCCCAGATATCCTCGTCGCTGTCATTATCAAACTGCTGCAGGCGCTCGTTACAAGCCTGCTCAAACATGGAAGCATTGGCACGCTGTAACAGGAAGAACAACTTCTATTAAATATGCAGCAAAAGGATTATCCGAATAAAACACAAATCTAAAGCTTTCTGTTGTCAGTCCGAGTGCAAAAGTTAAGGATAAAGTGGGTTGAAGATACAAGGCCGCAGGATTTGAATCCCAAACATCTAGTCCGGAGTCTGATGTTCTTCCACTAAGCAACTATGCCCGACCTTATTCAAAAGTTTACAAGACTGCAATGTTTATGTAATTGCAACAAATTCACGAACATTCTCACCTGTTAAACTTTCTTTACATCAGCTAAGGTCATACAGTCATATAAGCCGCCTCAAGAGAAAACCAACAATGTGGTTTTCGAACAGGTCAGGCACAAACCGAGCTGTACAAGCACAGAAGATGGCTAGAGGCTGGAAATTATGGTTTTAGAAAGGAATTGTAATATCCGTGTAGCAAAAACAGTGTAGCGTTTACCGCGAAGCCTTTGGTTTGGCATGGGCAGATTGTTTCTTTTCCCATGCTGTGGCTCATATTAAAGCTGAGGATGAATAAGTAACTATACTTACGGTATCATCATTCACACTAACACTGAAGTCAATACTGGATATTCTCTCTCCAAATGGGGAACTGAAATTGTGTACAAAACAAAATCACCAATATGTACATGATGATGATTTAACATAAACATAAGTACTGTTAAGTCTTTAAAAAGTTTTAAAGTTGTATGTTGGATTTTTGTAACACAGTTGAGTTTTTTTCAAGAATCTCAAACAGCCTTCAAAGACATTGGGCAAGTTTTAATTTATAATACTTACGCTATAAAATCACTAGCATGAATATATGGGATCTTACAAGCAAATGTTTTCAAGACAATGTTAAAATTTGGTGAGCCTTCGCAAGAGAAAACCATCAATTTGCTTATGCGAAAACAAAGACACAGGTCAGCTGTGCAGTAACTGCACAGCTGATCAGCGTCTTAGTTTTCGCCATTCGGATAGTACAATTCCTCTTTTACTTATATCCAAAGTTTCAAGCTTCTAGCTTTATTCTGTGACTTTACAGCCTGGTTTGTGTCGGACCAGGTCATTAACCCAAATCGTTGGTTTTCTCATGCACAGGCTCAGGTACTAAAGTTACTCACTCTGTTTTTTCTTCTTGTTCCCCAAACTCTTCTTCATTGAAGCCAAACTGGTCGATAAAGTTGGACGTCATCTGTTGCAGCTGATAATCAGAGAACGCCTGATGAATAAACCAGGCACGCATAACGTCACCAGCTAATGCCACGCACAGCATACACCAAATAAAGGATACATGGGTGGGTGTGTGGAGGGGAAATAAACTTAAAGCAAGCTAAGAGTGCTAAAAGGAACTGAAAAAGAGTAGGGTGGGGTAGTAATGGCACAAACTTATTTAAAATTTGGTTCAAAATTATGTACTTCGTTAAGTCTTCTTTATTTTATCATATGACGCCGCTGTTTTCCAGTGGATAAGGTCATAACCGTTATGTAATAAAAAGTCTTATGACCACATAAGTAGTCCATGACAACAATGTTAATTTTCATTGAAAATATGTCCAACATGAAGGCGATAGATCCTATTTCAGAAGTCATTTGATAAAATGAATCTTACACTCGTAGTCTTTTCATATGAAATGATTACACTTATGGTCATATCATATGAAATGACCATTGTGTAAGATTCTAATAATGCATATGGACTTAAAAGTAATAAACTTCTTGAGAACTTGGTATATGAAATGACCATTGTGTAAGATTCTAATAATGCATATGGACTTAAAAGTAATAAACTTCTTGAGAACTTGGTCTATGTAAAAGCACTTTAAGAACAAAATACTCTTTTTTTTTTAATCCAACAGTCGTTTTCGTCAAACATTGCTTTTAATCTTCTTGTTTGTAGCATTACTTGAGAAATGAGACGTGAAGAAAGAACAAAGTCAGCAAACGATAATCATGCTTACAACTGAAAATGTTGGAAAGAAATAAAAGTCTTGCTAACATGCTGTTATTTTTGAGGATACTAAAGTTTAGATAGAGGTGCATGGCTGGCATATTCTGGCAACATTATGCTTATGCTGGTCTGATTAATATACGTTGAGGGGGTTAGGTTCAAACATTGATGTAATGCACTGAGCATGTTAATACTTTGACGAGAAAGCAGACTCAAAATCAAAATATGAGCCACCTCATGGGAAAACCAACAATCTTGCTAGGCGAAAACAAAGGCGCAGATCAGCTTCGCGTAACCGCAAAGCTGATCAGCGCCTTTGTTTTCGCTACTCGGATACTACAGTTCTTCTACTTAAATCCGAAATTTCAAGCTTCTAGCTCTTTTCTGTGCTTGTACAGGTCGGTTTGTATCGGACCTGTTCGGAAACCACATTGTTTTCCCACGAGGCGGCTCATATTAGATCACAAACAAAACCATTATGTGTCACATGCCTGAAGTCCGGTCACTATAGGACTAGAGATGCAAATCCTTACTTGGATCATTGTACATTTGTGCATTTTTATGGCTCGGCAGAAATGGGGCATAATAGACGGTGTAACTTGAGCAATTGATTTTGCTGAAGCTTAAATGTGTTAAGCCTGGTGGTCATTTTGTGGGACATAGGCAAAAGGCATAGCCGCAGATGTGATGCCGCAGAACGCGGCGTCCCATCTGGGGCTATTCTGTTTGCCCAGAGAAATTTCATCGCAAAAATCAGATAAAAAAAAATAAAAATCACTCCTAACACCCCTAAAAATGAAAGTGGACTCATCCAACTGATAATGATGGAAGAATCCATTCGTCAAATATGGGTTAATGAAACAAAGGATTACTGTTACTTCTTTAAGCATTGAATTATCAAAATAAAACAAAAACTGCATATGGTGGATGTTTGATAATTGAGCCGTGTCATGAGAAAACCAACAATGTGGTTTCCAAACAGGTCTGACACAACCAAGCTGTGCTGCGCAATAAGCTAGTTAGAGGCTGGAAACTTTGGATTTAGAAAGTAGATGAATCATACTATCGTGTAGCGAAAACAAAGGCGCTGATCAGCTTCGTAGTGTAACAGATTGTTGGTTTTCCCATGAGGTGGCTCAATTATGTTCCTCCTCATGAGAAACATGTCTTTCATCTTTCAGGACTGTCAAGACACGCTTATAAACAGAAAACATGGTGCTGATTAATTTGCTTGCAGAGCAAGATTGCAAAACTGAACCTAAGAGGAAAAACTGTTTTCTCGGTTCTCCATGGAACTTGTTGTTGTTTTGATCAAATTTGATCTTTGCTATTGCAGCGGATGAAATGACACAGCATGCATATTAAAGGTAAAATGGAGAAAAATCATTCTCAGCAAAACATTATCAAATACCCACCAATGATTTTTTTTTTTTTTTTTTTTTTTTTTTCAGCCTATGTATTGACACAACACATAAAGCCAATCTTCGAAAAGTTGCAACTAAAATAATGCTCACACACACTAAAAGCTAGTGAGAAATGGTGACTGGTCTAAACATATAAAATTCATGAATATTTAAATTAAACATTGAGCAAAGCAAAATTTACAAAATATTCAGTTTGATTGATTTACCGAGGTGATACAGTCCTCTGGTAGTCGATTATTATCCTAGCCATACTTTCAGGCTGCCCAGTGCAGTTTGGTACAAAATATATATTTTGGGCTTCAAAAAATAGGAAGTTTATGTCCAAAAAATAGGAGTAAAATAGGAAATTATCGGCCTAAAATGGCTTTTTTTATAGCATTGAAAACCATAAATATTAGCATATAGCAGCAAGAAGGAAAATCTTACTGGTGTAATTTTGGTATAGGTGTGTGATCCATTATTTTAAAACCTACTCAAGTTGTAGAAGTAACTTACTTCACGGGATTATCTTGTTTTCTGATGAAGAAAAAATACTTTATTTATCAAGTTACGAGCGAGCGAAGCGAGCGAGAAAAAAATGAATGCCAAGACATCAAAACTGGCATTTCAACCCAAAATTCCATGATTTTTCCTTGATATTTCATTATTATCTGCAGCATTTTGAAAAATATAGGAATTTGATGGAAAAATATAGGATTTGGGATCAAAATATAGGAAAAAATAGGAAGCCCTGAAAATATAGGAAAAAATAGGAAAAATAGGAGCTCTGGGCAGCCTGTACTTTTGTTATGTCTGTGAAACTAACTTTATTTGACCTCTAAATCTGTACCTTTAACATATCACACATCATTAATATGAAGTTCTTAAAGTGAAAGATACTTTTTTTGTAAAATTTGCTTTGCTAGCAAAGACAGTCAAACATAGCATCAGATGTGGAAGTCACAAAAATGAGCCGCCTCGTGGGAAAACCAACAATGTGGTTTCCGAACAGGCCCAACACAAATCAGGCTCTACAAGCACAGAAGATGGCTAGAGACTTGAAATTTTGGATTTAGAAAGTAGAGGAATTGTACTATCCGTGTAGCGAAAGCAAAGGCGCTGATCAGCTTCGCGGTTAACGCGAAGCTGATCTGCGTCTTTGTTTTCGCATATGCAGATTGTTGGTTTTCTCATGTGGTGGCTCAAATGTTATCTGTCTAGCGGCATTACTGTTGGACAGGATTCAGAGACTATTTAAATTGCACATCAAGTCAGGGAAATAGAATCTTAATAAGCCAGACTCTTAAAGGTTCATTTTTTGTGTCTCTTCCACCATGTTTAAGCAAGAAAAGAAACAAAACATGAGCCCTAAAACAGGGCTTTGAAACAGGTTATTGCCACACAGTTACACTAAAACTATTATATGAGCTGCGCCATGAGAAAAACCAGTCTTCGGGGTTCCCAACCAGGTCTAACACAAACCGGCCTGTACAGTCATAGAAGATGGCTAGTTGCTTGAAATTTCTGATTTAGGAACAAGAGGAATCGTACTATCCTAGCTAGCGAAAACAAAGGCACTGAACAGATTCGCAGTTACTGCGAAGCTGATCTGCACATTTGTTTTCACATAGGCAAAAATCTGTTTTTCTCATGACACAGCTCATATCTAAATGCTTAAATATCTTAATTAAAACAATATGGTTTTTCAAAAGAAAAATTAACAATCAAGATGTCTTTTTGGACCATAATTAGCCGTGAAAAAAATGACTTTTCTTAAAAACGTTGACGTTGAACATTTCTCATGAGATACTATAAGGCTTATCTGCATTATTTGTCACACTAAATGAAATGAATCATCTGATTACAACTCTTATATTATTCAGCAAGACAAAAAGAGAATTTAGCCAAGAAACCTAATAAAGGTTAGAATAAAACCTAACACTAGTCACCTTTTAGCAGCCTTGAGATACAGTAAAGGTTTTTATCAACCAATCTGTATTCTAAAATCTTCACCCTTTTAAGTGTATTTTCAGTTTTCACCTGTAGTGAAATTTTACCAACAGAAGCCTGGCATGCTTCTTGTGGGATAAAGGCAAATAGTACAGCTCCAGATGTGACGCCACAAAACAAGTTGTCCCCATCTGGGGCTATTCTTTTTGATCAAGAGGAATTTCATCGAAATGATAGTGAACTCACCCAAATGATGTGAGCCGCGTTATGAGAAAACCACATTTTTGTCTATGCGAAAACAAAGGCGCAGATCAGCTGTGCAGTAACTGCACAGCTGATCAGCATCTTTGTTTTCGCTATTCAGATAGCACCCTTCCTCTTCTACGTAAATCCAAAGTTTCAAGCTTCTAGCCTTTTTCCGAGACCATACATGTCGGTTTGTGTCAGACCTGGTCGGAGACCCCGACGACAAATTTTCTCTCGTCGCAGCTCATATGGGCAAGTCCATTCATCATGAATGGGTTAGAATACACAGATACAGATTGTTGGGAGCACCGTACCTGTTGCATAGCGGTGTCTTGTGGGAATGGAATGTCTCGGAAGTCTGCGTCATCGTCCTCACTACTGGAAGCCAACGTATGTCCACCACGTACCTACACAGAAAATTCACATAAAAAGTGCCGCGATGCAAGAAAACCGGTCTTCCGGGTTTCCCACCAGGTCCGACACAAACTAAGCTTTAACAAGCACAGAAGATGGTTAGAGGCTGGAAATTTTGGATTAAGAAAGTAGAGAAATTGTACTATCCGTGTAGCGAAAACAAAGGCGCTGATCAGCTTCACAGTTACTGATGGGGGGGGGGGGTTCCAAAGTCCCAGAAGGGGTCTGACGGAAAATTTGAACATGGCAAAAATTAATAATATGGCAATTCCAGGGGGGGGGGGGTCCGGAGCCTAGATGCCTAGATGGTATGAACAAAAGACTTAAGTTGACCAATCATAAGTTACAAGTTCCTAAACCCAATAAGGAAATCATAAGCTTTTCTTAAAGTTTACAGTGCAACCCATTTTATCTATCTTGTTGCTGTTGAATATAATAGCATGACAGTTCTTACAAGTTCTATGGTGTTTTTCTTGTTTGCATCTGCGAGAGAATTAGCTACATAGTTATCCCATCTTTCTCTTGCATCTTTAGGTATATCTGAAACACAGAATCATGTGTCATTTCAATTAAAGCTCATGAGACCAATTTACATGTTTTTTGGAGGCGCAGTTGATATTTTACGTCTCAGTCAACAGCTATGGTCAGGTCGGAACGTTGCTTCCATTTTATAGGACTTTTACCCAAAATTAGGATGTCATGACATCCAAAAAGTGCTTTAAATATAACCACCCTAGTAAGAAGTCAATAAGGCTGTTTGACCTGAACCACTTTTCCTGGGCAGTAACGTATAAGGCCGGGGTCCATATTCGAGCACTAGCTTACCATTTAGAAGTTCTTTGACATGATCAAACTTTTCCACAGCACTGACAATATCATTGGCTGTCTTGGTGAGATGACCCATAAAACCTTTCCGGTGACCAATACCTTCTTTATTCCTGCAAAATAATGTTGATTTTATATCAACTGAAGGGGTAACCTTTTTTTACTGTAATGAAAATTAACCCATATTTGACGAATGGATTCTCCAATCATTATCAATTGGATGAGTCCACTTTCATGTTTAGGGGCATCAGGAGTGATTTTTAAATTCAATTTTTCTATGAAAATTCTCTAAGCAAACAGAATAGCCCCAGATGTGACCATTTGGGGCTATTCTGTTTGCCTATGTCCCACAAAAGGGACGCCAGGCTTATATGAGTTAAGTTCTCGCTAATAAATAATTACTATAAGCTTTATAGACTGCACAAGTACTAATTCCCTAATAATAATTCTGAAATGGAAAATTCGCGAAATAGAGGTCACAAGAAAATTTCTGAACTAACAATATCTTAGTGTGGGTATTTTCATGGAGTTTTAAATATGGCAATGCTATTGGGTATAGGCTGATTTTTTTTAAGTTCTCAAGTACTTTATTCTGATGATTCAAGGGTACATTTAAGCAAAAAATTAGGTCATTTTATTGTATCTAAATGTGGGGAAGTAATTCCTATGAATAGTTTTTTTTTTCCCTTCGAAATCACATCAAAGTACGAGATGACTTACTGCTCTTGGTCATTTAATTCCCATTCATCTAGAAGTCTCTGTATTATTTTGACATCAGAAAATAACTGAAACAAAAGCGATAAGCACGGTTTAATATGAACATATGAGCCGCCTCATGGGAAAACCAACAATCTGCATAGGCGAAAACAAAGACGCAGATCAGCTTCGAGGTCACCGCGAAGCTGATCAGCGCCTTTGTTTTCGCTACACGGTAATTACAATTCCTCTTCTACTTAAATCTGAAATTTCAAGCTTCTAGCCTTTTTCTGTGACTGTACAGACCAGTTTGTGTCAGACCTGTTTGGAAACCACATTGTTGGTTTTCCCACGAGGCGTCTCATATGGATAATCACAGAAGCTGAAATACATGGCACATTTACATGAGCCGCGCTGTGAGAAAACCGGTCTTCAAGTTTCCGACCAGGTCCGACACAAACCAGCCTGTATAGTGACAGCATAAAAACTTTGGATATAAGCAGGAGAGGAATAGTACTATCTGTGTGGCGAAAACAAAGCCGCTGATCAGCTGTGCAATTACTGCACAGCTGATCTGTGTCTTTGTTTTCGCATATGCAAAATGTTGGGTTTTCTCATCCGAAAACTCATTTAGTATTGTATTGTTATGCAGTGTTCCACCAGCAATTCTAGACATAAACTTTTAAACAACAAGGTATAAAGGGTATTCATTCTAAAACCTTATAACAAAATATTTGCAAGTAAAGTGAGAGTGTGACTTACAATCAAAAAAGGTGAAATGCATTTACAGAAGGACAGTGCTTAAATCTAACAAACCAGGTCCTTTTCCAAGCTCAACTCGGCTGAGCATAAAATTTAAACTGCTCACAAGTACCAGAGTAGCCTATATATACTGAAATTGAAGGTTTAGAACTCCTAAGTCTGTAATTTATCGTGCTAATAAATGTTAAAATGCCAACAGTTGTTGGCATTTTAACATTTATGAGCAGGATAAATTTTAGTCTCAGCTGAGCTGAGCATGAAAAAAAGTTTTATAACCTCGGGGCCTGGTCCAACATTTATCAACGTACCTGTTCTAATAGAGGGCATTCTTTTTTATCTTCTACTTCTATAGGAGGATTATTGAGTATTGTATATATACACACTGTTACATGGGTATGTAAAAAATTATTCAAACTATATTTATAATATAATTCCTGAAAAAGAAGAAAGGAAATTTGTTAGAAATGCTGAAACGGAATGTTTAATACATGATGATGAATATAACATTTTAATAAGACATTTTCAGTATATTATTAAATTTGTCCTCAAAAATATGCTAACAACTTACCCACATTGAGCAATGTCAATTCAAATTTATTATGTTACGTTATTAGGTTATATGGTCTAGTTTCAAGACTAAACAAGCTGGCTTAGAAATCAAAATCTTGCTTTCTTCATCTTCGACAAACCTATTAATGTTATGTAAAGACATGTTAAATTTTCTACTCACTAATAAAAGCCCTATGGTCCCCAATTGTGCTAGTTCAACATTTATAGAATGTGTATTTGTTAACAATAATGATGATATTAATCTGCACGTCTGTAATCGTGTGTTCCCCAGGGGAGGTTCGAGGCAGCCCGCCGTCGTAGGCATCACTTGAAACCTTTGCTGAAAGCAAAAAAATGCAAACTTGATAAGGACAAGCAGGCATTTCAAAGATGATTTACCTTAATTTGTTTGTTTGTATTGAAGTTTAACTCATATAAGCCTGGCGTCCCTTTTATGGGACAAAGGCAAACAGAATAGCCCCAGATGTGACGCCGCAGAACGTGGCGTCCCATCTGGGGCTAATCTGTTTGCTTAGAGAATTTTCATCGAAAAATCGAACAAAATTTAAAAATCACTCCTGATGCCCCTAAAAGTGAAAGTGGACTCATCCAAATGATAACGATGGGAAAATCCATTCGTCAAATATGGGTTAACACCCCAGACAACAATTTTTCAGTCGTCGGGACGAAGCCACCACGAGTACCACTTCTCAAGATACTTTGAAAAGACATACAACACGTTTTATGTGCTACTGAAAATTTGTGCTAGATGAAAACATTTTTTTTCCATCAGTGAAACACTGCAAAGTTATACCAGAGGACCAATGGTCCTGTAAACGCTCACCTGAGTCTGCTGCATATACCAATAAACATGTTTGAATATTATGGTATTTAACCCCAGTGCAGGGGCAGATGAAGCCCTTGGGCCGTTTTCTTTTTTCAGACTAATCAATATTCTGTCCATGGATGCTTCACGCCAAGTTTCATTAAAATCAATCTATTGGTTTCAGAGAAGAAGATATTTGAAGGGTTTTTACCATATATGGGCATGATGGCCATCTTGGTCATGTGACTTAGATTATTAATATACACATTGGTTCCCCCATCCTATAGATGCTTCACATAAAATTTGGCTTCAATTGGCCAAGTGGTTTTAGAGGAGATGTTTGAATATTATGGTAATATACATGTATATTGCCCCGGGGTGTGGACATATGAGCCCTTAGGTCCATTTTTTTTCAGAATCATTAATATTTAGTCCTACTACCCATTTCCTGCAAGATTTTCACCTCAAATGACTTTTTAAAAGTTTTCCCCATTCCAATGCATTGGCGACCTATGTTGACCTTGTCGTAAAATAGGTCAAGGTCACCACAGGGTCATGATTTATATATACATTGTAGTACTTCAGCCATTGGTGCTTCATACCAAGTTTCTTTGAAATCGGTCCTCAAAATTCGGAGAAGAAGATTTTTGAAGGGTTTTTACCATATATGGGCATGGCAGCCATCTTGGTTATGTGAACTAGATAATTTATATATACATTAATTCCCCCATTCCATAAATGCTTCACATACAATTTGGCTTTGATTCGCCAAGCGGTTACAGAGGAGAAGATGTTTGAATATTATGGTAATATACATGTATATTGCCCCAGGGTGGGGGCAGATGAGCCCCTGGGGTCCAATTTTTTCAGAATCATTAATATTCAGTCCTACTGCCCATTTCCTGCAAGACTTTCACTTTAATAACATTTTAAAAGTTTTCCCTATTCAAATCATTGGCGACCTATGTTGACCTTGCCGTAAAAAAGGTCAAGGTCATCACAGGGTCATGATTTATACTCACATTGTAGTACTTCAGCCATCGATGCTTCATGCTAAGTTTCTTTGAAATCGATCCACCTGTTCTGGAGAAGAAGATTTTTGAAGGGTTTTTACCATATATGGGCATCGCGGCCATCTTGGTCATGTGACCTGGATTATTTATATACATATTGATTACCCCTTCCTATTGATGCTTCACATAAAATTTGGCTTTGATTGGCCAAGCGGTTTCAGAGGAGATGATGTTTGAATATTATGGTAATATACATGTATATTGCCCCGGGGTGGGGGCATATGAGCCCCTGGGGTCCAATTTTTTCAGAATCATTAATATTCAGTCCTACTGCCCATTTCCTGCAAGACTTTCACTTTAAATGACTTTAAATGACATTTTAAAAGTTTTCCCCATTCAAATGCATTGGCGACCTATGTTGACCTTGCCGTAAAATATGTCAAGGTAATCACAGGGTCATGATTTATATACACATTGTAGTGCTTGAGCCATCGATGCTTCATGCCAAGTTTCTTTGAAATCGATCCACCTGTTCTGGAGAAGAAGATTTTTGAAGGGTTTTTACCATATATGGGCATCTCGGCCATCTTGGTCATGTGACCTGGATTATTTATATACACATTGATTACCCCTTCCTATTGATGCTTCACATAAAATTTGGCTTTGATTGGCCAAGCGGTTTCAGAGGAGATGATGTTTGAATATTATGGTAATATACATGTATATTGCCCCGAGGTGGGGGCATATGAGCCCCTGGGGTCCAATTTTTTTCAGAATCATTAATACTCAGTCCTACTGCCCATTTCCTGCAAGACTTTCACTTTAAATGACTTTAAATGACATTTTAAAAGTTTTCCCCATTCAAATGCATTGGCGACCTATGTTGACCTTGCCGTAAAATAAGTCAAGGTCATCACAGGGTCATGATTTATATATACATTTAGCAACCCCAGCTGATTTTTCATTTAATAGCCATGTGTTTAAAGCAAATTGCATTGAGTAGAGCTTTAAAAAAGCTGCACAGAACAGTTTAGTTTTTTAAAATACCTCTACTAGAACCAAAGTTATAGCATTTTGAAGTTCCTGGAAATCGCACTTTTCCTGGAATTTTTCTGCTATTGTGGAAGCTCTTTGACAGCGCGCGATGACGGAACCGTCACGGTTGAAAATTCTAAATAAAATGCTGTAACTTCTTTATTTTTCAAGATATCTGTATGAAACTTGATATTCTAATGTATTTTTTTCCTGTTCTTTCCATTTATGTTGTTGTTTTTGCTGTATCTAACATGGGAAGGAAGTTATTATGAAAATAATTCAAGATTTAAAGTTGTTTTGGATTTTTAATATTTAAGTCTCTTTCAAACATTCAGCATATCAGATAAAGAGTTGATAGAAAAGCTAAATAAATTATTGATGAAATAAAACTTGTTTTAAAATACATTAAAATGCATAAAATTCAATGTTCTTTGTCTTGTCAAAGAAGTTCCTGTAGACCTGCTTGCCTTGTAAAGCAGCAGTTGATATAAATATATATATATCACTGCCCTGGCTGCATCCAGTTTTTCGGTTTTAAGAAAAAAAGTTTCCCCTCTGGAGTGGCACAGGGTGTTGTTTGAAACTCTTCCTGAGATCAATTCATTGGGATAGTTTTGCATAGTAGATCAGATTATGCAAACATATCCCATTTGGTCAATATGAAACCAGTGATGTAGATAATTATTTTTCACAATGCGTACTGTACGCATCAAAATAAATACACACTGCGTACCGACAATACAACTGTGTACACGTTTTCTGAGGATTCTTATTCTAACCTCTTATTAGAATCAGTTGAACTTATAGATATGTGTATACAAGTCCCAATAAAATGGTTGATTTTAAGCCTATAAAACCCATTTCAACTAGATTTTTTGTAAGAAATTGCAACTAAAGACCTGTTGAATGCTAACATGGCAGTTCATATCCAGTTTTAATGTAGGTTGGATACAAAACGTAGTGATAAATATTAGCCTTATCCAAAGTGTCAGTCTTCAAGATACCATTTTCTCTAAGAGTATTGATCCCAGACGCGTCTTTCTTAAGGGACTTGACAAATGACCAAAACTTTTTTGCCTTTTCATTTTTTCGGGGACAATCGGGATCAGGGTTATCATTTTCAAAGGAGAAGATATTGGTAATATGCTTCCAATATGCATCTCTAATGCTCTTTTTCCCACGCTAAGGCTCATATTTCACTGTCCTTACCTTTGGCGGGTCTTGTAATATTTTGTGAAAATCTTTCAGCCTAGGACAGATTGTGGTTAAAACATTATTTACACCGGTGAACATTCTTTCAGCGTCTATGACTGTAAGTTGTTCAACAGAGTCCTCAGGACTGAAAAGCAAATAAAAACAACAAAGTTGAAATAAACATTTGGAATTGAGTGGAGGCGGCTTTTACTAGCATTTTTAGCCCTACAAACAGCAAAGGTCACACAAAGATAGTTGAAATTGCAAATTTTAAGTTTAAGGCATACTGTTTATTTGTCCTATTCAAGAACTTCCAGACTCATTTATAAATCAGAAATAATGCAAATTATTCAGAAAAGCAGTGTCAATTGTTGTAGGCTTTTTGTCTCTCATTTAGTGTTCATCAGACATAAAGATACAACCTACATAGCAAATGGGAACTTACCCTTGTCTTTTAAACTCTAACAACGTCTGTATAACAGACAAACCATTGACTATAACAGACTCATTCAACTCTCCTGTTAACATATTATCTAATAACAACGACACAGTCTCCTCTCTGCAATGGAAAAACAAATAATTCAACATATGAGCCGTCTCATGAGAAAACCAACAATGTGGTTTCCGAACAGATCCGTCACAAATCAGGCTGCACAGTCACAGAAGCAGGCTAGAAGCTTGAAATATCGGATTTAAGAAGAAGAGGAATTGTACTATCCTTGTAGCGAAAACAAAGGCGCTGATCAGCTTCGCAGTTACCGCGAAGCTGATCTGCGTCTTTGTTTTCGCATATGCAGATTGTTGGTTTTCCCATGAGGCGGCTCCTATTGAAACATGCCACAGAATTATCTTCCCTCTAAACATGACTACAGCTGATTTTCACACTGAGAAAACATTTCCTTTGCCGGCTGATCTTATGGCAGCCTGGGTATTATTAAAGTTTGAAGTCATTGTTTTTTAATGTTTTTTTCCCCACAGAAGTTAAGATACATGTACATGTACCATGAAGTTTGATTTTTGTTTGTTTGTTTGCAGAATTGATGCTTATCGCCCCAGTCAACAGCAATGGTCATGTCAGGGTGTTGCCTCCATTTATGAGACTTTAACCCAAAATGAGGATGTCATGACATCCAAAAAGTGCTTCAAACATAAGCATCAAAGTCAGCCACAAAGGCTTATATGTATGGATGGTTTGACTTGAACCACCATTCCTGGGCAGGCTCAAACCAGAGCAGTTTTACCAGTAATCAGATGGTCAATCTAGCGTATATGCTTTGCCTGGAGACACAAGCAGCCCATCTATTTCTTTAGGCCCCAATGGGCGGAAGTTGGAAGCTTTACTATACACAAAACTTATCTCATAAAGTATATTGAATTTTACAGCCGCAGAAAACACAAAAAAAAAAACTTTAAATTTTCAACATCATAATGTTTAAACCATACTTTTTTTTTTTCAAATTTTTACTCTTTTTTTTTTCAAGTAAATTTTTCACTCTAGACTATTGAAGAGAAAGTGATTCTTAAGTTTTAACCCATATTTGACGAATTAATTTTCCCATCATTATCATTTGGGTTGAGTCCACTTTCATTTTTAGGGGCGTCAGGAGTGATTTTTAAATTTTATTCAATTTTTCGATAAAAATTCTCTAAGCAAACAGAATAGCCCCAGATGGGACGCCGCGTTCTGCGGCGTCCCATCTGGGGCTATGCTGTTTGCCTATGTCCCATAAAAGGGACGCCAGGCTTATATGAGTTAAGTTTTATGCAATGGATCATGGATGAAAGCTCTTACTTTTCTACTGCAGTAAGAAGAGGATCTGGTTCTGCCCTGTCTTGTAACTGTAACACCTGCTCCCGACCGAGACGGATAATGTCACATAGACTTTGAGCTGCATTACAATGAATCTGAAACACACACAGACAATAAATGAGCCACCTCGTGAGAAAACCAACAATCTGCATATGCGAAAACAAAGACGCAGATCAGCTTCGCGGTAACCGCGAAGCTGATCGGTGCCTTTGTTTTCGCTACTCGGATAGTACAATTCCTCTTCTACTTAAATCCGAAATTTTAAGCTTCTAGCTTGCTTCTGTGCTTGTACAGCTCGGTTTGTGTCGGACCTGGTTGGAAACCACATTGTTGGTTTTCCAACGAGGCAGCTCAAATCTGTTGTAGGTAATAGATTTTGTTCACTTGAAAAAACAATCACAAACATATATCACTGTGTGTGCATGTCCATTCCAAACTTCAGATGCAGTAAGGACAGCAGTTTTTGTTGCCAAATGGAAACATATAGAATGGTTAATAATTGAGCCGCCTCGTGGGAAAACCAACAATGTGGTTTCTGAACAGGCCCGACACAAACCGGCTTGTACAAGCACAGAAAAGAGCTAGAAGCCTGAAATTTCGG
This sequence comes from Rugalucina vietnamica, assembly GCA_964017185.1. Classification (NCBI taxonomy): domain Eukaryota; kingdom Metazoa; phylum Mollusca; class Bivalvia; order Lucinida; family Lucinidae; genus Rugalucina; species Rugalucina vietnamica. The sequence goes on along the minus strand of OZ024874.1, from coordinate 55,713,543 downwards.
TTTTAAGTAGAAGAGGAATTGTACTATCCGTGTAGCGAAAACAAAGGCGCTGATCAGCTTCGCGGTTACCGCGAAGCTGATCTGCGCCTTTGTTTTCGCCTATGCAGACTGTTGGTTTTCCCATGGGGCGGCTCAATTATTGGCTATCGTTACTGTTCATGCCAACCAACATGGAAGAATATTCTCTGTTTCCAGATGGTCATAACTTATTCAATGTATAAGATGCTCGTCAAGAAATCTGCATTTAAGAAAGGCTCTTTTCAGCTGCTGAGCATCTGATCTGCAACTTTTTCTTATCAAGGTTGGATGGTTGATTTCATGTTTCACGTCCCATTCAACGGCTACGGTCATATGGAGCAGCAACATTGGTTTAAAGCCTCATCTGAAACACTGGTTAAGCACAGGATCACAGCCGAAACCCCTCATCTAAAAGGTGATCAGCTTAAGAGCTAAGCCATTAAGGCTCTTATTCTATTATAAACAATGACTTACATCTTCATCATATGCTAGTGTTATACTGTTGACTAGTTTTTTCACAATGTTCTCTTCATTCAACCACTGAAATCAAATCAGGACAATCAATCGTAAAACCATTGAAATCTGCAAAAATCTATGGTCAAATAAAAACATATAATCTGTATGGATAAGGCAAAAAAAAAAAAGTTCTTGTTTCCGGTAACCCGACCGACCCTCCCGAAACTGACCCGACTCTAACTTTTTTTTCGCCCTGTCTGCTATCACAAAAATACGGTAACGTACAATTTCCGGTACCCACCACCGATTCCGGCGAATACCGGCTTTTAGCGCGAATTATCGCCCTTTCCATTAGTGTTGTAACGAAGCGAGTGAAATCGAAAATTGAAAAAAAGTTGTCTTGATCGGCGACAATCGATTATGCTGTCCGCTAACAGTTGGGGCCTTCATTTCGGCAAAAAGTAACAATGTTCTCCTCCATAATTGCCAGCCAAAACAGTGTTAGAAATAATTGCAAACGATGTCGGCCAAGCTAGGTTTTATGGTAGGATGCCCACCGGGTAACCTGAAATTTATTGCGGGCGAGCGTGAATGACACGTATTTTCTTAATCATCCTTTTATTCCTATTTCCTAAAGAATACACGGATTGGATATCGGTCTGTTTAATTCAATTGAATTACAATAGACACACGCTGATGAAAACAGACGCATAATTAATCTGTCAATTAAATCTGCAGAGAGCCGATAGTAGGCGCGGCCTGCATTCAACATAAGCGCTCATTGGACCATCTATTTTTTCAAGGTCGATCCATGACTTCACGCACGTACGAGTTTCCAAGCCGTAAGATCAGACACACAAATTCTCCTAACCATTAGTGGGCGCACCTGATTTTTGAAGAAGTTGATGGTCGCATGCATTCTAGATTTTCGGCGTATGGCTGTCACTTGTCAATGCAAAAACGCACGTTACGTGACGTTACTTTATGTTTTAGTGTCGCCGATTATTACAGTCCAAAATATTGAGATACCATTATAACGTATCAAGCTGCTCAAATAAAGCGGACCCAAATAAAGTATTTGCACATGATCTGCGACTGAAATTGGCAATTTTTTTTATTGTAAAGTCGGTACCGTTTTTGTCCAATAGACACATACAGTGTTATTGTTTACATTATTTGACCTTGACCTCGATGACGTATTGCGCGTTGCATTGTGGTTGAAACTTTCACTTCCGGGTGGCAAAACAGTTTCCGGTTCAATATTGTTTGCATACATTAGTTAGAATTAAATTGAAATGTGTGATGCCATTTCAATCAGTGAACGATGATGACCTCTAAATACAAAATTACTTATAATTTTTGGCATTTGTATTCATTGATTTGTTTGCTCTTTTATAAATAATTCAGATTATCGCTTACGATAATCCATTTTATTTTGGTGCTGACAATATCTTTGGATGTTTAGATTCGTGCTATATGCGCATAACTGACCTTGTTTGACGATACAAACCATTTTTAGTAAACAATATTTATTTCCTTGTCGTCCATTACTGCAGCGTCACAAGACGCTTGCAAGGTCTATAAAGTTCCCCTGTCAAGCGCCTTCATCATAATATCCATGATCTCCACCAGGGGGCGCTTATAGTTGTACTTCCTTTTCCGTTTCAAGCTCGCAAGCTCAAGCCGCAATTTTAATTAAGTTAAAAAGTTCTGATCGATCCTCGTACGTGGTGAAGCATCGAATCTTTGATTCATGCCTAGACAGAAGACGAAGCGTGGAGCGTCGGCTCCAAATGTGCCTAGCGACGCTAAGAGGCTACGTTCACGACAAATACAGCCTCGTGATGATGAGTCTCGTGGTGATGAGCCAGAGATTCTTCAATTGAATGAGCAAACCCAACCCAAATCAGGTAATATTCCGGACATATCTAACTTTGTGGATTTCGCCAAGGTCCTGTCGGAAGCAGGCATTGCACCAACAAATCCCCAGTCCCAAATGTTGAATCAGACGACGCCCCCGCCGTCATTCTCGGGCGGCGAGGAGCCAATTCGATTAGGGGGCGAAGATTTGTCGGCACACGTCCCGGACAAAATATGCAAGATGATATGGGCCCACGAGTACATAAATATAAATTTGCTGTTAAAGGGTAGTGTAGAACTACAAGAATATTGTTCGGGTGGGGTTTTGCACCTGACAGATAAGGGTCAAATGGAAACGAGGCCCAAGGTCATCAAAGACAAAGTCATGTCCATTGAAAAATGGACGGATGCATTTTTAATCTTCTTGTCCATTTATCTAAAGCAGCACCCTAATAAGGTTCAAGAAATCCTTCAATACATGAATATCATCCGTGAAGCGGCTAGTCGGTCTCACTCTTTGGCCTGGAGATCTTACGATGAACAGTTTAGGGTTAGACAAGCTTCTAACGTACAGTCCTGGGCAAAAATCCACCCTGACCTATGGCTTCGCATTATGACAAGTCACACCTCTTCAACTGAACCTCATGTTTCACAGAGACCATTGGCCAATTGTTTGGATTTTAACAATGGGTTTTGTTCCTTCAATCCATGTAGGTTTAAGCATGCATGCTCCAACTGCGGAGGGTTAAATCATGGGCGCCTGTCATGTTTCAAACTCAATTCAAATGCCCAAGCCCAAACTCGGGGTCCACCTAAGTTTCCCCAGAACAGGGGAGCTCATTCCTTTCCCGGTGGACGAGGAAAACCCTTTAACCGCCGGGGTAGATATTAACACCACTTACACATATTATGCACCCCAAATAAACATACCACCACAATTCACTTTGGCTAAAACCCCCATCAATCTTGATAATTTGAAACAGGAACTCGTTGGGTATGACCCAGTTAAAGCTGCCCAAATATTTAACGGTTTTGCAAATGGTTTTCAACTTCATTATTCAGGGGAACACACTCCACGGGACGCCAAGAACCTGAAATCCGCTCGATCTAACCCCGAGATAGTTAAGCAAAAAATTCAAGCTGAAATTGATGCTGGTAGAGTGGCTGGCCCTTTTTCATTAAGGCCATTTCCTAATTTAAGGGTGTCGCCCCTGGGTCTCGTTCCTAAGAAAGAACCTGGTTCATTCCGTTTGATTCACCATTTATCATTCCCAGCAGGAGAATCTGTAAATGATTTTATAGATCGTAAATTGTGCTCTGTCCAATATACCAGCTTCGACGAAGCAGTTCACATGGTTCAGGATCTAGGTCAAGGTTGCCTACTTGGGAAAAGTGACATTCAGCATGCATTCCGCCTACTTCCGGTGGCTCAAAATTGTTTTGATCAGCTGGGGTTCACTTTCGAAGGCAAATTCTACTTTGACAAAGCCATGCCATTTGGTTGTAGTATTGCTTGTCATACATGGGAAGTTTTTGCTGCCTTTTTAGAATTTTGTGTGTCTAGACAATCACTTTGTGGGAGACTTTTGCACTACCTGGATGATTATCTGTTTGGTGGCAAGCGGGGAACTCAACAATGTGCCAGTATTATGGCGGTTTTCAAAGATAAAATGGACGCCTTGGGGGTTCCAGTAGCACTGGACAAAACGGAGGGTCCAACTACAAAGTTGATTTTCCTTGGCTTGGAAATAGATTCAGAGGATATGGTTGTCAGGATCCCCGAAGCCAAGGTTAATGAGATCGTACAGAAAATCGAACAGTTATTGAGGTTTAAAAAATGCACATTACGGCAAATGCAATCATTGATCGGTTCCCTAAACTTTGCATGCAGGGCGATCCTTCCAGGTAGGCCGTTCTGCAGACGGCTAATTAACGCGATTTGTGGCTTGACCAAACCTCATCATCATCTTCGTATCACTTCAGGTATGAAAAAAGATCTCGAACTTTGGCTTCATTTCTTTAAAGATTTCAATGGGGTCTCAGTCTTTCATGATCGGTTGTGGGTTGCAAATGAGGACATCCAGTTGTTTACTGATAGCGCAGGTAGTTCAAATCTCGGTTTCGGAGCCTATTTTGGGTCAAAGTGGTGTTATGGCGCTTGGCCTGAAGCTTGGATTACCCAGGGCATAACCGATGACATTACTGTCTTGGAACTCTTTCCACTGTTGGTTTCTCTGCATATCTGGGGTTCAGAACTTCGCAATAAGAAACTGCTGTTTCGGGTTGACAATTTAGCAGTGGTGCATATTGTCAATTCAATGACTTCGAAATCTGATAATGTTATGACTATCCTTAGGGCATTTACCCTCAAGTGCTTACAATTAAACATAGCTGTGAAGGCCCAACATGTATGTGGTTGTTTTAACAAACCAGCAGATTGTCTAAGTCGTTTTAAATTTCAGGAATTCAGAGAGCTCGTACCAGATGCAGACCAATGTCCAACTCCAGTGCCAGGCCACCTTTGGGACATCTTGTCTTAAAATCTCAACATTTGCTGTCTGCAAGCTTGGCCAATAACTCACAATTGGTTTACAATAATGCATTAACAGCTTTCCAGACTTTTCGTCATAATTACAGCCTTCCGCATTTTTGGCCTGCCCCGATTGAGCATATCATTCTCTTCATCTCCTATTGTTTTGACTTGGGTTATTCTCCATCATCCATTTCAACATATATATCTGGTATAGGGTGCTATCACAAGCTCTGCAATTTGAAGGACCCTACAGCTGTCTTCATTGTTAAGAAGCTGTTGGAAGGCTGCAGAAGGTCAAGACCCAGAACGGATGTTCGTGCTCCCATTACGAAGTTGATTTTGCAGAAAATATGCTCCAATTTGCCTTTAATTTGTTACTCTAGCTATGAGACCTGCCTCTTCCGGGCGGCTTATCTCACGGCTTACTTCGGGTTATTTCGTGTCAGTGAAATTGTATTTTCTAATCCAATGCAACCTGGCAGACCCCTACAAGGCTCAGATGTGAAAGTTATAAACAACCCGAAGTCCCTAACAATTTCTGTCACAGCCTCTAAAACTAACCAAGCAGGCCCACCTACAGTTGTTCGTATTCCACCGTCTGATGACCCATCACTGTGCTGTGTTACAGCTGTGCAACAGTATTTGAGATTTCGCCCAGCTGGCGCACATTATTTCTTTGTACATGCTAATGGTACCCCGCTGACCAGATGTCAGTTCAGCGGAGTTCTCTCCAAGTCTGTTAAGATCAGTGGGTTACCCTCCAAGTTATATACCTCCCACTCTTTTCGTATTGGTCGTGCATCTGACTTGGCTTCTGAGGGAATACCTGATTATATAATCAAGAGGCTTGGCAGGTGGAAGTCCAACGCTGTGGCAGGTTACATTCGCAACTGATACTTTATTATTGCCCCATTCTACCCTATTCCAATCACATTCTACCCCATCCTCCCCTACTGCAATTCTCAGTCTACCCCATCCTTCCCTATTGAATGAAATAGGCTATTAACCAATTTTCTCCGGATCGAATTTGTTTTTATATGTTATGCAATCCGCTTACAGATCGAGGATCAGGTTACGTGTGGATTATCGGTGATTCTCTGATCTCCCATTTGGAAGACTTGGCAATCTCTCGCAGGTGCCAGAACCTTACTCTCCCGAATCAAGCTGTTTTTTGGCTGGGTTACAGCGGGATGGTATGGAAGGAGCTTGCACCAAGATTCCAGTTATCATTGCTTTCCAATCCGCCACCGGTAACGATTGTTATCCATCTGGGTGGGAATGATATTGTTACAGTCACACAAGGCAAGCTGATACGCAGCATTAAGAAAGATATAAACTATATTGCGTCAGTGTTTCCTTCGGCTGCAATCGTATGGTCTGATATATTGCCACGACTCAAGTGGAGAGGTGCCCCAAATGACACCCAAACCCTATATCAGTTAGATCAGAAGCGGAAAAGAATTAATAGAGCTGGTCGCCAAGTCATCCGCCAGCTAGCCAACGGCAAATACATTGTTCATGAGATCGACACTGTAACCCCGGGTCTCTTTCGCCCAGATGGTGTTCACCTGACTTTGATTGGAAATTCGATTTTCCTTAATACCATGCAGGAAGCTTTGCTGTCTTTCATTAAGGATCCTAAGCGGAAATTTTATGATGCCAATTAATTGTAATGATTCTGTAGGACTTCATGTCTCGGTCATAGTGTGATATGTCAGATTTATTCAATTACAACACGCACATGTATGCTGCCGCTGAATTGGAGGACAAATTCTAGAATGAATTTGTTGTGGCGGAATTCGAGCGGCCGTGTTGGGCGTCCTGGTGGTCTAACAAATTTTCTAAATTTAAAATCAATAACTTGATTCCTGGATCCAGGCTTGACCTGTAACGAGGAGCAAGTTACAATGAACCTCTATGGTGGGTGCCATCCGTCCGGCCAACGATTCTGTTGGAAACCTTTCGGCCTGGCTCCACATTGGGGTTCTAACACAGTAGTTTCATTATCGTTTAATTTTTTACAAGGTTTGCACGCACCATTCTAAAATTAAAACAATGGGGAAGGTTTGTCCATAACAGAAATGGATTCTGTATCAAGGCATTCCTTGCGGACCCCGATTTTGGTTTTGGCTATTTTGTACTGGATTACATACATTTTATATATGTATATAATTGGAAGGAAATATATGGAAAGGATATGGAATTAGGAGGAATTTGGATCATGGGATATTTACGGAAATAGCAAGGAAAATTAAATTCTACGAATTAAGGATAACAAAATTTATTGGTGCGTGCAACCTTCATCACCGGGACGTCCGTTGTGGCCTCTTGATTCCGTCTCCTACGTCCAAATTTATCCATTATAACATTACAGGACAAGAGTTAACATCTAGTCATGATAAACATTTAATACATTTAATATTTTCTAGTCATTTGAATGGGTGTGAATAAACAAATATATTTTGTTGGAAATTGCTTTGTTTATTAACTGTCAGTATCCTAAAATAATTCAGATTATCGCTTACGATAATCCATTTTATTTTGGTGCTGACAATATCTTTGGATGTTTAGATTCGTGCTATATGCGCATAACTGACCTTGTTTGACGATACAAACCATTTTTAGTAAACAATATTTATTTCCTTGTCGTCCATTACTGCAGCGTCACAAGACGCTTGCAAGGTCTATAAAGTTCCCCTGTCAAGCGCCTTCATCATAATATCCATGATCTCCACCAGGGGGCGCTTATAGTTGTACTTCCTTTTCCGTTTCAAGCTCGCAAGCTCAAGCCGCAATTTTAATTAAGTTAACCCAACCCACCCTCCCCTTTCTTAGATACTGCCGAGTTGTTTTACTTTTCAGATCTGCTGCTTCTTTGGCGGCAACTAGGATGCTGCAAGCTGACATCAATTCTATCCACTCTTGGGACATCAATCAGGCCAGGACTCAGTAAGCCTTCAAGCAGATATGCCAGGACTTGGTGGTATTGTTATTACTTTGTCACGTTTGTGGATTACAATATTTACGTACCAGGACTTAATTGAATCGACGTCTATCCTTGTGGTTCGACGTAAACACACCAATGGACTAGGATTTAGTAAGACTTCAAGCAGATATATGCTAGGACTTGGTGGTATTCTTATTATTTCGTGGCTTACCCTATTACATGCCAGGACTTAATGAGTGGATCAATTACATTGTGTATAATCTTTCAATGGGACTTATGTGGCATAACTGATGCTCAAGTGGAAATTATATAGGAATGCCAGAAAGAAATAGACAGAGTCAGTCCGTTTTTGCACCTTTATTGAATATTTTTCTTCGTTGGGGGCGGAATTCGAGCGGCCGTGTTGGGCGTCCTGGTGGTCTAACAAATTTTCTAAATTTAAAATCAATAACTTGATTCCTGGATCCAGGCTTGACCTGTAACGAGGAGCAACCGCGCGAACAAAAATATGTATTACTTAGATAATTTTTTATAATTAAATTTTTTAACAATTTGCGCCAACCACGCGGCAACGTCTCTGCAATCAGACTAAAAAAATATTTCATATTGGAAAAATAAAAAAAAGTAATAAACAATTAAACAAATAAATAGTTCTTACCTTATTTGTAGCGAAACTAGAAATAAAAGTGCATTCATCTTAGCGCTTTTTATGAATGAAAGTTTCTTCTTTTAATCCATCTTTTACATTTTAATTCTTCAGAACATCAACTCTTGCTCATATTATATTAAATAATCCCATTGAAATATAACTTAATCCAGTTTAGATACATGTCAAACTAATCAATTTGCCGAAAAGAAGGGCGGTTTCAGCTATTGAAGACAGTTTTATGACACACTATCTCAAATTACGATGCCCATAATCATGATAATCGGCTTCTTTAATTATTTTATATGACACCTTCTTCAAAGAAACGACACATTCTTGGGGTACAATATGAATGATAAGGGATTAATGAAGTTAGTCCCCCGGGGCAGCCGGCTTGCGTGGTCAGTCGATTAATTATCATCACACGTGTTGACATCGCTTGGATTAGCAAAAGATAATTATAATTCCAAAGTCGTACATAAAAATGGATAAACTACACATAGAGAAATTTTAATTTGTGAATAAATTAGATTTATTTCACGGAATGAAGATAATGTAGTGTTTTTTTTTTGTTTTTTTTGTTGTTTTTTTTTCACCGCATGCAAAACAAATTTAAATCATGTGCTCTTTAGAGAGAGAGGGAGAGAGAGAGAGATAGAGAGACCAAATGACGGCTTAAAGATATTCCCGTTTATTTTTGTATTTATAAAACTTTAAAAAAAAATTGATTCAAATACGGAAATTATTGAACAAATGCTTTATGATTTATACCATGGGAATACTTCATCTTTTCACCGAGATGCAAACCCTTTAAATTCATATTTTCTAATTCCGCACGTGAAGAAGCGCTAAAAACTTTTAATACTAAATTAGAAACAAGCATCAATTAATGAACAAACATATTTGGAAATTAATTTGTCATGAATGAGTAATATTTCGACATGATTTTACACTTTTATACATCAAAACATTACAGTTCATTACACATTCATTGACCTGAGGTCGCTTTTTTGCCACCCGGAAGTGAGAAAAGGTCATGTGATAGTCACATGACTTACCTGTAGTTTACAGACCACGTGGTTTGTGATGTATTGTTTGTACCTGTGTATATATTTCACTGGGTGAAATGAGCGATGTACACTGTTTCTACAGTAACACTTTACACCGCTGTTGTGACGTTTGATCGTGCCGCGTTGAAAACTAAATACGTGCGTTCAGTCTTGTACTTTGAGAAAATCGATTGGCCAATGAGCGCTCGTGTTGAATGCAGTCCGCAGATTTGATTGACAGGTGAACTTCTTTGTCTGTTTTCATCAACACGTGGTCAAGTGATAATTGATTTCTTTACTGTACAAATAATTGGATTAAACAGGAGTCGCGTACACACGTCCGTATTTTCTGGCGTGCATGAATAATGAGTGGTGATTATCTGATTAGGAGGAATTTAATGACATTTACGTAAAGGTTAGACAACGTTGTTACGATCTCCTAAATGCGGTCTGACGATTATCTCTTGAGGGAGTGCTTTATATTCCGGACGATCGTAGTAGACTTACGACACATGTTTACCGTTATACCTATGAATTTATTTGAACAGGCTGTCATTCATATTTATAACAGTAAATCTGTGAAGAAAGTCTACTACGATCCGCCGTTCGGGATGGATATCGCTTCGCTTGTTTTTTCACAACTTTTTTTGCCTATTGTAAGAAAACAATGGGCGTCATTCACACTTGTGTCGCCTTGTTATTACTCAAAATGACAATTATCACTTGTTCTATATTATGATACTGAGTACGGTCCCCACAAGACATGTTGAATAGTATCATGTTTGAGGCTATTGTGCCCTCTGCATCAAGAGAAATCGTTTTACCAGCTATAGCAAAACCAGATCAGCTTTACAACCGTAACCGATTGCCGTTGGCCTCAGAATTCAGCCATTGTTGTGCATGCCATGTCATCTGCATGTGTATCAAGAGATGCCTTTTCGTATTCGTGGCTAGTAAGAACCATGTGGTTCTTGTAAACAAAGGCAAATGGGGGAATATCCTGCAGCCACTTGGTGGCGATTCACCAATCAAAATTGAAAAAAAAAAAATGAATAAAAAAAAAAAGTTTTCCTACCTACCGACCCAAAAAAATTTGGAGACGTTACCGGAAACAAGCATATTTTTTTTTTTTGGCCTAACGGTTATGACTGACGGCAAAGATATATGGTGGAAGTTTTTGTACTAGATATTTTAAATTAAAATCTATTTCAGAGCCCTAGTTAAGATGCGTATTTGCTTATTTTACGCATGCATGAACAGCGATACGCTGCTAAATCGAAAGTTTTGCGTACAATTTACGCGTGCAATCTCCGAGATACGCAAACATGACTGTTTCGCGTGAGTACTTTGTTTACAATAGAAATCGGTCACCATGTTTGCATGGTCAGAGAAGCGCTTGCATCGAATTTTGGGTGTGCTTGTTTTGTTTGGTTACAGGTGAGATCTGGACGTTCCGCTACCTATCCATGTCCACATTTCGGTTTTCCTCAAGTCGAAGTCAAATGTTTCATTTACGTGTATGACCCCCGCATAGATAACAGTGAATCAATTATCCCCATCAAGAAATGGATTACCAAATTAACAATGTCATAATCCAATTAGACATGCCATAATTTTTCACGCCTTCGGCAATTTATCAAACAATGTCCTTTCATCACGTGTCTACAAGTTATGGTTGATCGGTCAGCTGTAATGCAACAATAATGATTTACTTAGTAAGTCAATAAATCTTTTGAAAACCTAGCGATTTCCATTAAGAAATCAATTGAATTACATAAACATATAAAAAGAGCAAAACTTTTTATACTTTTGGATCGATTTTTTCAAATGTCATTAGTTTTCGCGACTTGAATTAAACTGATTAATTTTTTGGATCACTAGCTTCTAAATCATAAATTCTTGGTAAAACCTTTTCAAAAGTTTCCAAAGTCGTTTTGGGTTGGTGTTTCAGTAATCAAGAATAATGACTTTACATTACTTAGGAAATCCCTCCTTTGAAGGGGGTCACCTCTTATTGACCCCAAACTCACAACTTAATATTTGAAAATAAATGATATTCAGTAACTATTCACCTAACATTATACACGTATGCTAGACAGATGTCAAAGAAAGGCTATGGCTATAATTGGAACTTATTTTGAAGTGCATTACACACATTTCTCAGTTTGGTCTAGACAGTAGGTTAGACCCTCCAACCCACACAGAATTGCTGCACTCAAGCATTCATGTACCTAACCACACAATTAAGTACATGTATGTTTAATCTAATTGGTTCTACAACTTATAGCAAGTCATTATATCCCATCAGGTTAAAGTAAGGGCTGGTAATTGAGATTCTATAGTGGGACTCCTATAAAATTGTGTCTATGACTCCTACCTTTTCTTAGTCAGGAGTGCCAGACTGCTGTTTTAAAACTCCTATTGAGATCCCTGATGGTGTACCCTCAAAATTTGGCCTGTGCCCCCAAAATTGGGACACAAAGGGTACCTATATCCTCAGCTGAATATTGGAGTGGGCATGCTGTTCTTATGAGCACACATAACATAGGTTTTTATGGCGAATTAGGCAAAATTATCGAATACTCCTCTTCTGTGAAGTCACACAAAGTGGCTTATGATATATATTATGGCTGTCTCTGCTTAGAAAGTGTTTCGCAAATAGAGTTTATGTTTTTACCCCCGTAGTGAAAATTCCATGCTTAAAATCTTACTTATCAATTCCTAGAATTTTGTTTTACCCCTTAGTTAGAAAAAATGATGCTTAAATACCCACCTGCTTAAAAAATTAACTAGGGCTCTGCTATTTTAAGTGTGACCAAATATTTTAATATTGAAAATAGACACATTCAAATTAAAGTGGAACCTAAAGGGGAAGTATCCTCTCTATTTGCAGGACTTATTCCATATATGTCTCATGGAAAAGTAATTTGATCAACCAAGACTACTTAAGAGATTAAACGAGCCGCCTCATGGGAAAACCAACAATATGCACAGGCGAAAACAAAGACACAGATCAGCTTCGCCGTAACCGCAAAGCTGATCAGCGCCTGTGCTTTCGCTACACTGATAGTACAATTCCTCTACTTTCTAAATCCGAAATTTCAAGCTTCTAGCCCTTTTCTATGACTGTAAGACCGGTTTGTGTCGGACCTGGTCAGAAACCACATTGTTGGTTTTCCCTCGAGGCGGCTCAAATGATCCTATCCTCAATCCTTACCTCGACCATGGCACGCCTGATATCTGGAGACTCTATACATGTGAGCAAACGTAACAGCAAATCCATGATTGCCGAAGTTCCAATGTGACGTAGAAGTGTGCCAACAAAGTCTTCTCGAGACTTGAGAAACTCTAAAATCTGCAATGGAAAGTTTCATGATTAGTTTCTCTGAGCCATACATCTGTCATTTAAGTATCTTTGTTTGACTCTCAAAATCATGATACCCTTGCATAACTGAATTAAATATTTATACATTCTTCACATCCTGTGACTATTTATCACAATAGTTAACCAAGAACTATACGAGAAAGCTTTGACATAAGCCGGCACAGATAAAGGCTTGATAAACAGTTCGGAGATTTTCTCCCGATTTTACCACTTATTGATCAGACCAGTTTGAAATGAGGGCGGGGAATAGCCATGGAAATGAATGTGGCTTTGACCAAAGTTTTTAACACATCAGTGCAGGGTAAATACCCAGGGTTTGTTCAATATAGGCATAAAGGGCCATGAAATGAAAAGAGGGGGGGGGGGGGGGGGGGGCATGGTCACAAATGACTAGTGCATTACCATTTCACTTTTCCTAGTGATGAGAAGCCCCATAACTTTACTGAAGAAGCTGGCTAGGAGTGGGTTCAGTTCACTGTCAGCATCAAGGAAACTGTAGAGCTTCTGGACCAGATCTTCACTGCCAGCTAGAGCATCGTTGATCTGTGCAACGTCGGAGGTCAACAGCTCACATGCTGTGTTAGGAAACCTGAGAAGAGAAAAATAATTTCATAAGTAAATGCTTCATTGGTTTAAAACTTCAAATCTACAGTAGTTTCTTGCTTTTAAAGCACTTAACTACTGGCATGTACAGAGTCCTATGCAGTATGCATGAAGCTTTTCTACGAGTCCAAGACAGTTTACGGTGCTCATTCCTATGCCAGTAAGTGACAAGTGGTTCTGCTTTAATCAGGGGAAGTGAAAGAGGAGAAAATATAAATCTGCTTTATCCTACTTTCCGTTGCGGACCTTAAAGGTTCTATTTGATCAAAACAATTTCTGATTGAATAAAACAGGATTGCACATGGTTGACAAGTGGTGAGTGCATCCAAACTCGACCTTGATGTCACGGGGGTGCCTTGACGTCATGGCGCGCGCGCTGTGCCACGTGAGCATGGATAGCTGCTTTCTGATTGGCTTAGTGTTGCTCCCCAAAAATGGGAGCGAAGGAGCTAGCTGAATGTGTAAATCTCACAGAAATTATGAATTTTAAGCAAGAAATCAGAGACTTTTCTTATGGAACATTACCTGGAGATAAAAAAACTTAATATCTCTGTGAACAGTATGCGAAGTGAGGGCGAGCGGGATTTAGTTTTTCACAGCGAATTTAGGGTTTCAAAATTTGATGTGTAAAGTAAAACACTTTTTCATCGGTTAGTACACGCTTGGTACTGAGGCTGTGTGACACATTCGGAATGCTTTTGTGTATGGAGATTGTAAACAACAGCTAAAGGTCTGAGTCTACACCCCAATATCAATCAAATAATGCCCAAAAGTCACAGTGCACCTTTAACATGGTGTTCAGAGTACCCCAATACATTTTGTATTTCTGACAATAAGATCTTACTTATATTTGAGTTTCTCCTCCGTTTCATCTGTGGGTTCCTCTGTAATCAACTTCACCATCTCCTCCATGTTCTCTTGTAACACCAGGCTGAAATACATTTTGTAACACCAGGCTGAAATGCATTTTGTAACACCAGGCTGCAATACATTTTGTAACACCAGGCTGAAATACATTTTCTAACACCAGGCTGAAATATATTATCAATATGTTAAATGTTCCAGTAAACATAAAGCCACCACTTCCAGGTATTACCAAGTAATATGGGGAGTAAATGTGTTTTTGGAGTATAGACCAAACCAGTATTTTCCCTGGCGCACAAAAATGCGCATTTTGTCGCAATTTTGGACTGAATGTCCCCAAAAATAAACCTAGGCGCGCCATGCGTGGCGCAATTTTTGTTGGGCCGAAACGTCCCGATAATTTCGGTCCTGTTTTCTCGTCGTGGTTCCCCGTTTTAGACACACCTATCGGACGCTTGTTTTCCTTTTAGTTTCTGTACTCGATCTTATACAAAGCGTCTTATTGACTTTCTGACTGGTTTGCTCTACGAAGATGTTTATATCGTAATTGCGATAAACCCAGTCAACTCTCTTTTCTCTTCGTCAACATGGCGGCTCACTCCCGTCCGATGACAGAGTTTTAACTCGGACTGAAATTCTGACTGAAAATAGCGAGCGAATCAGCGGCGTCTGAGCCCAGGCTTGGGGTCAATTACTTTGAAAAGTAATTAATTGAATTACAATTACATTGACATTTGTTCAATTAAATTACAATTACAATTACTAGGCATTTTAGGAAAGTAATTCATTACATACAATTACTTAGCCTAATGTAATTCATTACATACAATTACTTTGCATCGAGTGTTGAGATGCTTGAAACTTTTAAGTCCAAAAATATTCATAAATGGAAATTAAACAGACCGAGAACCTTTTGTACTGCATGTCTCATTTTTCTTTTTGCCCCCACTGCACGGGGATGTTTGAATCCACTGGTGTATACAATGATATGGTTATAAATTTAACATATGTATCCCGTCAAATATCAAAAGATTATTTGCAAATATAATATTTCCTCATATCATCATTTAATAACTAAGAAGCAGTATATCTGTTCTCACATGACTGAAAAGTTGTTGTCTCTCACGCTAAAGAACATTATAAATGTTTTTATAAATTCTAACAAGATAGGTTTGCTGACTGTGACACTGGTTTACTGATAAAAGATGGGGGAAATGATCACAGCTGGTTTCTTATGAATGGCAAATCAAAAAAAAAAAAAATAAAAAAATGTCATGACTGTGTTAAACATCTAAAGGGTCAAATGTCTACATGTGCTGTCCTACAACTGCAAAATGTCAGTAGGGCCATAAATTAAACGTGCTAACAAGGACTATACTGTCTGACTGTGCATGTATCTTACAATCATAGAAACATGTTAAAGAATTTTTGACCAAAATTTCCATCGGTTTCCTATTTTGAAAACATGATACATGTACATGTAAGTATGTTCACTCCATCTTTCATAAATTAGAAATTCAAGATGACTTTGAAAAGCAGCAGTTTAACTTTGTGACCAGTTAAATTATGAATCTGTCAATGAGGTGTGAAAAACTAACAACAAGGAATCCTGTAGACAATACACCAATCAAGGACAAAAAAGAAAAGATAATGATTATTTGAGTTTTCACACTTCCTTTGATGATTATTGTTTAATGTTATACTGTGTGTATAAGATGATAAATAGCTCTAAGGTCATCTGTTTTTAGGGAAGGATAAAACATGTTTAAAGTGCCAAAGACTTTATTTTATCAGTAAATGAAGAAACATGTTTTATAGATGAAGAGACAAAATTTGAGTACTGTTGTAACATAACTTATCTCAATGGTAAACTATTTTATTTGAGTACTGTATAATTGACCATATACTTCAACTAGAAATTGGCTGCAAGCAAGGCTTTCAGTATACCCCCCGCAAAATTATCTTAAGCTGGCCAATAACTTCCTAAGTCAAACATGCAGAAAATTTGTCAAAGATATCTTTTCAGCATTATAATCCTTCATGTACATCCCCAGTATGCCAGTCACATCTATAAGATATTAAAAGAATATATTGAAAGCTTCAGGTTGATTTCACTGTATGCACTATGATCATTGTTTATCATGAGAAATGGTAAAAATTGGCTAAGTTAAATAAAAGCTGTAAGTTTGTCAAAAATTAAATTTTCAGCATGAAGATTATTCATGCGCATCTAAAATATATCTGGAACAAATCTACCAAGAATCTAAAAGAAACATTGAAAGCCCTAGGAGGAGTTGATTTCACAAAGTATGCACTACCAACCATTATTGTATATAAGCAATGGTCAAGAAATGGCTATGTTGAAAAATGATGTAAATTTGTCAAATATCACTTTTTCAGTATTATAATTATTCATGCACATCTTCAATATGTGTGGAACATGTCTGCAAAGTATTGAAAAGAAATACTGAAAGCCCTAGGAGGAGTTGATTTCACAAACCATCATTGTATATAAGCAATGGTCAAAAAATGGCTATGTTAAAAAATGCTGTAAATTTGTCAAAAATTAATTTTTCAGTATTATAATTCTTCATGCACATCTTCAATATGTGAGGAAGATGTCTGCAAAGTATCAAAAAGAAATACTGAAAGCCCTTGGAGGAGTTGATTTCACAAAATGTGCACTACCAACCATTTTTGTATATAAGCAATGGTCAAAAAATGGCTATGTTGAAAAATGCTGTAAATTTGTCAAAAATTATTTTTTCAGCATTATAATTCTTCATGCACATCTTCAATATGTGTGGAACATGTCTGCAAAGTATTGAAAAGAAATACTGAAAGCCCTAGGAGGAGTTGATTTCACAAAATATGCACTACCAACCATTATTGTTTAAGCAATGGTCAAAAAATGGCTATGTTAAAAAATGCTGTAAATTTGTCAAAAATTATTTTTTCAGCATTATAATTCTTCATGCACATCTTCAATATGTGTGGAACATGTCTGCAAAGTATTGAAAAGAAATACTGAAAGCCCTAGGAGAAGTTGATTTCACAAACTATGAACTACCAATCATTATTGTATATAAGCAATGGTCAAAAAATGGCTAAGTTGAAAAATGCTGTAAATTTGTCAAAAATTATTTTTTCAGCATTATAATTCTTCATGCACATCTTCAATATGTGTGGAACATGTCTGCAAAGTATTGAAAAGAAATACTGAAAGCCCTAGGAGGAGTTGATTTCACAAACTATGCACTACCAGCCATTATTGAATATGGCAATTATCGAAAATTGGCTAAGTTCAAAATGCTGTAAATTTGTCAAAATTCATTTTTTCAGCATAATACTTCTTCATGCATATCTTCAATATCTCTGGCACATATCTGCAAAGTATCAAAAGAGAATATTGAAAGCTGTAGGAGGAGTTGATTTCACAAAGTATGCACTATTAGCACTATGGCAAACATTCTATGTATAGGTTTAAAAAGTCCCATAACTCTTGCAAAACTGACCCTTTGGCCCCTAAATTCATACCACACATGTGTTGTCTTATGGTGCAGGTGTGTTGAAAATTTAATGAACATCGGGCAAAAACTACTTAAGTTATTCAGCAAAGATGTCAAAATGTTGACGGAATGACGGAATCACGGAATGACGGAATCACGGAATGACGGAATCACGGAATTACGGACAGACTGAAAACAGTATACCCCCCTAAAACTTCGTTTTGCGGGGGGTATAATGATACATGCAAGGAAACAAGATTCAACAGAATAATCTGCAGTACACTCTTAAAATAATAAGCTCTAAATATACAATGTAGATGTAAGAGATGTTTTCTTTAAAGTAATTCAAAGTAATTGAAAGTAATTGTTAATTACACCCCTTTTTTACACTGTAATTCATTACATTTCAATTATTGTAATTAAAGTAAAGACTGAATTACAATTATTTTCAATTATTTTGAAAAATGTAATTAAATTGCAATTAATTACAATTACAATTTTAATTACCCCAACCCTGTCTGAGCCGCCACAAAAGCGGACTCCGCTGTCCCCAGACGCAGAGAAACGGAAACATGATAACACTATCGTTTATAAAGAAGTTTCAGACAGGAATGACTTGCTCAATTTTCCTGGCTTCCTTTTGTTGATAAATCTAGCTACATGCATAGTGACATTTGTTGGTCAGGACAACCCCAATTATTGATATGTTGTGAATAATAAGTATCTCACTTGACTTTTTTGACTAGGAACAAGTTTTGAAATCAAATGCAACTTTTTGGGGCTAATGAAAGATTTTGTCCCCTAAACTCATCCAGGTGTCCCCCATTTTGCCAAAGCAGGGGGACATGTGTCCCCTAAAAATAAATCCTGAGGGAAAACACTGGACCAAACCATTTTGTTTCATTTATGGCTTAAATGTGACATACGTTTCACATTAGCTTTGAAGACCTTTCACCACCATGCTTGAGCTTACTTACTGCTTGCAAAGAATCATTAAAAATATTAAATCAGTAGAGACTTTGATGTATCTCATCTGAATTATGTAATATTAATTCCATTTTTCCACAAGATGAACTAAATTTTCGACTTTGACTTACAAAGTAATGAGTTTCCTGTTCTGTGCTTTACATTCTTGTAGAATGTCATCTTCATCCATCAACTCATGTAGAGTCACATCCTGAAATCAACATCAAAACATGCTCTGCATCACCAACATAAACAGGCCTCGAGGTTATAATACTTTTTTCATGCTCAACTTGGCTAAGACTGAAATTTAAACTATCCATAAATATCGAATATCCTAAATAAATTATTATTATTATTTTTTCTTTATTCAGTTTTACGTCCCTTTCAAGCTTTTTCACTCAAATCGAGACGAATCAATCGGTAGGTGGGGCGAAAACGGAGTACCCGGGGAAAAACCACCTGGCACACCCGCAAGCAGAACTTGGCTTGTCCCACGTGACTCGTGCCCCGAGCGAGGCGCGAACCCACAGCGGTGAGATGATCGAATGATTAAGAGCACTGAAGTCAGCGACCTTAACCACTCGGCCATGGGGGCCGCCACTAAATAAATAAAATTTTTTGGTTCAAAATCACCAAAAACAGCAATTTATACAGCCAAAAAACAATGTTACTCAATTTATATTTAAGTCTCAGCTGAGATGAGTATGAAAAAGTTTTATAACCATGGGCCAGATCTGTGAAAGGAGAAATGTGGAGCTATTGGTTAAGACAAGGTTTAGTGCCCAATCCGTATTTTTTTTCTGCCTAAGAAAACTGATATGCCACAAATTAAGTCTGACAAAGGCTTTGTTAGCTAGATGCAGACTACCACGAGAGTCTGTGACTGTGTTTTAATTTTTGGAAGGCTATATACACAACTCGGCACCCATAAGCCCCTGGAGTGGATTGTGTGTGACACTCTTCCACTACTATCACGCTTCCAAAGACACTTTGAAAAGCATAAGAATCAACAACTGCGAAGCTGATTAGCGCCTTTGTTTTCGCTACTCAGATGATTGATTGATATTTAATATTCGGTAAGATCAACACAATACATACATATGTTATAGAAACATAAAAAGTATAAAGCACATTGTCTATCACAGTTAAATGTTATGAATAAATTATTCTTACATACCTCTATCATAAAGATAGAAAAATTCCGGTATTTTGGTGGTGGTAGATAAATCGATCTTACACTGCTGGCTTGGTTGCTCATACAAGATAAGAAAAGCATGTGACTAAATTCGAACATTTCTAGCCCAAAGCAGCTGCTTGCAGCAATAATGTTCAACAAAACTAGACTAAATTGGTGTAAATTCATTGGGTATAATCTTGATTCACACTCGTTTTCAACGAAAAACAAATCAAAACTGCATCCTTTTGACTTTGACAACGATTTATTTACATTTGACGTCATATCTGTAATAAACACTACGTCAGCAGAGTTAAAGCACGGTACCAGGTTACTTTACCGGTAAAATGAATTTAGGCCTAATCGGGGTATGTAAGAAAAAGAATCCATCAGTGGTGTTCAGTGGAGAAAAGAAAATCTCAACCCTCGGGTCCATCGTTCCAGTGGGAAACTCGGCGAGCCTCGTTTCCCACTGGAAAGGATGGACCCTCGGGTTGAGATTTTCCTATCTCCACTGACCACCCATGATGGATTCTATTTATCTATAATATACGAGGGTTGTCCGGAAAGTTTTAGGACTGTGCCGATATCTTAAAAAATATCTTATGCTATACAAATAAAGATATATGAGTTTATAGATAAGGCCTTCCTGAATAATATATGGGAAAATTGGAATCAAAACCTACATACACTTGGAGATATTGGTCTCCAAGGCAACCGATCCGGCGCTTCTCGGAGCACTTTGAATTTTGTGTTTTCTAAAACCTAGAGACAAGAAAACAATTGCCCACAAATTGGCCATATGACTTTTAAATACAGCAACAATTTGCATGGTATCACACCATCATTTGTATAATATGTTCGCAAAATTCCATGGTCTTTCGACGGTTATCAACTTTGCAAAAGCTAACAGAAGTGTATGTGTCGATCAAAATGTTGGTAAGAAACTCGACGTCGCCGCATAGGATGGAGCAGCGTTTTTTTTTATCATACAGTGTTCCTGCCGTAATGAGTTCACAAATCTAATCAAAATTTCTCACTGTTGGTTGAACAAAATCAAGGCTATGCAAGATCATTGATTTTTCGCTTTTTCGAAAAGTTTTTGTCAGGAAATCGGTGATAAGAGGAAGGGCTACAGGCCGTTCGATGCGTGCGAAAAAGCGAAACCCCATTTAAAATCGGCACAAAAGTGTTTGGATGTAGCTAAATGAAAACGAATGTGTTTTCCTGATATATTTTGTATTGTGGCCCTGAGAATAATCAAATGAACTTGGAACTATCAAGCGTTGGTGCCCGATGACCTTGAGAGCCACTTTAAAATGCATCCGATCAGCCAGGTCTTTCTTGTAAAATCATAACGGGCGCGACGTTATTGACGTCAAAGTGCTCCGAGAGTAGCAACATGCTCGTATTAAAATGATTATATCAATATGTTCTCGGTGAGCAAATATGCTGAAATTTTCAGCAATAACTCAAGATATAATGTTATATTCCTGTTTAAAATTACAACTGATTCTCTTGAATAGTTATTGAGATATAGACACAGTCTCAAAACTTTCCGGACAGCCTACGTATATAAAGACATTTTTGAAAGACATTTATAAATTAATCTAGATAATATAAATAGACATATTTGAAAGACGTCACTGTATAAAAAAATAATTCTGGGAGAAAATATGTTGATAAAAATAATAAAGAGGCAAATTTAGATATCCAAATAATAAAATATCACAGCATAATCATGTCTCACACTCCCGGACCAAGGCAGTGTAGCAAAGCGTCACGGAATGCTTCTTCACATACACCCACCGTCTCTGGAGTGACCAAGCCTGGTGCCGCCAGCAGAATGGTGCCCAAGTGTATGAGACATGAAAAAAGAAAAAAATTTAAAAACATCAAATATATGGTTATGTATGCGTGTCGAAATAACCCAGGATAGCCCATGAAAGCCCGAAGGCTTATTTCCAATGGGGTTGTCAATTCCTCTTCTACTTATAGTACAATTCCTCTTCTACTTATAGCCAAAATTTCAAGCATCTAGCCTGCTTCTGTGACTGTACAGGCTGATTTGTGTCGCACCTCAGCAGTAGGGCACAACCGTTAAATCGATATATAATATTTCCTTTTTCATATAGTATCTAAAACTAGATATCATATCTAAATCTAGATATAAACACAAAATATTTGAATTTACATATAGTATCTCCTTCTAGATAAAGGGTGTTAAGAAAGTTCGTTCCGCAGTTCACAACATGGTTTGAAAGAATTTAATAGGCAAAAACTAATAAAATGATGCTTTTTCAATGAATCGGTTGTGTTCTCAGATACAATATAGCAGTTGAAACGCTGTCTTATGTCGGGTTGCCTCACAGATGTATATTTCCTAAGGATACTGTATTCCAAAAATTCAGGAATAATTCGATTTTTTGTAAAAAATTTGAAATATTTGACATTTGATTTTTCTTTACAGGTTTATAATTAAGGACATCACAAAACTATTATAAATGGCGAATAAGTAGTCCATCTAAGCTTTATTCATTAAATTATAGAGGACTTTTACGCATTTTCCTTGGCATGACAAAGATATTCACTAGTATACCCCCATTTTGGTGTAAAAGTTCAAGGGTTAGAAAATGGGTACTAGTGGTTTGGTGGCCATTTTTTCATGATCAGGTCTTTGATTTAAAAGATCTTTGTTTTTATCTTTTAATATACATCCAAATTAAAGTCTGATTATGCCATTATTTAGTTTTGATGCATGAACATCGAGCTATCAGGAAAGCAATTTTTGCGCGGAACGAACTTTCTTAACACCCTTTATATAACTCTACATCCGGTTTATCTATACTTCGTTTTACATATTATATCTAAACTGACATATATTGTCAAAATATCTCCTTTTTAATATAGTATCTAAAACTAGATATCATATCTAAATCTAGATAAAAACACAAACTATTCGAATTTAAATATAATATCTACTTCGAGATATACAGCTCTACATCCAGTTAAAATATATATTTCGTTTGACATATTATGTCTCAATTGACAAAAATTTTCAAAATTTTTCGCCCCATAGCAACATGTATACATAATTTGTAGTCAGGATGTTCCCATCGGTGTTCCTTGATAACTCTCCACACCACGCGGAAGTAGAGCTAGGTGACAAAGTGAAACGGATTGCGGCTTATCTAGCTGATCTACGTAATTTGTTGATTTAGATATACTATGGATTGGAATATGCCCGCAACTTAGTCTGCAACTAACATGGCCTAGTTCAACCTGGCGACGGACAAACATCTTAAATATCATCTTGTTGGTGTTTAAACGATTCCGTGTGTTCAGATTTTATCTGACAGTCAGGTCTGAAGACTAGGTCCCTTGGACTTCACAAAAGGTCACAAAGTCTGTAGCCTCGTCACAATACGTCCTTGTCATCTGTTTATCATGGAAGATTGTCGTGGGACCTCGGCTTAAAGTCTCACCCGGAGGAGTGGAGAAGGATGGGATCGAACTCATGACTCCTTTTTTTACAGTGCATTTAGCTTATCCGCTGTGTGCCTTAGAGGACTGTATTACCCCGCCACGCGAACACGATCATCGAGTTGCTTATTTTTGAAAACTCCAGTGTGCTAGAACTCGCCAAGATACATGAACCATCTCATCGTATGAAGCTTTGCCATCGTTTAACAAGTCCCCACTCCGTTAATAATGCTGGTCCATGACCTACTTGTTTTTTAGCAATCATTTTTATATATTTCCTTCTCTCGTTTCAATATGTCAGAGATGTTCCGGGATATCAAAAAGTTGAGGCATCCAGACGCAGGAAGCATAAATTTAAATTGGTTCACCGGTACCAGCACCATTCCAATAACGTGTTGATGCTCTCGACATGGATGATAGCCTTGCTGAACCGTTTTTTTTTTTTAATTTCACATTTGTGTAAAAATAGGTACCAACAATGCACATTTTGGAAGTGTGACATTTGTGTATGTTAAATTTATTTCGATGGCGGGGTGGAGGCGGTGAAATTAATACTAAAACTTCAAATGTCTTCAATATCGTTCCAAGGCGATACTTCTGTTGTGGTTCTAGTTGTTTTGTGTTTTGGAGTCGAATTTTTGTGCTGTTTGAGCCTTATGTGCGTTTTCATATTTTTAGTTCAGTTCGGGTAACTGAGTGGCCGCCTATTGGGGAATAGCTGCTCACTCGCCTTACGACATATTTTCATGGTATAAGTACCTAAGTGTCATTTTATTTTTTCCCACCCCTCGGTTTATGGAGTGGGAATTTCTTTCTGATTGCCCCATTTCCTGATCATTGCCTTTTCGTATTTTTTTTCTGTTTCTGATGGTACGAATTTATATAACGTCTGTGAAGAACTAGTATGATTTTTTTCCAGATGTGTAGAATTGACACAAATCGGTACTAAATCTTCTAACACGAAAACACGTTCTTGAACCACAATTTTCACATTTCGCAAAGTTCTTATGTGAATTATTAGTACCAACAAATTGGTATGTAACGAATTTCATTCCATTTCACACGCATGTGAGATAGGCGCATGTAATCAAATTTCATGTACGTATTCTTCGCACTCACGAAAACCACCCATGTGAAGTGGTTTTGCCTTAAATTCCACTGATTCTTCAATATTTATAGCATTATATGTGAACATTAAGTACCAAGCTTTCACATCTGAGTAAAATTGATACCAGTTCTTCAAAGATGTGATGAATCCAAACCAATTCTTCACACGTCAAAACACTGACTCGTCCCGCATGTGAAAATTTGGTACAAATTTTTCACATATGAAAATAATACCAGATATTCACAGATTTTATGATTAAGTGCCGCCGATTTCACACGTGTGGAATCTGCGATTCAACAACGCTTTGAAAACGTAGATAAAAGGAGCAAAACATAAAACAAGTAGGACTACAACAGAAGTACCGCATCGGAGCGGTCAGTAATATAAATTTACTGGGTGGTACAAACAGTTTTATATATTTTCCACTATCTTTGTTGAACTAGAGCCACAAGATAAGCTTTTCTTCTCGGTCTGATACAAATGCATGATTTTGCAAGCAGCGGGCGGTCTCGGGAGATACAACGTTATAATTTATAAATCCGTGGTTTCCTGCAGATAGAACATAAGCGTATAACCCAAATGCGCCCCGGGTGTATGAAAATTCTCAACACGCTGAAGATTTTGGACGTATAAAAATAATTTGTTTCTTAAACTCGTTTTAGCAGTCACACATTAGCGCGTGACTAAAGCGTCTGCCAGACGTATGAAAAAGAAAATCTCAAAACGCAAAAAATAAATAAATAAATAAATAAATAAATAAATAAAATAAAATAAAGTATGTTTTGTGTTACGTCACAGACACACTAAGCAGGAAGACCCCGCCCATTGGGACTTAAAGAAATAGATGGGCTGCTTGGGCCTCCAGGCAAAGCTTGTTCCACCTGATTACTGGTTAACCGCTCAGGTCTTAGCTTTCCCAGAAAAAGTGGTTACACGTCAAACCGTCCACACATATAAGCATGTGTGGCTTTGTTGGATGGTTATATTTTAAGCACTTGTTGAATGTCTTGACATCCTCATTTTGGTTAAAAGTCCCATAAAGTGGAGGCAACGTCCCGACATGACCTTAGCTGTTGACTGGGACGTAAAGCATCAATTCAAACAAACAAACAAACACTAAGCAGGTGCTATAGGCGCGCAGCAAACGTTAAACGCGCGTCTCATACACGCTTGGGGCACGTTACTGAACAAATATTTGTTAAAAATATGCGCCAAACGCGTTCAAAGCGTATTCAACGCGCCTGTAACGCGCGTGGAACTTATTCGAAACGTATTTAACTGGCTAATCTGTTGTAGATGGTACTAACCGAGTGACGGTGATTTCCAGCTTAGACACACGACCGATTCACGCCGAGATTCGAGAAAATTTTTAAGCATGCTTAAAAAGCCTATTGAGCCCTTCCCGCGTGGAGTGCGCATCGACCTACAGCGACGTCCCAGCAGGCACATGACGTCAAGTTGACGTCACATTAGGGTTACATTATGGTGGTCACGTCGTACGACGTTATAACTACGTCAGTGTGACGAAAATATGATGACCTAAAGTGACGTCAGGCGTATAACCTTCATACAACGTCAATATGACAAAAATATAATGACCTAATGTGATGTCATAATTATACCCTACATGTAACGTATTTTCATGGTTGCATTTATGTCATGAGCAATCACCTGGCGTGTGAAATGCATATACTATATCAACGTACACCGAGGCGTACACCAAGCGTACAAAGCGCGCATGTAACGCGTTTCTAACGTGCCTCCGATGTGCTCCTGACGTATGTTGAATTTTACATTATTGTCAACACAACCGGCGCGCGTTTGGCTTATATGCTAATGTGTGTCAGCTATTTTCCTCGTTTCCTGTGTGTTAAGACCTCGTTTACTGTCCTTCCATTGGGACCTAAAAGAAATAGATGGGCTGCCTGTGCCTCCAAGCAAAGCTTCTTCGCTACTGACTGACCATCTGATTACTGGTTAACCGCTCAGGTCTGAGCCTGCCCAGAAAAGTGGTTCGTTTGGTGGTTATATATTCGAAGCCCTTATTGGATGTCATGACGTCCTAATTTTTGGTAAAAGTCCCACACAACTCGAGGCAGCGTCCCGACATGACCATTAGCTTTTGACTGGGACGTTAAACACCAATTCAAATAAACAAACAAACAAACAAACAAACAAACATAAAACAAATAGGGAGCGTGGTGACGTAGTGGTAAAGCATGGGAATCCGAATCGAGAGGTCATGGGATCGATCACCGTGGCACTGGCAGCACCGTGTTGTCCTTAAACAAGGCATATTAACTCCCTGGAGGACGAGGAGCCATGCAAATAATGTACCCATCGCCATTTAGCATAACTGCAACCGAGTTTGACTGTCCCTTGCCGAGTTGCATCATGGTACAGCTCTGGCCAGTGTTGATTCGAGCCCCGCGCCGAGCATTTGTGAGACGAGTGTGAATATGTTGTTTGATCCCGGGATTCGATCATATAGGTTTATTGTTTGAATGTGTTGCTTTACGTTCGAGTCAACATCTATGGTCTTATTGGGATGTTGCTGCCTTTCAATGGGACTTCTACCCAACATTGTGATGTCGTGATATGCTTAAAAATACGTGCTGAAGAAATATAACCACACAACAACTAAACAGTGCTCCAGATAGCGTCCGTACAGCCGTAATTTACGGACTTCATTTTACCAAATACGGTAGAAATTGAATTTTTGTCAGTACCAAATACGGGAACGAAATGACCGTTACGGTTCGGTAGTAGTTTGTTGACCGTACCCTAAAACGGATTTTGTACCAATAGTCGTTTTGACTGGTTTAACAAACTTTACTTTTATTCGCTGTTTTCGTGGACGCGTAGGGTAAATATTCGTAATCCAGTCTAGAATCGAAACTGAAAGTAGAACAAACGGCGCAATGGCGAAACAGCTTTCCATCCTGAAGTTTTGCAAGACAGAAATTAATGAAAATGAGCCTAGACAGATGGCGGCTTCACTCGTCAACAGTATCATTTTGTATATGAATTCACATTTATTAGATTGCTCTGTAATAATCTAAGAAAGAACTGACTGTGTTCTTAATATTGAAGCATCTGTGCTACTGTCATTCAGCTTGCGGTTAAAAAACAGAAGAGGCACACTGGTTGGTACCGATCAGTCTGAGTTTAAATAGAATGTTTCCCCCATTTTGCTAAATTCAAACACCTGAGGCTGAGGTGATGATCAGAAATTGATTGACTCAGTATCTGAAGAAAAGAAAAGAAAGAGGCTATGAATTGTGTACTGGTGACACGCCAGATACACAAAACTCCATCCATTTTAAAGCTGACATAACTTTGAAGCCAGCGTATGTACCCTTTTCATCTGTCTAAGGTCACTAAAGGGAAAGGTTGTGCATTGGACGCTGACACTAAGTCAAGACTTGCAAGTCTTTATGAGCCAATGTACTCCCCCCACCTTCCCTTTTACTTCTGCCTTGCCCATATCTTTCAATAGGCCTGGGTTATTTGGGAGGGGTGAAAAATCAAATGCAAAATACAGGGGAACCTATGCCCAAATTTTTCACAGGGTTGGACTTTTTTTTTTTTTTTTGTGGGTAAATTATTAGGGGGCGAGAAGAAAACGCAAATTTCAGGGGAACCTATGCCCATTTTTTTTTTTTTTTTTTTTTTTTTTTTAGAAATATAAGAGTTGACCAATAATGCTGTCACAAAGAATGTACTATGTAACAAAGACATGCACATTAACTTTATTCTCAAATCTCAATTTACTTAACTTTATTCTCAAATCTCAATTTACATTATTTAAACATTTATACATGTGTAAATAGCATACTTAAACGGTCAGTGCCCATGAAGCAGATTAGTCTTGGAGCAGATACTGAGGCCAAAATCTCGATACTGACAGGCTCAAATTTCGACCAGTACTGTACTGACTGAGCTAAAAATTATCTGGAGCACTGACTAAAGCTTATAACTTTTCCTAGGCAGTTTCAGATCTAAGTGGTTAACCAGTTATCGTGTGGTCGATCACTCAGTTATAAGCTCTGTCTGGCAGCCCATCTATTTCTCACGGCCCCAACGGGCGGGGATGGGCAAAGTCGCATCGGTTTGCCGCCCTTATCCGTTAAGTTTAGTTAACATTGAGAGATCGCTGGTTTCATTTGCAGTCACGCTCTCATTGAACAGTCTGTTCATCGAGATAAGTGCTTGTTGCCTGGCATTGTGGTAGAGTCACTCTTTGAAAGAAGAAGAAAAAGAAGAAGAAGTAGAAGTAGAAGAAGAAGAAGAAGAAGAAGAAGAAGAAGAAGAAGAAAAAGAAGAAGAAATAGAAGAATGATTTATTTACGTACAGAGAGGTCCCCGGCGAGATCGTACGTTATTTTGTCGTGAAGAGCCATTGGGCGAAATTTTAAGCTCCCTTGACTTCTGGTTTACATACAGAAAGCGTTGGCTCCTTCCCAATATGACTGAAAAATTGCTGATATGGACGTTAAGTCATATAATCTAACCAGTCCAAACATTTTAGATATAATTAACACTTCTTGGAGCTTCCCTAGTGCTTTATGTCGTTATGTTGAGCAAGTAAAATAGTGTTGACTCATGTAAATCGGACGACGAGTATATTCAAATCCAAACTGTACATAACTTCCCTGGTGAACTTTTCGATGACGCTGGATTTTTTGTTGGAAATTTGTTTCTGCACAAAATTCAAACCTTCGCGCTATGCGAAACTCGATGAGAGACTGCGCATTAGCGGCATTACGCAAAATGATCACGTGTTCAGATGAAGGAAAAAATATATCTCGATCTAAATATATAATGATATTTAGATTGACATATTATATGTCAATTTAGATATGTTATAATAGGGTATATTTCGTTCGAAATATATGGTAATTAGGCATATCTCCTTCTAAATATAATATATCGATTTAACGGTTGTGCCCTACTGCTCAGTGACCTGGTCGGAAACCTAGTGTTTCCCCCAGACACTTTTACTATGGCGCCGCGCCATGCCCTTTTTCTCCAGCGCCATGCCCTTTTTCTGAATCTACATTCTGTGCCCTTCATTTTGGTAAAAAAGTTTGTCAAAATCCAACAAAAAATAAGGAAGTTACAAGACATTTTGCTTGAAGTCTGCAGAAACAAATTTGGCAAAATTCATGATCATGACTTCCACACTGTTTGATTGCTTTAATCCCTTGTTTATTGTCACTTAATTGCAGTAGCAAATGTTGATAATTACTCCATGATAAGTACCCAATTGACACCAAATGAGCTGTTAATCAAAAAAGGTGTGAAAATTGAATGTCCTATCTGGTGATATAAGTGTGCCATTTAATTAGTCCAGTTTTCAATTACAGTTTACAAAACATGAGTGAGGTTATCTCTTATGGTTAATTCAATATTAAAGTAATGTGAGGCAAAGGAAAAAGAAATTTTCTTAGTTGTAAAAGTGAAATCTTGAAATATGGAAATTGAGGATAGAACAATTTAAGCTGAAAAGCAAATTTGAAATTATATAGAAAATATAAGTGTTAAATTTTAATGACTGTGCATAAATGTGCCCTCCTAACATGCCATGGGCCATTTAAAAGTGCCCTTTCCTTTCCGCCGCGTGCTGAAAGTGCCCTTTTGACATGCTGTCGCGTGTTAAAAAGTGCCCTTTTTTAGCAACCTTACCATGCCCTTTTTTGGGTCTGGGGGAAACACTAAAACCCCACAGACGGTTTTCTCGCGTCGGGGCTCATAATAGATTTCCAAAATCTACCTACCTCCTTGTCAAGCAAGGTCTCGATGCGTGACGTAGTCAGTAGGTTAAACTTCCAAAACATCTTGCTGATCTAGCAAATTCTGCAACATACATACAAAATTTTACTCTTTAAAAACTTAACAATGCACTCCATGCATAACAGTATCAGGATATGGTCTCAGGAGGGGATACCCACCCTTATATTTAATGCATGTAATATGAAATCAGATGTTCTAGGTAACATTATTACTGTTTATATTGCCAAATTTTGAATTTTTTCTGTCTCAGATCTGCTCTGCATTGTCCTTCAAACCCCATCTAAAAATTGGGTCAGACAGAGGTGGGTATATTTAAGGGGTCAGACATCAATGTTTTATATGTAAAGAAAAGGCAGTCGGTTTGGTAAAATTTTATTAGTTTCTCATATTCACTTAACTATTTTAAAAAGTTTGTTGTTACTGTTTTTTTTTGTCAGTCTTTTGTCAGACATTTCCCGAATTCCGAGACATGACATTTAATAGCGCATCGGTTTGCACAATTGTCCACTTTTGATTTGCAGATAGAAAAAAAAAGCGACTCACCAGGTCTGGATCATCTCAAAATTATTGATGTGACGACAAATTTTATTATCCATGTCAAGAAAATAAAACAGGGAAACGTAAACAACCTAGTTTACTAATGCAATGAGGCAGCCACATGGTCTTAAGACTTCCGTCGCCTAGATGCCTCGGCTACAATGCAGGGGTCAAGCTAGAGGGCAATTTGGGCGAAATAGTCGCCCTGGGAGACCAGAAGTCGCCCTGAGAGACTGGGAAGCCCCAAGGGCTCCTAGAACTTCTATGAATTTCATCAACTTTAAAAAAACAAAAAAAACAACTTGTATGACAGAAATGGCTAAGGCTATCCATACGAGGGTCTTGCCGATAACGCTGCTTATCTGCACGACCGTCCCAGGGCGACTATTTCGCCCAAATTGCCCTCTAGCTTGACCCCTGCATTGATATGCTGCGTTATCCGCACGACCATCAATCATGCAGAGAGCCTCAGCCGCTTAGAAAATGAATACATTTTTACTTAAAATGTATCCATTTTCTAAGCATATAACATTTGAAATATCGATTTCCCTGTCAGTGTCCTATTTGTTTACTGAATAAACATTCCGGTCAATGTTTTATCTGTCATGTCAGGACACAGCCAACACATTGTGCGAATTCACCGAGCAGTTATTGTAGACACAACACCGTGGAGTTATCAATGACTTTGGTGGGAATCAAACACAGGACCTCAAGATTCAAAGTGCTCTACCTGTCTACCCTGAAACGATTCAGGGGCGAAATAGGCGAGACGACACATACCATTAAATTTTAAAACATGTTGCTTAAATTTTCTCACCTTTAACACATAAAATTGAAAGAAATTATGACCAGCGTAACTTGCAGCTTGGTCTCAAACATTCATTTTATCTTCCTTTTCCAAAATAAAAGGCCAGACAGTGGGCCATTTGATCACGAGACACGTTCGTGTCACAGCATCTGGCGTTGTTCTTGTTCAGAGTGAAACAGAATTAAACACAGGCGAAGAGTTTAAAGAATGTCGATACACGAAGGCATTGAAAATACACAATATAACTGGGTACAAGATTGAACGGGCGGGAACTGACAAAAACTCAGACCAAAATGGCGTACATATCGAAAATGGATATCCCACAATTCCATCGCCGAGATTTTCCGAGACTTGCAGTAGGTTACACTAAAACGCGAAAAAGGGTCGGGTATGAGAATCCGGGACGTTTCTCTCTCAAACCGGTCACAAGACGTTTCGCCCCAAGACGTTTCCCCCTAGTCGTTTCCCCACTAGTCGTTTCGCCTCTAATTTCCACCCTAGTCGTTTCGCCCCTCATACCCTAGATGTTTCGCCCCCAATACATTTCCCCCTGGTCGTTTCGCCCCCAAATTATTTATTTATTTATTTATTTATTTATTTATTTATTTATTTATTTATTTATTTATTTAAAACAGCCAAAGAATAAAGTTTATGAAGATAGATAGATAGATAGATAGATAGATAGATAGATAGATAGATAGATAGATAGATAGATAGATAGATAGATAGATAGATAGATAGATAGATAGACAGATAGATCAGGTAAGGTGTGATAATAAAATGAAAGTGTGAAAAACTTACGGTATCACAATCAGCTGGGGATAATTCTCAAATATGGAGACATTCTCTCGATCGGGAGACACTGCCATAGAGTCTAATGCATTTTGATCAATTTATAAACGATGTGTTAAAATTTTGACACCCGATCGGGAGACAGGAAATGACATAAGTAAAAAGTTTCAGATTAAAGTTTGTACCTTCTGCTTGAAAATTTATCGTGAAAGTAACCATGCTTAATGATAAAATCGCCAAGAAAATAAACAATTCTTCCAAGTTTTCAATCTAGTGACTATACCATAGTCTGTCCCGCATCTCTGTACCTCGGTTTTTGGAGTGGGAATCTTTTTCTGATTGCGCCTTTTCCTGATCTTTGCCTACTTGTACCTTTCTGTACTAATCGCAACGGTGAATTTCTTTGATGCAACGGATTAAATTTAGGTCTTGATGGACTGGTGTCTTCCCAACTTGTTTTAATATGCGCTTTTTCGTAGTAAAACGCACAAGACAGTCTGAAAATGCCTAAAACATGACATTTTTATACCGTCTACGATGGGGAGAAT
The DNA here is from genome assembly GCA_964017185.1 of Rugalucina vietnamica. Classification (NCBI taxonomy): domain Eukaryota; kingdom Metazoa; phylum Mollusca; class Bivalvia; order Lucinida; family Lucinidae; genus Rugalucina; species Rugalucina vietnamica. Next base: position 55,680,461 of record OZ024874.1, on the reverse strand, counting down.
GTCCCCCGAATCGGAGACATGTTTTGTCTCCAAAACGGGAGACATTCTCCCAATCGAGGGACATTTAATTTTTTGGGGATGTAGCTATTTTTTAAAAGAACTTGTCTCCTAAAAACGGAGACAGTCCCCCGATATGGAGATTGTCTCCATATTTGAGAATTATCCCCAGCTGACAATGACCAGAACTAATTATTGACACCAACTTCTGATGGATGATAAACTATAGTGTGAAAAATAGATTCTTTAATCGGTAACATGACAACTCACCGACAGACAACTGACCGAATAACAACTGGGTGACAAAAACTCACCGACAGAAAAAAAACTCGCAGAAAAACCAACTGATCGACAATGACAAGTCACCGACACAACAACTCATCGACAAAAGCCTATTATGTCTCAATGCAAAATTGAATGCAAATGATATAAGCTAATGTTGACTGTTGAATCTAACTGTTTTTCTGTAAAAATATATTTTTGTTCATTCGTTTTCGGCTATTTTTGTTCATTCGTTTTCGTCCAACTGATGTTTTTCTTTTGCTCCGGAGTTAGTAAGTTATTCGGCGCCCAGGGATCTCCATCGTCGGGCAGCTTACTCAATCTGTGAGTCCTGGTGAGGTGTTCAATAAGTTGAAGTGTAGAGGGTTCCGTGCGACGAGCTTGTCCACATATGATTTTTTCTACTCTATATACAACTTTACCACATAATCTAATTAAAGAAAAACTTCTGGATTTGATAGAGTGGACCTTCAAAAGGGCATTAAAAAACTATGGTTCACTTTATTTGGCATGTAATGACAGAAAGGCTTTTTTCACTTCCTCTGACCAAAGTCGATATACACTCTGGTCATGTCAGAATGTGTGCGATGCCTTATCCTATCTCCTGGATAATATTTATATTAGATTTGGGACCAAGTTATACAGACAAATTGTTGGAATTCCGATGGGTACAAATTGCGCACCTCTCGTAGCTGATTTATTTTTATACTGCTACGAAAGAGATTTCATGGATTCTCTTAACCATGATAATCAAGCTGATGTTATCGAGGCTTTTAATTCCACTTCTAGGTACCTCGATGACCTTTTGAACATTGACAACCCTTATTTTGAAGGTATGGTCAATCAAATTTATCCATCTGAACTACAGTTTGTTACGACCTAGCGTAACTAGACAGGTACAGCGAAAAACAACCAAGTAATTTAAACTTAACAATATTTAATCAAACAAATAAATGCTGCAAATACATAAAATCAAACAAACAGATAAGTAAATAAATAAATAAATAACTTACAAAGTTAATGTCAAATAAGTCCTTGTCCCTCAAATGTAAGTCCACAATCCAGTAACCAGAATATGAGCACATGTATATTTTAATCCACACAAAACACTAGTGAAACAACCAAAATTATATACTTTAAATCACTTCAAATTTCTGAATACCTACGACTGAATTGGGACCTATATTTATACATCTAAGGAAATTCTCCAGGTTTCTAGAGAATGATATAATAAACTTTTCTCTAGAAAAGAAACGAACTAAACGAAAGTTCTTTTAAATTCTCCAAAGAGAATTTAGAATTCTCCAGAGAGAATTCAAGGCCGCAACGACCATCAAGACTAAACGAGAGTCCACTAGACCCTTCGAGATCTCAGTATACATAGTCCAAATATATTTTTAACTTATGGTAAAAAAAAACACTCACTCCATTTTCATCTGGAATTATCCACAAAGTGCTCATAGAATTTTCTATACCTCTAAATTATATAACAGTGATAAAAATAATCAATGACATTCTTCTACAAAGTTCTAGATAATAAATTGTAGAAACATAAAAAGAAATATATATTAATTAATTGGGTTACTCCCCTTTGATTATATATATATAAATTATAAGTAATAGCTTTTAAAAGAATCAATATTATTGAATCAATTATATATAACACTTCCCCTCTTCAACGAAAAGAAAGTTTTGTGAAATAAAACTTTCTTTTGCAATACTCATATGCAAACATACAAGGCAAAACTGTCAAGCTCTTGAAAGGGTGTCTGGAATTATATTATCTCTACCTTTTATGTGTCTAATGTCAAGATTGTGCTCTTGCAACATGAGACTTATGCTCTAGCTGGTACTCAGATGGAGTCTATTTTTCAGATTAACAGTGTAAATAGAGCTGAAACACTTTTAAGTATGGCCCAAACTGAACAAAAAACTCTGACAAGCCTTATTCCAAACATACCTGACCTTCTTATCATAAAGTAAGTTTGTCAAAGGCTCAGCTAAAACTGAAACATTATTACAGAACTTTCTGTAATATCCAGCCATACCCAAAAAGCGCATCAGTTGCCGTTTTCCTGTAGGTACAGGAAAATCTGATATAGCCTCAACTTTGGCTTCTACAGGTCTGACCTGACCTTGTCCAACAATATGTCCTAGAAATGTCAAACTAGCATGGCAAAATTCACTTTTCGGTAAGTTTATTGTCAGTTTAGCATCACTGAGTCTTTTGAAGAATTCTCTGATGATCTCCAGGTGTTGTTTCCACTCTTCACTGTAGATGATGGCATCGTCGATGTAAGCTTTACACCCATCCAGACCGAAAATCAAACTATTAACCAAGCGAACCAAGCAACATTTCAGCGCTTTCAGTTTATTTCGAAATTGTCTTTCTGTAGTAACACATTCTAAAATCTCCTTTGGACCGTCTGTATATGGAATCTGCCAAAACCTTTTCAAAAGATCGAATTTTGTCACATATTTGGCGTGACCAATGTTGTCGATGCAGTCATCAATTCTTGGTATGGGAAATGTGTCAGTTTTTGTGACAGAATTTACTTTTCTATAGTCTGTGCACATTCGAAATGTCCCATCAGATTTTGGCACAAGTATACAAGGAGAACTCCATTCACTTTGACTAGGTTCTATAAAGTCATTGTCCAGCAAATACTTAACTTCTTTCCTGAGATATTGTTGTCTTTCAGGATGAAGTCTATACGGATGTTGTTTCACCGGTTTTGCTCCTTCAATAATGTCTACATCATGGTAGATTTTATCGGTTCTGGATGGAATGTCCGGAAATAAGTGCTCATATTCAAGAATTAATTGTTTTAGTTCATGTTTCTTGTCCGGATCTAGATGTGACAGTTTCTGATCGAGGTCATGCAGAATGTCAGAATTCTGGAGTTTTGAGGATAATGGTTCACAGTTCACAGAGTTCATTTCTTCAAAGTCTGTCTGATTTTGTTCATGAGGGACAGAATTAACTATGCTTACTGAGGAAATAACTGAACTATCATTATCACTATACCTATCAATGTACTTTTTAAGCATGTTAATATGACATAATTGTTTTTGCTTGCGCCTCCCAGGAGTGTTAACAATGTAATTTACATCACTTAACTTTTTCTCAACAGTATATGGACCATAATATCTAGCTTGTAATGGCCTGCCAGGAATGGGCAAAAGAGCAATCACCTTGTCTCCAGGGTCAAAATTTCTGTTCTGAGCATTTTCATCAAAATGCAACTTCATTTTGCTCTGAGCTGACTTAAGATTGGACCGAGCAACTTCCCAAGCTTTTGTCAATCTAGTTTTGAAGTCAGACACATACTGAAGTAAGTTCAAAGGACTGTCATTACTTGAAAGAAACTTCTCTTTCATAAGTTTTAAAGGTCCACGAACAGTGTGTCCGAAAACAAGTTCAAACGGACTGAACCCAAGAGACTCTTGTACTGACTCTCTGACAGCAAATAATAGCAAATGTATGCCTTCATCTTAATCTTTTTCGGTGTCAAAGCAGTAAGATCTGATCATGTTCTTCAAAGTTTGATGGAATCTTTCCAAAGCACCTTGACTTTCAGGATGATAAGCTGATGACTTGCATTGTTTAATGCCAAGTTCATGCATTACTTGCTGAAATGTTCCTGACATAAAATTGGAACCCTGATCTGATTGGACTGATTTTGGAAGACCTACAAGTGTGAAAAACTTTACAAGGGCCTTAACTATTGTTTTTGTCTTGATATTCCTGAGTGGAATTGCTTCAGGAAAACGTGTTGAAGCACACATTATAGTCAAGAGATATTGGCAACCTGATTTAGTCTTGGGTAACGGACCTACACAGTCAATGATAATCCTACTAAATGGTTCATCAAATGCAGGAATAGGCTGTAAATTAGCTTTTGGAATAGTCTGATTAGGTTTTCCTACCATTTGACAAGTGTGACAGGATTTGCAATGTTGGGAAACATCAGATTTTAATCCTGGCCAGTAGAAATGCTTGAGAATTTTGTGGTAAGTCTTATTTATCCCTAAATGACCTGACATGGGAGTTTCATGGGCCAAGTTTAAGATTTCAGGACGATAAGCCTTAGGAACCACAATTTGGTGATTTATGGTCCATTCGTCTTCCGCTGAAACATCAGGAGGACGCCATTTTCTCATTAAGATGTCATTTTTGACATAAAAACAAACAGGAACCTGAGAAATTTCATTTTCATCTAAAGCCCTTTCAAATAAAGGCGAGATTTCAGGATCACTGTGCTGTTCTTGACAAAGTTGTGACCTTGACATTTGGTCGTGACCTTGGTCAAAAATTGAAGGTGAAAGGTCATTGTCTGACCTTTGATTGTTGAAGTCAGTTTGACTTGAAGAAAGAGATTTTGAAATCTCATCATGAAAAGACTGACCTATAAAAGTGTCAGTTAAGTCAATATCCTGTATCCCATCATTCAATTTGACTTTTTTTGCCATAGCCCTTGTAACGGCACATGAAGGGTAAAGATCAGGAATTTCCTGCTCAATGGGATCAGGCAATTGATCCTCACAAGGTGTATTGGTCAAAAGTGGGTTTACCACAACCTTATCTCCGGCTAAGTCATTGCCTAATAGCAAGTGAACACCTTTAAAAGGTAAAGAAGGCCTAATACCTACAGCCACAGGACCAGAAACTAAGTCTGAAGACAAATAAATGTTATGGAGCGGTACATTAACAAATCCACACTCTACTCCCTGAATAAGGACACTTGTCCCAGTTGAAGTCTTCTCGGAAAAAGGCAGGGTATCTGCTAAAATAAGAGACTGAGAAGCTCCGGTATCTCGTAAGATTTTAATAGGGGTAGACTGGGCAGAATCACTAGTAAGTGACACAAAACCTTCTGATAAGAATGGTTCATAAATCTCCATAATACAATCAGTCGCAGACGTTTTGGCCAAAATAGGATTTTCATCCTGAATAATAGACTGTGGTTTTGACCTTAAAGAAGTAAGACCTGTTGGTCTAGAATTATTTTGATTTTGTCTCTCTTTTCTTCTTTTCAAAGTTTCACATTCAGAAATGACGTGACCGTCACCTTTACAATAATTGCAAAACAGCCGGGGTGAGTATGAGGATCTTTGACCTTTGTTTTCACTAGTATCTTTATTTTTAGGATTATGTGAAGGACTGGAACTATCAGCTGTTAGTCCAGCTTGTGGTTGTGGATTAGGTTGAGGAGAATTATTTCTCTGTTGAGGGTTAAATGGTTTTGACTGAGGTGTATTAGGTTTAAATTGAGGGTTAAAAGGTTTCTTGTAAGGCTTATTTACAAAAGACACCTTATGAGTCAAAGCATAATCATCAGCTAATCGTGCTGCTACATCTAAAGTTTCTACTTCCCTTTCGTCAAGAAAAGATTTGACATCAGAGTGTATGCATCGTTTGAACTCTTCAACAAGCATGAGCTGTCTTAATTTTGCATGATCAGACTTTACATCCTTTGAAGAACACCACCTATCAAATAATTGCTCCTTAGTTCTAGCAAATTCTACATGGGTTTGATCATGTTCTTTCCTACAATTTCTGAATTTCTGCCTGTAAGCTTCAGGTACTAATTCATAAGCCTTAAGAATCAGATTTTTGACTGTGTCATAATCTGAACTTTGATCAAGTGGAAGCTGAGTGTAAATTTCTCGAGCTTTACCAATAACAACACTCTGTAGAAGCAAGGTCCAATGCTCTTTTGGCCATTTCAAATTTTCTGCTACCTTCTCAAAATGTAAAAAGTACTTATCTACTTCTTTCTCTTGAAATGGAGGAACGAGCCTGATATGTTTTGTAACATCAAATGTTTTACTAGGATCAAAAGACACAGGAGGCATTGATTTACTGCTCAATTCAAGCTCTTTCATTTTTAAACTATACTGCAGTTTTTCTTTTTCAACCTCAATTCTTTCTTCTTGCTCTAATTTTTCTTTTGCAAGCCTTTCTTCTAACTCTCTTTGTTTTTCTAATCTTTCTTTTTCAAGTCGTTCTTCCATTTCTCTTTGCTTTTGTTTTTCTTCTCTTTCAAATACTAATTTTTGCTTTTCAAGCTCTAACTTTTCTCTATGCATTCTTTCTTCCCTTTCTTCTTTATCTGCCCTTCTTTTTTCTTCAAACTCTAATCTTAATTTTTCTAGTTCAAGATGCCTTTTTAATTCTAACTCTTTCAACTGTATGTCGGTTTGTGAGACCATAATAAGAGATGTAGCTGAGGGTTCAAAAAATTCCTCATCAACAAGAAACTGAATGATAACATTCTTAATTTCACGTTTTAACATAGATGTTTTGACATCAGGTATGCTATAATCACTAGCAATGTCTAAAAGATCACTCTTTTTGGCCAAGTTTAACAGCTCTTGAGAAGGCGCAGCAATGAAATCTTCAAGTTTGAATAACATGGTTGCTTTTTGCTGGTATGACAAACAATAAATATCTTTTCAAATTCAGAATAAAATAGGTGCACAAAATGTTCAATCCCGGCTCAGAGCCCCAAAAATCTGTTACGACCTAGCGTAACTGGACAGGTACAGCGAAAAACAACCAAGTAATTTAAACTTAACAATATTTAATCAAACAAATAAATGCTGCAAATACATAAAATCAAACAAACAGATAAGTAAATAAATAAATAAATAACTTACAAAGTTAATGTCAAATAAGTCCTTGTCCCTCAAATGTAAGTCCACAATCCAGTAACCAGAATATGAGCACATGTATATTTTAATCCACGCAAAACACTAGTGAAACAACCAAAATTATATACTTTAAATCACTTCAAATTTCTGAATACCTACGACTGAATTGGGACCTATATTTATACATCTAAGGAAATTCTCCAGGTTTCTAGAGAATGATATAATAAACTTTTCTCTAGAAAAGAAACGAACTAAACGAAAGTTCTTTTAAATTCTCCAAAGAGAATTTAGAATTCTCCAGAGAGAATTCAAGGCCGCAACGACCATCAAGACTAAACGAGAGTCCACTAGACCCTTCGAGATCTCAGTATACATAGTCCAAATATATTTTTAACTTATGGTAAAAAAAAACACTCACTCCATTTTCATCTGGAATTATCCACAAAGTGCTCATAGAATTTTCTATACCTCTAAATTATATAACAGTGATAAAAATAATCAATGACATTCTTCTACAAAGTTCTAGATAATAAATTGTAGAAACATAAAAAGAAATATATATTAATTAATTGGGTTACTCCCCTTTGATTATATATATATAAATTATAAGTAATAGCTTTTAAAAGAATCAATATTATTGAATCAATTATATATAACAAGTTGAACAAAGCCAATATCTCGGATACCGAAGCCCCCTTTTTAGATCTACATCTTTCTGTTGCAAATGGATTTTTTTCTTCTAAAATTTATGATAAGCGCGATGACTTTGATTTTGATATAGTAAATTTTCCGTTTTTGGATGGTGACGTTCCTCGTCGTGCTTCTTATGGTGTATACATTTCGCAACTTATTAGGTTTGCTAGAGTCTGCAATCATGTTACAGACTTCAACGCTCGAAATAAATGTTTAACGGCCAAACTTCTCCAACAGGGCTATCGGTATCATAAACTTCGAAAAACCTTTTCTAAATTTTATCGTAGACACTATGAATTGATTTCCAAATATAATGTTGGGTTAAAGACGCTTTTAAGTGAGGGCCTTTCGGAACCAGAATTTTATGGTGACTTGGTTTACAAATTTAAGAAACTTATAGGAAGTGATGATTTTTCTTTTCAGTTTAGAAAAATCATAACACGTTACAGACGTATAGGTTATAACTTGAATGTTATGTGACAGTCTGCATGCTTAGTTTTTAACCCAATCACGGTTGATAACTATGCTGCCTTCTTTAATTGCACGCCGGTGGGTCGGGCGTCAGACTCTATGATGGCCCCGACTTAAAGCTATTCAATCTAGTTGGTTGCGGCCGGAGCTTCTTGTCTGTTGCTTGGCCCACCGGGGTCCAACTGATGTTTTTCTTTTGCTCCGGAGTTAATAAGTTATTCGGCGCCCAGGGATCTCCATCGTCGGGCAGCTTACTGAATCTGTGAGTCCTGGTATTTGATTCATCAGGATGTTTATCATGATTTATTTGTTTGTTCTTGATGATTCATTGACTAGTTAGAGATTCACCACGAGGACCGAAGAACTAACTAAATGTTATGAACCACTGCAGAAGCTGAGGGTGAGATTATGGCCATGTAAAATCGATTTAAACCCGCCAGTAACTGTGTTACTGATCGTTCCAAGTCGATACTTCTGTGGTGGTTCTTTTTGTTTTATGTCTTGGTGTTTAATTTTTTTGTGCTGTTGGCGCCTTATGTATGTTTTCATATTTTTAATTAAGTTAAGGTAATTGAGTGGCCACCTATTGGGAAAATAGCTGCTCATTCGGCTTACGATATGTTTCATGGTATAAGTGCCTGATTGTTAGTTTGGTTTTTTCCCACCTCGGTTTTTGGAGTGGGAATCTCTTTCTGATTGCGCCTTTTCCTGATCTTTGCCTACTTGTACCTTTTCATGTCTTGGTGGGATGTGATTTTAACTGTGGGGATGTTGAGTGGAGCACCATGCAGGTACCCGAGGGGGTACCGCAAAGGCCAGTACAGTGTCAACTTTTGGAAATTGCTCAAGATCACTGCCTATCCAAAGTTGTGAATATTCACACCCGTAATGACAAGACCCTTGATCTGATGACTGTGTGTCCAAGTTCGCATCTCTTGTGAGAGCCAGGGACTAATGTCCCTCCTGGCGCCCCCCCCCCCCCACCGGTGAGGTATTGTCAATTTGGCGTGTCACCAGTAAACCATTCAGATTCAGATTCTTTCTTCAGATACTGAGTCGATCAATTTCTGATCATCACCTCAGGTGTGGGGTGGGTGGCTAAATTTTGAATTTAGCAAAATAGGGAAAAACATTCGGGATGGGCCATTAAAACTATTTACAAGAATCTAGACAGATGCATACTAAAACGTATACCTCTGGACCCTTGGTTTAAATAAGAGCCTTAAATTCTTCCGTGGTCTTAGATGTGACCACTGAAGAAGGAAGACTATTCCACATGCATGACTTGTCTTGGTGCGAGATTTTTGTGGGGCGAGTAATGTTGAATTGGGACAAACCGTCCCACCGCACTGGGAACTCATCTATTTCGCAGGTAACGGGTCGTTTCGGCCGTGAGTCGTTTCGGCCTTGAGTCGTTTCGGCCGTGGGTCGTTTCGGCCTGGGTCGTTTCGGCCTGAGTGTGACAAATGTGATATGTGGGTGCACAATGACTGCTCTTTTCTATCCGATTCACAATATGAAACCATGCAAAACACAAACTGTACATTGATTTGTCCAAAATGTGATTTCTTCAATTTTTCTGACTCTTTTTTTGACGAACAGTTAAATTTGGAAAGTGAAAATAGGTTTAATCCACTTGGAAACAGTGATAAAACTAAGTCCTCAGCACCCTCAACTTTGACAAGCAAAAGCAAGTTTATTGGTGGGTTGAAATTTTTCAGTATAAACATCAACAGCATTAGAGGTCCCATGGATAACTCCTGAGATAAGGAGGAGGATTCGCAGGAAAAATATAACTCATGCGAAAGCTAAGAAAACTGGAAGTGCAAAAATTAGATCTAAATTTGAAAACTTAAGAAGGGAAATCAAAGCTGATATAAGGAAGCAGCATGACCTTTATGTCAATAACTTGGTAGGGGACGTTAAGGCTAATCCCAGGGATTTTTATAGGTATATCAATAGTCAGAGGAAAGATACCCAAGGCATTCCCCCTTTGAAAATGAAAAATGGAAGTGGTATTGCTCAATCAGATTTCGAAAAAGCTGAAGAATTTAATGGACAGTTCACAGATGTATTCACCAAAACGGTACACACCCAAGTCCCACTTCTGGATAGGTCGGCCCCATTCATGGATGAAATTGTTGTTACAAAGGAAGAAGTAACAAAACTCCTTAAAGGTCTGGACCCATCTAAAGCCTTAGGACCTGATGAACTCCATCCTACAGTCCTAAAAGAATTGGCAAAAGAATTAGGACCTGTATTTGCACATCTCTTCCAGCAGTCAATCAATACGGGTAAATCCCCAAGGAATGGTCACTTGCTAATATTTGTCCGCTTTTCAAGAAAGGTGACAGGTCCCTTGCTTGTAATTACCGCCCAGTTTCTTTGACTTGTATTCCTGGCAAACTTCTAGAACATATTGTCTGCTCAAATATCATGGGTCATCTTGACCAGTATAATCTTTTGTCGGACAAACAGCATGCATTCAGGAAATGGCATAGTTGTGAAACTCAGTTGATTACAGTAATAAATGATTGGGCAAAAATATTGGACAAAAAGGGTCAGGTTGACACTTTTATTTTGGACTTTGAAAAAGCTTTTGACACCCCTCCACATGAACTTCTTAAAAGCAAATTGTTTAGTTATGGTATAGGTGGAAAGACATTGGAATGGATAAATGCTTTTTTGTGCTTCAGGCAGCAAAGGGTAGTAGTTAATGGTGTTAAATCTGACTGGGCCCCTGTTGTGTCTGGTGTCCCTCAGGGCACCGTTCTCGGTCCATTGTTGTTCTCCTTGTACATAAATGACATACCCGTTGGCATTGACTCTCAGATCAGGCTTTTTGCTGATGACTGTGTTTGTTACCGTGAAATTAGAACAGTAGAAGATACATTGAAACTTCAGAAAGACATTGACCTTTTAGGGAGCTGGGCCCGAAAATGGGGCATTAGATTTCAACCTGTCAAATGCAACATGATGCAGCTGACAAATAAGCGGATAAATAAAATTGAGGCCTCGTACACCCTCGAGGGAACGGTATTGGAAAATGTTGATAGCATTAAATATCTAGGTGTAACAATTACAAATGACCTCAAGTGGAATACCCATATCAATAATATCTGTACTAAAGCCAACAGAACACTTGGATTCTTGAGGAGAAACTTATTTTCTTGCCCCCAAGATGTTAAAGAAGCAGCTTATAAAGGACTGGTGCGCTCAGTCCTGGAATATGCAAGCTCTGTGTGGGATCCTCATACTAAATGCCTCCAGGAGGAATTGGAGAAGGTACAGAATCTCTGTTTTCTACTGCTGAAATGTCAGATGATTGTGTGTCCAAGTTCGCTTCACTCGTGCGTTCAAGGGACTAATTTCTCCCCCATCCGAACCCCCTGGTGAAATAATGTCATTTGGCGTGTCACCAGTAAACTATTCAGATTCAGATTCAGATTCAGAGTCGATTCGGCCCTGGGTCGTTTCGGCCAATTTTGGGGAGTCGTTTCGGCCTGATTTTTTATTCAATCCGTATATACTATATTATATACTTTATGCAAGATGTGTATGCTATACGAAGCTAGTTTACCATGCAGCCAGTCTTGCAAGGGTACTTGGGTCTATTACAGGGTGAAAAAAATGCATCTTTATTCAATTAAAAACGATAGAGAAACTACAATGGTTATTTATATGGCGTCATGGTTTATAAAACAAAAAAGCACAAACGGTTTAATTTCATAATTTTCCTTACGTTTTTCTCATCTTAAACTAAGCATCATTTTGAAGAAAAAAATTAACTTAGAGATTTCTGGAGTAATGCCTGTATCAAACAGAAATGAAACCAGTTAATGCAATCTAAACTTTACATGTACAATGCAAACATCAACTTAACAATCCCATCTATCTCATTCATTCAGTCACTCATTCATTCATCCCCTCAACCCTATCAATCCTTTCTATCATTTACGCCAGTACTAATCATTAAATGTTAATGGGAACTTTTTTTCCGAGACACTAAGAATATGTGAGGCTGGAACTGTGACTACAATGCTTTCAAAACACCCCAGATGCATACATCAGTATATGTCCATGCATTCAAGAAGATCGATTTATCTTTGAGTTATTACTTACCTGAAGATTTCCATATCATCAGGAAAACTTGTCCGTGAAATGTATACCCCCTTGAACCCCACTTTTATATAGAAAAACTGGGGTATGCAGGGGTATATCTATTTTTCTTATGTTTGCTCCAAAACATAGATTGTGGGTACACGTTAGATCCGCCTAATCGAGGCGCTTCTAACGTGTACCCACAATCTATGTTTTGAGCAAAAATAAGAAAAATATCAAAATTTTTCAGGTGTAAATTTTCAATTTTTAAAGGTAAAAAATTCTCTTTTTATTGCATGGGCAAGTTTTCGTAATGTACTTTGGCCGAAACGACTCAGGGCCGAATCGACTCACACAGAAAATTGGCCGAAACGACCCACCTACCAAGGCCGAAACAACCCACCCCCAAAATTGGCCGAAACAACCCAGGCCGAAACGACTCAGGCCGAAACGACCAGGGCCGAAACGACCCGGATTCATTTCGCATAATAGGCGCACCCATAATCTTGGCATTTCGGTATTTCGTAGCACTTCCGAAGTTTGTGTTTTTGGTCGTTAAAAGTGCACGTAAACATCTATACAAATTTCGTCTGACAACAAGCAGAAGTAAAGGTATTCTATCAAAAAACTGATTGATATTCTTTCTAGCGACACATCCTCTGTTTTGACCAATTTCTCCTTTGAATATTTTTGTGTTGAAATTTTGTTTCCTAGTGCGTCAAAAATTTGCATATCAAAGCGTCATTCTGCACATGCGTGTTCATTGAACTAACGAAAAAGATCGAGTGGAGACGAGTCCACACTTTTGGATCAGAGAAAAAAGAAAGGTTTGTTTGATGAATATTAAGAGAAAACTCTTACTGTCATTCAACAGATTTAAGTGACTTGCTTTAATTGTTATGACCGTTTTCATTTTTTTTCAGTATTTTTCATTTGTTTGCCCTCGATGACCTGTTTTTGTGACTGACTTTTCCTCTTGTATTGATGGTTTTTTTTTTCTTGCCTGTTGTAGTGACTCCAACTGTTTTTTCAAACTCAACTTTTCTGCTCAGCTTTTACAAAAATGGTGTCTCCAGTCCTCTAGAAATATAGAATTACATCACTTTTCCACAAAGAAGTTCATTTAAATGAGAAACTATTGCCTTGACAACAGGAACATGCACTAAATCCTTCACCATTGTTGACAATGGTTGACAATGACTGATAGCCTCAAACCCAAAACAATACCTTGCAATTCATTTTTACTTTTATTGTTCTATTGCAAAACATTGCATGAAATAGTTTTTTAAGTAGTCAGACAACCAAATTAAATGCTAGAAAATTGTTCAGTTTGAAAAATAATAAAAAAAAATCAAAAGGTCAAATAGTCTCAGAGCATGGGTCAAGCAGTGACCTGTAAGTGACCTCACAGGTTCCCAGCTATGCAATGGCCATGGCCATGGAGCAAGGTACCAAATCCAATATGGCCACTGAGCAAGGTATGAAAATGAAGTAAACAAAATTTATTTTGGCTTGCGCTTCAATGTGCTGCTATGTATTCATTTCAAACTGGTCACATATTGTTTCTAACATGCACAGCTTCGTTCTATCACATACGGATTGATTCGGAATGAAAATGCGAAAAAATTAAATTTTCAATCAAGTCATCGCAACAGAGATAATCATCGAAAATGGTACTTGCTGATACATTTATTCATTTATGGATAAGATCCACAAAAAAAAAAAACATCAAAAGTCGATTTTAATGTCAAAACCACGCACTTCCAGTTGACACGATTTGACTAAGAAAAAACACTGGGTTATTCCGCCTGATTTCCGGTTCCCGACTTCTACTGATCTCACTACCTGTTGCCTTGTTTGACAAGTGAATCCTGGTCGTTTCTTGGCCAATTTTTTTGGATGGGTCGTTTCGGCCTTGTAGTGGTAGGTGGGTCGTTTCGGCCAATTTCAGGTGAGTATTTGGCCCTGAGTCATTTTCTTTCTTTCTATATATTACTGCATCACCCTCTCGCGAGGATTATGTGCCAAGTGAATGTGATTATCATTCCGGCCAAGTATATAGAAATTTATGATATTAGTCGTACAAATTGACATTATTGTGTGGAGAATTTGTAGATAGACTTGGAAGTGTGGGTCCCTAACTGACAGACAGATGATATGGGTATTTTGTGGGTAGATAGATTTACAGACAGATGGCTGACAGAGGGACAACAGATAGATATATAATTATGGATCAATTGCTAAGACATCACATATATTTAGTTTGGCCAAATACAACATAAAGAATCTGGTCTACATATGCACGCAAAATGTGTACAACTTGAGGAACCATTAAAGCGACTTCATTGATTCACATGTATATTAGTGGCAAACAAACAAACATAATGATAACGATAATGATAACAAAATACATTACTGTAAAATATTTTTTTATAATAATAACACTAGGCCTGAGATACTAAATCATCAGGGTTCGAAGTGCCCATATCTCCCTGGGTTTACCCATGGGTTTTACCCGGGTAAACCCGGGTTGGGCTTTAAGCCTTATTTTGAAAAAATGGGTACTTAGTGGGTGCTCACTATTTTTGATGTTCACATTTGTGTATTTTACAGTAATTTGACAGACAAAATAATATTTTTTTTTCTTTAAAAACATACACTTAAGTAAAATTTACTACTTATGCGTACTTTATATAATTACATCCACTATTGCTAAGACATCACATATATTTAGTTTGGCCAAATACAACATTAAGAATCTGGTCTACATATGCATGCAAAATGTGTACAACTTGAGGAACCATTAAAGCGACTTCATTGATTCACATGTATATTAGTGGCAAACAAACAAACCTAATGATAACGACAGAATTAGCTTAAAATACATTACTGTAAAACCCCTGCATACCCCAGTTTTGCTATGTAAAAGTGGGGTTCAAGGGGGTATACATTACACGGACATGTTTTCGTGATGTTACATGGCCTTAGCTGTTGACTGGGGTAGGTGTTGGAATGTCTACACCCAAAATGTCTATTCCCACAATGTCTACTGTGCCAAAATTGTCGATTCCCAAAATGTCTACTTTATAAAAGTTTGAATAACCAGTTCAATTATTGTGGGTTATTTTAACAGTTTCAACTTTATTTTTATATTGTTATTCAAAATAATCTATTGTTTATATTTTAACCTTTTAAATTTAAATTATTGAAACAACCATTTTATTACAGTAGACATTTTGGCACACTAGGCAGCTAGGCGCAGTAGAATTTTGGGAATAGACATTTTACACGGCACTACCTGTGTTCATGTCCTAGTCATTGTAACCGTGCACCCCCCCCCCCCCCACCCCCAGTCCCAAGGGAGGGCAGGGGATAGCCATGGAAATGAGCGGGGATTTATAACAAAGTGTGTTGTAAAGATGTTGAATTGTGTGAAGTTACCACTATTCCCTGCGACTGGGTGGGGGTGCAGTGGTTACAGATGACTAGTACATAAAGCACCATTACAAACAAAGAAGCAAATTATTTCAGTAGCCCCATAGCTTAACATATCTTCCGTGCAGACTAATAGTTAATCAAAATGTTGAGGTTGAAACTTGAAAGTAAATGATGTGCTAAGGGAGGGTAATCACTGTAATGAAAACAAAAACAACTAAAACTGTTCATGCTCATGTAGGATTCTGGGGCTTGATGGTTGTGTTTTTGAGCAGTTTATTCTGGCCCTTAATACAATGTATAAGGAGAGAAAATCGCTCATTCAGCCTAAAGTGGTCATTTTATTATCCGAGTAGCGACAACAAAGGCGCTGATCAGCTTCGCGGTTACCGCGAAGCTGATCTGCGTCTTTGTTTTCGCCTTTGCAGTTTGTTGGTTTTCCCATGAGGCGGCTCATTTCTCAGGAGTTTGATAATAACTTTTCCCAGAAAGGTGTCTCCTACACTTAATCTGCCCAGTGTAAACAAGGAGTCCCAACAAAAAATGGGATATGAAGCTGTTGATTTTAGAAACATTATCCTCAGTCCCCTTACCTTTGCACCTTATCTGATGGAAATTAGCTGACATTGGTCTACCCTATCAAAAGATAATTGAGTCCTCCGTATAACCACCCATCATTAATATTCATTTTTAAATTCACCATTCAAACATTAGCTAACGGTTAATGACGGTTTGACAACAAGGGGTTAGACAAACAAACCAACACGTGCTTTTTACAGGTAGATATAGGTGCAAAAACACAATGTTTGTCTAAGGAAATAGGGGTTATACCTTGCTGGCGGAGGAGTCAATTGTAAACTTTTCTATAATACTGTATTGTATCATAATTATACAGTACAACTTCCTCATGACCAACCCACCTTATGAATATTCATATCTATATTAATGTAAATCAGTCAGACGTAAGACAACTCAAGCATGATGTCAAACAGTGCAGATAACCTATACACAGCCTAGAGGAATGTTCTTATTATAGTAGAGACTATGTGCTAGAGTGGGCGTAGTGATTCATAGTAAAAGCCTAGGCAGAATCAATAAGGAAATAGTTAATCAGCTGTGTTCAGACTGAATGGAATACTTTTATCACACATTTATATAATATTATTTATTTTGTTGTTGTTTTACAGAACTGGTTGTAAGGAGATCAAAATGTTCAGTTTTCACAAACCAAAAATATATCGGAGCAATAATGGATGCTGTATCTGCCGAGCCAAATCCTCGAGCTCCAGATTCACTGACAGTACAAAATATGAAGAAGAATTTGAAAAATGTTTTCGGATTAGAGAGAGAAGATCAGGGGAAATTTGTAACGCTTGTGTACTGTTGGTGAAAAGGTGGAAGAAATTACCTGATGGAACAAACAGACATTGGAATCATGTAAGTATATGTATTTAAAAATGTTTATTTATTATGTAATTGAATTACTGAGTCTGAAACTGTTTGAGAAAAATGAGTTAACTACATGTTCATGAGATTGCCTATTTAGAATCTTCTTTAAATTTCTTCTTCATTCTTTTATGATATAATGAAAATGTTTGTGTTTGTTCTGTTATATGAATCAAAACGAAAGGCTTGTCTCCAAATTAAAATACATGAGCCGCCTCGTGGGAAAACCAACAATGTGGTTTCCGAACAGGTCTGACACAAATCAGGCTGTACAGTCACAGAAGCAGGCTAGAAGCTTGAAATTTCGGATTTAAGAAGAAGGGGAACTGTACTATCCGTGTAGCGAAAACAAAGACGCTGATCAGCTTCGCGGTCACCACGAAGCTGATCTGCGTCTTTGTTTTCGCATATGCAGATTGTTGGTTTTCCCATGGGGTGGCTCACATGTACAGACATTCAGACAAGGAAGGGTTCAAGTCTGAAATGTCTGCTCAGTCTTCGTAGGAGTTTAACCTAAAACTTTGTATTGTGTCATCTCAAGTTTTTTAAACAGGACAAATGTCAGATCAATGGAACAGTTCTTCGAGAAGCCTGCACCAAGTAACATTTCTCATCCAATTATTTTAGATTGACAAACAGAAAACTAACATATTTTTTAAGTTAGGCCTGACAGTATGACTGGTAGTTGGTTACTAAATATGTACTGGTGGCAACTGATAATTACGTAACAGTGGTAGGTCTGCACCAGTATTTCCTCATTAATAGTGGTAATTATGACAGCTGTCAGTGAAAATGACATCCTCAGGCCAACTGGACTGTCACAGACCAACACCAGTGGACAAGTATAGCCCCCAAGACAGCTGGACTGATCCTCTGATCAATACAGTAATGTTCATAAATTTCGGGTCACTAAAAGTATTTCTGTCTGTTGTAAGTCCCCTATAGATTTTCGGGTCACTAAAAGTATTTCTGTCTGTTGTAAGTCCCCTATAGAAAATTGGTTGTGTCCTGTCATCTCACATTTGAATTCTGGTTGCTCAGACATGTCAGAACATCCAAATATTTGGTTGGGCTAATGGACATTGTTTCCATAAGTCGGTGTTACTGTCATATAAATAAATACAATTAAAATTTTATAGGGTGTTCCTAAACAACAAAATCTGGTATGACAAATATTTGGCAAGAGAGCTTCAGTTACATACAGTAGTCAAGTGAAATATTTCACAACCAGGTCAAGTGTGCAATCAGCCGCTAAGGTTAGTCACACGTCGTGACACGGAAATGTGACATCACAAACTACGATTATTTTGACAATTCATTTTGACGATAAAATAGGTCAGTTATGGCCTTTTGTGGTGAAATACATACATATCGCATATGGGCAATAGTACAACTATAAATGACAATTTTGATGTTTGGGTCAAATATCATATTGATCAATGACTCAGTTTTATCTAGGTAACTACAAAGTGTTTATAAATTATTTGACCCATTTTCAAGTTAATTATAATCCCTATGTCATAATGGTGTTATTGACTTATTAGTCAATAAAAGTTTATGTAAACAGGTGAAAAGACAGCTTTTATTACAAGGATTGTTCTTTGTTGACCATGAAACTTTGACCTTTGCCTTGTGCTTGCCCTCAAGTGGTAAATGACCACAAGATTCAGTCACAATCTACTTGAAACATTCTTCAAATTGCTGACATGTCAATATACCTAGCTTAGTTACTTTGTTGATTTGACAGACAAAGTGTTACACCCATGTCAGTCATGTCACTGCTGAAATTTCCTCCCAGGTCCCCTAGGCCTGACATCTTCTGACTCATCCAGTAAATTGATCTGATTGGCAGGAGAGAAAAAAAGTTTGATTGATTTTAGTAGCTGATTGCCAATTAGTGAAAATGCTATACTTGGCACTTGACCTAGGTGAGCTGTCGGTTAAAGATAAAAAAGTTTACATATTCTAGAAACTTGAAACCAATGGCAAGTTACAATCTAAGCGGATGGACATGGTTAGTTAATAGTTATGTCTCAGTCTCTCAAATTGTGCCCTATAGTGCACATGTTCCTTGGCATTCAATAATGTTTGCTTAAAATTTAAATCCATTCTATTGTCATCATGAGATCATAGCTGTTTTTCAAAATGATTAAACTATGTTTATGACATAATGATAATTTTTGGTGACTATTATAAAATGTAACAATTTGTAGTTCCTGGTTCAAAGTATACATTTCGGGTAATTTATCTAAATCATGGGGGCTGTTTCTGAGAAGACTATTTTTAAAGCCTACTCACTAAAGTTACTGTTTTATTTTAAAAAATGTCTCTTGAAAGTTTTGAAATTTCACAATCTTATTGAAAGTTCAGTCTTATTGAAAGTTCAAAATCTTACTGAACATTCAAAATTGTTATTAAAGCACTATTTCTTCTTTATCCCCCACTTCTCCTCTAAAGTCTTAACCCAGTAGGTCCATGACCAGTGAGACAGCTGTTTTACCCATCAGCCCTGTTAGATTGGTTTTGTTATCACTTATCCATAATCATTTGCCAATTTGCTGGTGTACTCATATTGACATGTGTGTATTGATGAGCATAAAGGTCTGTGAACTGTTGAACCGCCATGCCAGGCCAACTGGTCAGTTGTGGTCAAGCTTAGTAGAGGCTCAACAGGGGTAATCAATAAATTGGTCAGTGGCCATAATGTTTTGTCTGAGTAAAAATAACTTCTGTCCAAAGAAAGCAAATTTCACTTTTTTTTTTTATTTCGTTTTTCACTATTTAGGTGTCACTTGTAACTACTCTTATTAAGGTTGGTCTTGCTGATGTCTCTGACTCTACCGTCTATACATGTACTTGCACACATATATTAGTTAATATTGAGCAGGATCAATTTCTATATAAAGTACATGTAGGTCAACTCAAAACATGTTTCACTTCCTGTCATTGTGATGGACAGATAATATCATCAAACCCCCTTAAGGAAGAATATAAAACCCTTCCTTTGACTGCACTATGCAATATTGCGCAATAACACAATTAACCGATATAATTCAATAGATGTTTATGAAGGCATGAATGTTTTATTGATCAGATGTACTGAATGGCACTGTTTTTCCAGTATGATAATGTGATAGAAATTTATCACAAGTCTTACACATGCACTAAGGATTCCATTGATTTATTGATTGAAATCTAGGAACATTGGAACTTATCTGGTCATGATGCAGAAATTTCTAACTCTTTGAAATGTCATGAGCAAAGCTACAAACTTGCTTTATGCCTTGGCTTGTCACTTTCACATCTATCTGCATGTATGTTTTAAACAAAATGGATATACATGTATAACTAAGAAGACACTTTGGCATAGTGGTTAAACCACTCGCCATGTAAACCAGGGGTCTGCAGGTTTGATCCTGGGCTTTTCATCTTCAGTTTTTTTTTGATGAAACTTAAAACCTTGGTCCCATCTCTATGTCATAGTGTTGAATGGGGTGTAGTAAAATTTGCTTTAGTAAATTAGTATCAACAACACATAGTTCAATTCACTCAGACAGACAGGCTTGCCATACAAACATAAAACTAAAAGTGCTTCTTTTATGGGAGCATTGATGGCATTCTTGCATAGTTTCTTACCATTATTCAGTCTCATCAGGAAAACATGTCCGTGTAATGTATACCCCCTTAAACCCCACTTCTTATCGCACCTGCTTATAGCAGGGTGCGATATAGGAGTTCAAATTTCTGTCCGTCCGTACGTTCGTTCGTTCATCTGTTCGTTCGTTCGTCCGTCAACATTTACGTCGAAGTTTAGTTTTCTCGACATCAGAGATAGCTGCGAGTCTGAAACCTTGTATAGTAATTGTCCCTGACATACCCTTCAAGTACGCACCTTAACCCGGTGCCCTTGACCTATATTTTACGGTCCATTGACTTTGAAAATTTTTACGTCGAAGTTTTGTCAACATTTACATCGAAGTTTGGTTTTCTCAACATCAGAGATAGCTGCGAGTCTGAAACCTTGCATAGTAATTGTCCTTTACATACCCTTCAAGCACGCACCTTAACCCAGTGCCCTTGACCTATATTTCACGGTCCTTTGACTTTGAAAATTTTTACATCGAAGTTTGGTTTTCTCGACATCAGAGATAGCTGCGAGTCTGAAACCTTGCATAGTAATTGTCCTTGACATACCCT
Organism: Rugalucina vietnamica; assembly: GCA_964017185.1. Lineage (NCBI taxonomy): Eukaryota > Metazoa > Mollusca > Bivalvia > Lucinida > Lucinidae > Rugalucina > Rugalucina vietnamica. The sequence continues at coordinate 55,659,182 of OZ024874.1, read as the reverse complement.
TCAAGCACGCACCTTGACCCGGTGCCCTTGACCTATATTTCACGGTCCACTGACTTTGATAATTTTTACGTCAAAGTTTGGTTTTCTCCACATCAGGGATAGCTGCAAGTCTGAAACCTTGCATAGTAATTGTCCTTGACATACCCTTCAAGCACGCACCTTAACCCGGTGCCCTTGACCTATATTTCACGGTCCACTGACTTTGAAAATTTTTACGTCGAAGTTTGGTTTTCTCGACATCAGAGATAGCTGCGAGTCTGAAACCTTGCATAGTAATTGTCCTTGACATGCCCTTCAAGCACGCATCTTGACCAGGGCTCTTGAACTATATTTCACGGTCTATTGACTTTGCCCGATGCAGGTGCGATATTGACCTCCGCGGAGTTCTTGTATATAGTAAAACTGGGGTACGCAGGGGTATACCTATTTTTCTTATTTTTGCTCCAAAACATAGATTGTGGGTACTCGTTAGAACCGCCTCGCTCTAATGTGTACCCACAATCTATGTTTTGAGCAAAAATAAGAAAAATATCGAAATTTTTCTGATGAAATTTTCAATTTTTATAGGTGAAAAAAATCTCTATATATTGCATGGACAAGTTTTCGTAATGTGTAATGTAAGTCTGTATAGTGTTATGGTTGTAATGGGCAGACTTACCATTCTTCATGATGGGACAAACCATTTTCATATTCAGAAATGTCTCGGTCAGGTGGGTGGTGGTTGTATGGGATGATCTCAAAATATTAGTCTTGACAAGCATACAGATTCTACAGTACTGATTGTCTAGAACATATGAGCCACCTCATGGGAAAACCAACAATGTGGTTTACGAACAGGTCCGACACAAACCGACCTGTACAAGCACAGAAAAAGCTAGAAGCTTGAAATTTCGGATTAAAGTAGAAGAGGAATTGTACTATCCGAGTAGCGAAGACAAAGGCCCTGATCAGCTTCGCGGTTACCGCTTCGCGGTTACCGCTTCGCGGTTACCGCGAAGCTGATCTGCGTCTTTGTTTTCGCCTATGCAGATTGTTGGTTTTCCCATGGGGCGGCTCATATCTTCCCCAAGGCACACACATACATATATTCATTACACGAGATGATCTTGTGTCATGTTTAGCCAAGAGGTGTTCTAAAGAAAGTTTGCTTTGATCATGATTTGACAGGTTAATTGTCAATATTGGGAGTGACCTATTAAGTTTGACTGATCATTCAAAACTTATGGGGCAATTAAATTAATGCACTGTATTTTCACTCCTTATGAACTTTTATGTGATCTTCATTGGTTTTAATATAATTATGGATGACTATTTAAACAAGTATTACAACATTCTGAGTTTCTCTTTGCTTTCAGGTTGTAGACGCGCGAGCAGGGCCAGGAACTAAGTCCACCCTGAAGATCAAGAACAAGTTGAGTCCCTCCATGCACAAGTACAAATCACCGCTCAAGACTAAGAGATCCTCACAGACCTTCAGATCCATTCCCAGTCCCAGTCCAGAAGAACTGTCAGGTAATGAATCAGAAATATGTTGTACCGGTACTTAATACAGGGGGGTGGTAGCCTAGTGGATGGTTGGCTCTTGACTGAGAGGTTAAGGGTTTGAATGCTAATGGATCTGAGTCCTTGAGCAAGATATATTACATGTATGTGTACTTCCCAATTCCCATAGTACTGGTAAAGTATCCATTATATGTAGTTGTTGTGTCCAACATGACTGAAAAATGTTAGCAGTGACATTAAGCAATGAAAAATTATTACCTGGAATGTTTGATGGAGAAAACCTGTCCCCAGAGTTTCTTTTCAGGTCTGCAAGGGTGGACTGGAATCTCAAAGACTAGCCTAATTTTGAGTGAATGAACCCCCTTTACATTCACCATACATGTATGTTTTATGAGCCCCTGGAAGAAACAGATTTCTAGCTATCTTTAGCCTTTGTATAAGATAACTGTAAAGTTCTGCTATAAATCACCTAAAATGGTCAAGGAGAACTTGCCTTATCTAAAGTACAGGTTACACTGCTTTGTAGAAAGAAGGCATTGACCAATATTTTTTGAAGGCCAAGTATGGAGAAAACCAACATATGCGAAAACAAAGGCACAGATTAGCTTCACAGTGATTGCGAATCTGACCAGCGCCTTTGTTTTCGCTACACAGACAGTACAATCCCTCTACTTTCTAAATCCAAAATTCTCAGCCTGTATCTGTCTTCTGTGGCTGTACAGCCCGGTTTGTGTCAGACCTGGTCTGAAACCACACTGTTTTCTCATGTTGCGGCTCATTTTTTGAAGGCCAAGTGTAGAAAGGTCAATGAACTCGGCAAAGCCTCGAGAGATTTGTCAGCTACTCCTCCAGCCTCACCGACTTTTACCAAAGTACTAGATATATTGATTTTGGTGGAGAAAAAAACGGAGATTAAGTGCCTTTTCATAAAACATCTCACTGGCTAATTACTGATCTTGCTGATAATTAGAATTTTAAATGGGCTTGGGCTATGTGAGTCTTGTTCATAAATATAGAAACCCTTTATGTCTTGTTTTGGACCAGTCTATACAGCTGAAGAACATGATTGTCTTGATACTTGAAACTTTTAACTGTCTAGACACGGTCAGCATCAAGGTCATAATCAGCCTGCGCCCTATAACATGTACCTGTCATTTGTATTCCCAGCTCCCGGGGAATAGCGGGGCTTTTAACTTTTCAATTTTTAAAGCCCGGTAATAGCCCGGTCCTGCAGGGTCAGATTTGTGGTAAAATCTGCTGGGACTCATCAGAGGTTAAATCCTGGCACTTTAGCCCCGCTGTGTCCCAGCTATCCCCGGCCCTAGGGGGGCCTGGGATCCAAATGACTGGTGCATTAGATCTACTCCCTAAAATAAGTAATGTTTGATGTGGATTATCTCATGTAATATCTGAAAACATGACAATACATGTCAATGCATGTGTATGGAAATGCAGGAAAATTCCAATCAATTATTTCTCTCATTTCCTGAATGTGCCCCTTAAACACCATTCCAATTGGAAATCTCATTAACTTCTTTGCTGTGAAGGATTTTTCAGAAATTGTGTTAACCATAGCAACCAGCTTATAAATTGGTTCTAAAGTTTCTGGTAGAATCTGCATGTAGTTTTAGGATAAGACATCTATACTTCATGGGTTTTGAAGGTTTATATTCATTCTAACATTGCATGTTTCAAGCCTCTTAGCAAACTCAGTTTGTTTTGTATATTAACTCATTTAAGTCTGGAAACCTTTTTATGGGACATAGGCAAACAGTAAAGCCCCAGATGGGACACCGCAGAACACGGTGTCCCATCTGGGGCTATACTGTTTGCAAAGAGGGTTTTCATCAAATTAAAAATCACTCCTGATGCCCCTAAAAATGAATCTGTCAAAAAATGGCTCAAGGTTGTTGGTTTGGTTTCTATGTCCAGCACTTTGTTTCACTAGGATGATAGGATCTTTGTTTGACTGTAGCTGTGGTGAGACATTAAACCATCAAACTAGTAATGCACTAGTCATTTGTAACCAAGGACCCCAGGCCAGGGGAATAGCAGGGTCTTTGACTTTTGGTCCAGCAAATCCCCCCTAAAAGCCCCACCTTGCGGGGACTGCTCGTTGGTAAAACCAGTGCTGTTTTCCCCGGCAGCCTACTATTTTTTCATTCACGGCCTTTTTTTCATACATAAAGCACACCCCGGGTATTTCCCCTGCATTGCCGTGGCAAAACTTTGGCCACAGCCCCGCTCATTTCCATGGCTATCCCCCACCCTCCCTGGGCATGTGCGGGGGGGGGGGGGGGGGGGGGGGGGGGGGGGGGCATGGTTATAAATGACTTGTGGATGAAGAATGAACATCATGTACTGTACTGGTTGGTGAATTTCATAGGTTATGTCTAAAACATACGTCATTGAATATATTTTCTTGGAGTTCAAAATGAGACGTGGAATAGAAATAAGAAATGGACACGAGTAGACTTACATTTTTCTTTGAATCATATTATGTAATATACAAGCGTTCCTGATATCAAAATGTAATAAGTTCAACAACCCATCTCATTTCCACTGTCCATTAATCTACCGGTATGGTCAATGACAAAGTCTGTTTTGCTTCATGCGGATGTTCACACTTTCATAAGCTGTTGGAATCCACTAGCCATGAGATCAATTTTTCTCTCCATCTTCTATGTGATTATCACTGGCTAGTGAGAGAGGACATTGGCTTTCTTCATCAGTGTATAAGCTGCATCCTGTGGAAACCTGCATATGCGAAAACAAAGATGCAGATCAGCTGTGCAGTAACTGCACAGCTGATCTGTATCTTTATTTTGCATCACTGATAGTATAATCCCTCCTTGTCTTAAATCCAAAATTTCAAGCTGCTAACCTTTCTCTGTGACTGTACAGGCTGGTTTGTGTCACACCTCGTCAGAAACGGAGAGGACAGTTTTTCTTGCCACATGACTTGACTGGTGTATAAGCTGCATTCCCTGCAGTTTAATGATGGGGGTTACTGACCAGTGAGAGGTTGACCTGAACTGACCCCAGATTCTGTCCTCCAGCAGGGGTCAACATCTGTCCATGACAGACTAGGTCCTTTAAATAGTAAATGGTGAAGACCCAGACCATTGCTTTGCTATACAGCCACCCCGTTGGGAAAACCAACCATGTGGTTTCCTACCAGGTCTGACACAAACTGACCTGTACAGTCACAGAAAAGAGCTAGAAGTTTGAAATTTCGGATTTAAGTAGAAGTGGAACTGTACTATCCGAGTAGCGAAAACAAAGGCGCTGATCAGCTTCGCGGTTACTGATCTGCGCCTTTGTTTTCGCCTAGGCAGATTGTTGGTTTTCCCATGTGGCGGCTCATATTTTACCTTATACTGGCTACATGTGCAAAATGCAGTTTTGCTTTGGTGACTGGGGAAGTCTCAGGGTTAACATCTGCCCTGATTGTTTGGGTGGGAAGGCGTTTGACCTCTGGTGATAAAACCCAGGCACGCAGATTAGCAAGATTGTAGGGTTGATACCAGAACTGTATTGAAATTTATGGTTGTTTTATGGGGTTTAGATATCCATTGATACCCATATCATTATATTGTAGCTTTAATACTCTGTTAACTCTAAAATCTTGATTGCCTATAAAACCTTAATTGGTCATATGCTTTTACACCAAATGTGTCTTATTCAGTGGTTTATGAATGATTGTACTTTGTGTCTTGTTTAAGGCTACTTGCCTTTGCTCAGTCTTACTGGAAATAGCTTAGTCATAGGGGCACCACCCTAAGTGAACAAAGAGACTCATTCTTTTGATGTTGCTGAGGCTTAAATAAATGTACAAACCCAGGTCATGTCCTTGGGTCATGTGTTTGGTTCCCCTATGGTATAACATACATCAGTTCTGCTTGTTGTAGGTATGTATACAGAATATACAAACAATACATGGCTGCTTCTGCAGCTAGACATATGGCTAGGCTTGCTCAGGTCAGTCATATTCTGATTTATTCAGGGTGGTCTGTTGGTTTCTTTTCAAACTAGGTTAAGTAGTTGTTGAAAATTTGCTTTCCAATGGAGCTGAGAGCTGCAGCCGACCTCTGCCTTTCCATCACAGCACAAGTATGATGATAGGAACAATATGAGCCGCATCGTGAGAAAACCGGATTTTTGCCTAGGCGAAAACAAAGGCGCAGGTCAGCTTCGCGGTAACCGCGAAGCTGATCAGCGCCTTTGTTTTCGCTACTCGGACAGAACAATTCCTCTTCTACTTAAATCCGAAATTTCAAGCTTCTAGCTCTTTTCTGAGCTTGTACAGGCCGGTTTGTGTCGGACCTGGTCGGAAACCCCGAAGACCGGTTTTCTCGCGTCGAGGCTCATATGTCACGTGCCTGGAACTGTTGACCTATATTCTGCAGCAAGTTGTCAGCCAGCTAAAAATCAATGCTGCCAGACTAACCTATATTTAGCTTCGGGAATTATTCTTGGAGTCAATATTCTCTAGTACAGCATTCTCTTGATCAATATACTACACTCAATATGCCGTAACCCATTATTGCCTATGGTTTCTGAAAAAAAATATTGATATATGAACACTGAACAGCTCCTGAATATGGCAAACATTTGTACCTTTTGAAACATGACAGATAAAGCCATTGATATGGAATTGTTGGCCTCTCAAACCAGACACCTTGGCATATACTGGACACAACAACTCTTCAAGGTAGAGCTCTTTTTTAGCTTTGGATGATCGGAGGACATACCCCCTACAGTGCAAAAAGTCCTGCTTGTTTACAGAGAACATACCCCTATAGTGCAAAAAAGTCCAGCTTGTTTACAGACAACATACCCCTTTAGTGCAAAAAGTCCTGCTTGTTTACAGAGAACATACCCCTTTAGTGCAAAAAGTCCTGCTTGTTTATGCTAAATAGAATACATGAATTATATTGATAGAGAATTAAAGAAGATCTTGAAAATGGGATGAGTGTGCTCAGTATATACCATTATTCAATAAATTGAAACTTGTTTACAGTATTACATAGCTCTCATCCTAATATGACAACTTTTACAGTATGAGATAATCATCTGGTTCCATCCTCTAAACTAAGTCATCAATGTGGGAGGCAAGACTTGTGTTATACATGTATATAGCAGTCTGTTCTGATATGATATTGAAAGAATTTTGATGGCACAAACATAATTTTGGCAGCCTGTTAGTCTGATAAACCTTGTGGTTTTCTTTGTCAAGATCTGGAGGAATAAACATCAATATTTCAAGGGGGATTATATGATTTCTGCTGCACTTTCTGCACTTATTGGCATGTCTTAGGGAACAAAAAGTTCTGCATGATGCAAATAGAATTGTGCTTAAAGGGCTACAACTCTGCAATTAGAAAATTTCATGTGTTGATCAGTATTCATTTTGAGTCTGTAGTTGATCAGCCTATGCAAAAAATGCTAATCCCTGCTGAATCATCATTGCCATGATTGGTCACAGAATTTGTATTTTTTTTACAGGTCTCACTTGTTTGCAGTGTTAAAATGAATCAATATATCTTTAGATGGAATAGAACATTAATCTTATAATTGTAAATTTTCTGCATAAGAAAACCAGCAAAATGCTTGGGCGAAAACAAAGGCGCAGATCAGCTTCACAGTAACTGTGAAGCTGATCAGCACCTTTGTTTTTGCTACACAGATGGTACAATTCCTCTACTGTCTAAATCCAAAATTTGAAGCTTCTAGCCATCTTCTGTGCTTGTACTGTTCGATTTGTGTAGGACCTGGTCAGAAACGCCGAAGACCGGTTTTCTCACGACGCGGATCAAATGTCTTTTTTTTTCTGCTTGCAGGTAATGAAGACAGTTTAGACAAATCCGACATATTTTCCCAGACCATGTCAGACAGTGAAGACTCTGACAATGAGAACAGTCAGAACCTATCCAGCAAACATATCAACCGACGAAAGATTCCCGAACAACAATTCAGTCCATTCCTCGATCTCACATACTGGAAAAAGTAAGTACTCCCAATCCCCACCAACTGTGATTTACAGACACACGCTAGCTATGAGAGCCTGTAGCAGAGTGGTTGATGCCTTGGACTCCAGATCTAGAAGTCTGGGGTTCAATCTCAGCTGACGCGGAGGTTGTGTCTTTAACGTATGATACATTTACACGCAAGCCTTCCCCTCTTCACATGAGAAAGCTACTAGACAATGAGCCGTCTCATTATAAAAGTAACAATGTGGTTTCCGAACAGGTCTGACACAAACCAAGCGGTACAAGCACAAAAGATGGCTAGACGCTGGAAATTTTAGAGAATTGTACTATTCATGTAGCGAAAACAAAGGCACTGATCTGCAAAGCTGATCTGCGCCTTGGTTTTCGCATATGCAAATTGTTGGTTTTTTCATGAGGCGGCTCAATTAATGACCACTTTAATACATTTTAAACCTGCTAGACTTGTAACATGGTCTGCATACATAAAAAAACCTGATTGAGAAGAAAGATAGAATTGCCCTTCTTGAATTTAAATTTGCACCAGTTTTATAAATATAACAAGTTATATCATTGACTGAGCGGCGCCATGAGAAAATCGGAGTTTTGCCTGGGCGAAAACAAAGGCGCAGATCAGCTTCGCAGTAACTGCGAAGCTGATCATCGCCTTGTTTTCGCTGCACGGATAGTACAATCCCTCTTCTTCTTAAAACTGGAATTTCAATGTTCTAGCCTTCTTACGTGACTGTACAGGTCGGTTTGTGTCGTGCCTGGTCGGAATCCCCCGAAGACCGGTTTTCTCGTGTTGCGGCACAATTATTAAATGTGCAAGTAGGTCAGTACAGGTTGTAACCATTTTAGGTTAGGTTTAATGAGTCTCATCTGACAGGACCTGTCAACCTAGGCTAAATATAATGTATCCTCTGATGAGTGTACCTTACATACAGTTACTAGACTGTAAATAGTAGACAAAAAACACATTTTAGGTGTAAGAATAGTCAGCGTGACATTGTTATAATTTTTTTTTTCCTGAAATAGATACCGTGCACTGTGACTATTACTTTGACCGCGTTTTTGCTGTTGCTGAATGTTTTGATGCATCTATGAAAATCTCTATCTGATATACAAATGTATGTGAACTTTGTTATGATCTTGTTTACTTGATGGTTGGATTGGTTTGTTTTCTGACAAAGGCACTACACAGTCTGATCCAAGGTTGCTGATCACAATTACTTTCACTTAATCTGGGGCCTTCCCTAAAAGCTTACTGATGTTCATTTGATTTGATGAAAGAGGCTTGTAAACGTCTGAGTGTTCATTTCCCTTGTAACTAAGCCCTTCCTTTTGTCCTTCAATGTAAACATACTGATTTTAGAATGTTGACTCCATGAGCCACGTCATGAGAAAACCGGATTTTTGCCAATGCGAAAACAAAGGCGCAGATCAGCAGATCAGCTTCGCAGTAACTGCGAAGCTGATCAGCGCCTTTGTTTTCGCTACACAGATAGTACTATTTCTCTTCTTCTTAAATCCGAAATTTCAAGCTTCTAGCCTGCTTCTGTGACTGCTCAGACCGGTTTATGTCAGACCTGGTCGGAAACCCCGAAGACTGGTTTTCTCGCGCCGTGGCTCACTTCATATCAATATTATGGCTCCAACAGTGATTGATTTCTGTTCCATTCATACATCATCAATATTTGATGACAGAACTAAATAGATGTGTTTGAACAGCTGATTTGTAATCCTGACATAATAAGTCAATGAATGGAATTATGTTGAGTCATTGTGTTGGGAAGGAAACAAAAGAAAGTAGGTGAGCTATGATGACCAGGAACTGTTACAATCAAAAACCATACCCAGTGGCAAGAAAGGGACACAACTTTGAACTTTACCACCTGAAATTACATACAGATGCAAAGCTGACGCTTAAAATGGCATAATACATTGGCCAAGACAGCAGCTTTTGGAAAGTTGTCCTTTAATCCTTATGAGGTCAAACAAAGTTTTAGATCTAACAGTATTAAAGTCTACTTGGATTCATGCCTGTACTTGCTAAATGTAAACAAGCCAACTTTTTGTAAACAAAGAGCAATAATTTCACACTGCAGTCTATGAGTAGTGCACTTCTATAGAGCATATATCATAAGTTCATAACACCACCTACAGTTTTCACCTAGTTTTACCTGAGCCGCGAAGCGAGAAAACCGGTCTTCGGGGTTTCCGACCAGGTCTGACACAAACCGACCTGTATAGTCACAGAAGATGGTTAGAGGCTGGAAGTTTTGGATTTAGGAAGAAAAGGAACTGTACTGTCTGAGTAGCGAAAACAAAGGCGCTGATCAGCTGTGCAGTTACTGCACAGCTGATCTGCGCCTTTGTTTTCGCATAGGCAAAAATCTGGTTTTCTCACGATGCAGCTAACCTATCATTCTCAACATCTTCCATGTGCAAACAGATAGTCAGCCACAGCATTAGAAAAAAATAGTGTTTGGTTACTCTCCCACTCGTGTAACTAGTTGCAGATTACTCGCCCACTCATGTAACTAGCTTTGCATAAAAAATCTTGAAATTTATCTCTAGATGGCAAATGCATATGAAATACTTTCATGACCGCAAACAACAAAAGCATCAACATAAACTAATGATCTGCACCAGTTTTCATCTTGCATAAAACAGGATTTTCGGAGATTGTGTAAATGATAATTTTGAGCTATATTTACATTGCTTCAAGCACAAAGGAAAAGGAAAAAGGTGGATAATTTACGAGGTCATTCTGCCATGCTTTGGGACAGCAGACCTTCAGAAGTGTACTTTAACTTACAGTATGATTTAGTGTCATGTTTCTCTTGAGGGGAATGAAATTTCTCTTTGAGTAATTCCATTGATTTTCAGGTTTAATACATTGATTTTCTGCTAAACAAGAGCCCTGATGTATTCCATTACTAAAAGAAAAGTACCTCATTACATTCAATCATTAGGTCAGTATATCATGCCCCCCATCTGTGCCTGGTTTATCTAACCTAACTGTTTATCTGCCATCTGTTAGGAGTCTGTCTGGTAGAGCCACACTTATCATCTCATCTCAAGTTACACCAGAACTGGGTGCTGAAAAAGCCTGGCTCCAGTTTTCTCAACATGCCAGTCACAAGCCAGACCCTGTAGCCACAGGGGCCATGTCTTGTTCATATAGTGACTCTACTGCACTACTGTTAAAGATGAAAAATTAAAGAACACCTTTGTGTTGGTTTCATAGCTGATCTGTGCCTCTATCTATTTTTCACATATTTTCTTCAAGAAAATTCAGGTTTTGACACCATATGGCTCAGCTGAGCTCCTGTATTGCACTGCTTTGCCCATATTTAGCTCCATCCCAGCAGGGAGCTCTAACATCTCAGGAACTGGGGATTATTTCTGATAACTTGGAGGATGAATATTGAGTTGAGTAACTGATGAGTTAATGGTGTTCTTGTCTGTTTTATGTTACAATTCTGTTTTATATCAGGTTAATGACCCTATATATAACAATGAAAATTACATGATTCTGTTTTTAAATACCCAGTAGCTGTCTTATATGAGCCGCGCCATGAGAAAACTGGATTTTTGCCTGGGCGAAAACAAAGGCATAGATCAGCTTCGCAGTAACTGCGAAGCTGATCAGCACCTTTGCTTTCGCTACTCGGATAGTATAATTTCTCTTCTTCCCAAATCCGAAATTTCAAGCTTCTAGCCATCTTCTGTGCTTGTACAGCTCGGTTTGTATCAGACCTGTTTTCTCGCGCCGGGGCTCATATGATAGGGGTGAATTAGAGCTGACAAGGAAGAGTGCTTCAAGGAAGTGTTTGATAGCTACCCCTTTCCATTATCTTTGTCAATGATTACTGGGATACAAGATTCATTTTGTGCTTTTACATCAAACTTTACACCCTCATACATTAATCTGGGGCTTCTCAGGGCTTTGTCACTTTGATTTTCCATTTCTCAAATTGACAATTAATATTTTTCATGTCAGAGTTTTGCTTGACATTATTCCTTGGTACTAGAGGTCAATAACTTGTCATAACCAACATAATTTATTTCATTGTTCCCAGATGATCTCAATTTACCAGTCTTTTCTACATAATGAATGGCAAAAATGTAGGTCAGTGTGTAAAACTGTTAAAAGTACATTGTTGTCCTAGCTGAACTGTTTCAAAGGTCTTTGATCTTGATGTGTTTTATTACAAGGAAGCTAGGAGATTTTTTTAAGGATTTTTTTTTATCATCTTCAACCATTATAACTCAGCTTCCTTGTGGTGCACTTCTGGTTTGACTGCATGAGGATGGTATCAGATGATGAGCCCCTGGCCTTGTAAACCAGGGTTGTGGTTTCAATCCTGAGCTTCTCAAGTTTATTGGATGAGGTCTGAGCCCGAGTGAGGTCCCATCTACATACGACCTTGGCTGTTAACTGGGGATGTAAAGCACAAAATCAAACAACCAAGCAACTGTCTTTGACTGCCTTCTGGTGATAGGGTGTTCTATCCTTCCTTGAAAGGGTCTTACTATATGGCAATATCTTGTTTCTTTTGATAGAGTTTGGCCACACAGTATGGTATATAAAGGCAAGAAATTGAACAAAATTTGTTCAGCCAGCTTGATACTGTTATCTTGGTTCTTAATCTCTATCAAAACATATCTCTGCAGTATTGCAGGGTCATGTTTATATGTTCTCTCGGACAGTTCCAAAGTAACATAAACATTGTATATACTAAGCCTCTCTATGTTGAAGTTACAACTTGCTTTCAAAGTGTATGTGTGACTACCTTTAATATTCAAAACCTGCACATTTCACTTTTAGTATACATTTGTTGCGACAAATAAAAAGGACAACAAAAATGCTTCAATTTGTTGAATTTGGTGGGTATACGTTATAAAACATGAAGATAGCATTATGTTAGCTTTAACTTTTTATCAGTTCTTGCCAATTTTGTCAGTTAGTATAAATGATCTTTCACTTGAAATGCTTTCATAAACATTTAACCAGCCTTGTCATGAAAATGTTTGGCAATACAGGTACAGTTAGAAAAATAATCACATGAAGTGGTCGTTTTTGAGCAAATTTTCTGAAATCGGACTTATATTCCTCACTGCACAGTGAATCCTTAATCTGTAGGTAAGGGAGGGCTGCTCACACCATCCATTGGAAAAATGTTCATAAATTGACAAACATCATTCATTGATTCATGTACAATCCCATGTGTAGAGATAGAAATGATAACATTCATCCTTTTACATTGATTTATGATGATTGCAGCCCCAGATATCTGTAAATCTCTGTATCCTGCTGACCAGGCATGATCTAACCATTGTTCTATTACACAGTGGCACATCTGCTGTTGCAGCTGGTAAGATATGAGCCACGACGTGTGAAAACCGTGTGAAAACCGTGTGAAAACCGGGCTTCAGAATTTCAGACCAGGTCCGAAACAAACCGACCTGTACAGTCCAAGAAATAGACTAGAAGCTAGAAATTTTGGATTTAAGTAGAAGAGGGATTTACTATCTGTGTAGCGAAAACAAAGGAGCTGATTAGCTTCGCAGTTACTGTGAAGCTGATCTGCGCCTTTGTTTTCGCATATGCAAAATGTTGCTGTTCTCATGATGCGGCTCATATGATAAGATAAACCTGATCAAACATATGTTGTGCAAAAATATGAAATGGCTGCCATAATTTGATCCATGGGGTGCGGGAGCATTAGGAACACCAAAGGTGTGAAAGATTTATCATCTCTCTACATACTTCCTACTTATTTCAATGTGTGAAATCACTTATTAACTGATACCCTGTTTAGACTAGAGTTTTAAATCGAATCGAATCCGAATTCGCTTCGAATTAACTGTTTACATTAGAAGTTCTAATTCGAATTAAAAAACTAATTCGAAGTAAACTAATCCAGCTTAGCACCTTGGATCGAAACCGAATTAACTTTTACTTCGGTATTAAAGTCATGTCTAAACAGTTAACCGAAGCGAATTCGCATTAAATGTTATTTTTATACTGACCTTTCGCATGTTGGGGTTATGTTTACATTTACACATGCTTCTTTTCCCGCGAAATATTCTGAGTCAACACAACAGATAAAAATGGCGAAAATGGCTGTAGCAAAGGACAGTGACAAAGGATTAACCTGGACTCACGATGAGACGCGGGCCCTAATACGATTATGGGCGGATAGCGAGATACAAAAGGACTTTGAGACTTGTTGAAGAAATGCTTCCATTTATGAAAAGCTAGCGACACGGCTCAGGGACAGCGGGTTTGAGCGCACAGCGAGCCAATGCCGTACAAAAGTAAAAAGCTTGAGAGCGGATTATAATGCAACCAAAACAGAAAATTAAAAAAATGTCTTCAGTTTTAACGGAGAATTTCAGATGTGTCTAAACAGACAAGTGGATTCGATCCGGATTACCTTACATCGACGTAACTTGCATCGAATCGAAAACGGTTTAGTTCGTTTTAGTGTAAACAGGGTATGAGATATCTATAGTTGTCTGCATTTCGACTAGAATTCAGCTACTTTCTAGCCAAGGTTATCTTAATATAATCTGACAGCTCAGAACATTTATTATTTTCACAACCTCATTTAAATCACAGAAAGTGTTTATCTACAAAATACCACTTCATACATCTGCAAGTTGAACATTCAATTGCTGGCCTCTGGTTTTATGCAAAATACAAAGAAAATACTCACGCAATTTTGTGATGATAAGATTTGTTTCTTTTGTTTTCAATTCTCTGAACCAAAACAAGCTACTGCATGATATTCATTTACATCCTCTCATCAAAGCAATTCTACTGATTATGTTACTGGAAATATTTATATAGAACTGACAAATATTTTCAATTATACAAACATTAAATTATTACTTAGTTTTCGTCTGCTTTTTTATTTGAATTGTGGGAAATTAGCTGTGTTTTGAGAAAACATCATATGGAGTTTCAATAACCTGGATAGGTCATCATCCTGTGCAAAATTACATAATGAGGAAACATAGTGTTCTTCTTTGTTTTCTTCTTAAGAAGAAGAACAAAAAGAAGAAGAAATCATTTAGGACAAGCCTGTTCAGCTCAAACTTCATACACATATTTATTGTTTGTTATAGCGTGGCTGGCACTAAGACTAACTAAATTTGTTTTCCTTAGACTGGCTCCCGTCGTCAAACTTTTGTTTTTATCAGAAAAACATGCACAAAATCTTCTGATGGCTGAGTTTGACTATGTTCTGAGCCTAAGAAGAGGGGTAACTCATACAAGAAAATATTTATGGAGGTTATAGAACATGGTATGATAGGATGATAGTGAACATAGGACGGGGCCAGTCTAGTTTTTCCTCTGCAAGTCTCTCTGAGGCAGATTACCAGTTCTAAGAACACATACATACATTTTCACAATTAACTGCAACTGTATTTCTTTGATCAGTATTTATAAACTAAAGAATGGTCTAAGACAATCAAATGAAATATGCTAGATTTGACCAACCGAACTGCTTTGCCACGGATGTAATAACTGTCTTGAACTATAAGATTCAAATATATAGATTTTGGCCAAAAATTGTCAAATTTATAGCAGGTTAAATATATATGGCTGGTATTGTTCCTTTTATTTTATTTACTGTTACCTACCCAGAATGCTTGTGTTAATTGTAAATATCTGCAGTTTCATTTGAGGTGAAAAATTAGATGTGTTGTGAGAAAACATCCAGTGATGTTATGTGATCAAACTACGCAAAATACATAATGAGATAGCATTAGCGAGATGTGTGGGTGCTTAAATCATTCTCTCTCTCTCTCTCTCTCTCTCTCTCTCTCTCTCTCTCTCTCTAAGAAGCAAGTTGTTTCTCACTGATGCAGATTACCAGTGCTTTGTGCATATTGTTTCACAATCAACTGACAACTTTTCTTGTCTTCTTTAATCAGCATAAACTGAAGAATGGTCATAGGCAAATCTTCATGAAAGGAATATGCAAGATGTACTAATTGAATAATAATAATAATAATAATGATAATAACCACCGGTTGTCAATAGTCATGTTTTAATCATCATCATCATCATCATCATCATCATCAATCATCATCATCATCATCATCAATGATAATAAATACTAATAAACAGATGAGCAACACAAACAGCCACCCTGATCCTGAACTAGCCAATTAAAATAAAAATGAATAAAATCATTTTATACTATCTATGATCTCCTATGCTTCAGGCACTGTTCAAAAATTGTTCAGGCAAAATGTTTGCAAGCATGTATTATCAGCTGTGGGGGAGTCTGGTAAAAATTGTTGGGTTTGTGTTACAGTTTGTTGTTTTAACCATTAGAAGCTGTCAAATAAATCACCAGTATCAGAGAGATGTACTGTTAGCAGATTTTGGAAAATTTGGAAAAAGTTGGCGAAATGCAGACGACTATCTACCCTTTCAGGAAGCAGCTGTTCAAATTTGGATGAAATTATATTTGATCTTTGCCTTAAAGAGGTCACTATCCCTATACTGAACCTTTCAACAGCTCAAGCTAATGAGTTTTGCATTTTTTCTGCACCATTGTAATACTTGCATGCTAAATTAGCAATCAATATGCCAAGAATGTTGGCACAAGGTTCTTGGCCTTAGACCACTTACTTACAGTACCAAATATTTCCTCATTGTTTGGACACTACGAGCAAGATGCTTTTCTTAACAATGTCCTAACTGGCTAACATACTGGTATCAATGCAGATGCAAACTGCAAATACCAATGGTGGCTTCCATCAAAACAGAGCATTCTGATCTTGGTCTCAACTAGTCCACCAGAAAGCTTAGGACGATTATGGTTTGTACTTTCAAACTTCTCATATTTTTATGATGAGAGGATGCAACCATCCATCACTGAATAACCTTTTACAACATCATGAAAACATGTCCGTGTAATGTATACCCCCTTGAACCCCACTTTTATATAGTAAAACTGGGGTATGCAGGGGTATACCTATTTTTCTTATTTTTGCTCCAAAACATAGATTGTGGGTACTCGTTAGAACCGCCTCGGCGAGGCGGTTCTAACGTGTACCCACGATCTTTGTTTTGAGCAAAAATAAGAAAAATATCACAATTTTTTAGCAGAAAATTTTCAATTTTTAAAGTTTAAAAAATCTCTGTTTATTGCATGGGCAAGTTTTCGTAATGAAACTCTGGTTCATTGGCTACATTAGCCACCTGACAGCTACTCTGCGAGGCTTTGTTTCAGGAAAAATGCAGAAAGGTTACATTTGCTGGAATGATTACATGTGCAGGATGATGCCACATAATATGCCCTGTAATGCATACATCACCTATCTTTCTATCAAATGAGCCGCGATGCGAGAAAACTGGTCTTTGGGGTTACAGACCAGGTACGTCACAAACTGGCCTGTGCAGCCACGGAAGCTGGCCAGAAGCTTGAAATTTTGGATTTAAGTAGATGAGGAATTGTACTAGCCGTTACTCCACAGCTGATCTGCGCCTTTGTTTTTGCACAGGCAAAAATCTGTTTTTCTCACGACATGGCTCAAATAATAATGAACCAATATTAAGTGAGGACCTATAATGAGTGTAGGACAAAACACCCCACGGACAAAACACCCCATGTCCATTTTGTCATAGGTGGACAAAAACCACCACATGTTTTTTTAAAGGCTGACAAAACACCCCATGCCCAAAAGTATAACGTGGACAAAACACCCCATGCAGATTTTAAAATTAGGACAAAACCCCACTCATGTTTTTGCAGTGTAGATAAGCAGACAGAAGCATCCTAATGCAACCAACATGCATTTTCTGGTAATATCACTTCTTTTTCCTTCTTTCAATTCTATGTAGATGAATGGATATTTTCATTGATGCCATTCCAATTATCACTTATTAAAACAAATGCATGTATACTGATTGTGTTTGAACATGTATTTTAATCATAATGTGCTAATTGAGTGCTATTAAGGTAATTGAATTATTTAATCATTTACTTAATTTTCACAATTAACTCAAACACCTTTATAATCTGTCTGTACTAAAATGGTTGTTTTTCAATTGAAGTCAAATTGTTAATTGCTTGTTTGTCTGATTAAAATGATTTGAAATATGTTGTGTTATTATTTTTGTAACAGCCCATATACACATTACCACAACCAGATCTGTTCATTAAAAAGTTTAAATCTTAAATAAGTTCATATGCAGCTTTCATTAACTAATGTTAAGAAATAAATAAAATTTGGCCATGGTTTCATGTCCAAGTCATCAATTTAGTTATGTTATATGGGGAGCTAAAACATAAGACATTCTTATTGAAATCAAATTTGGTTATGGTTTCTTGTCCAAGTCATCAATTTTCAGACATGTTATATGATTCATATTACATGTATTCTTGATAAAGAAAACAAGATTTGATTTATGCCTAAATTTTCCAGCCATCAATTTTCAGTCATGGCATATGGGGAACTAAGAAAAGCATGAGGGGTGTTTTGTCCTAATTTTGAAATCTGCATGGGGTGTTTTGTCCACGTTATACTATTGGGCGTGGGGTGTTTTGTCAGCCTTCAAAAAAACATGTGGTGGTTTTTGTCCACCTTTAACAAAATGGACGTGGGGGGTTATGTCCGTGGGGTGTTTTGTCCGTATACCACCTATAATGTATTATACGTGGGCACACAAGCACCTACCACCAGTGTCCTGTGACCAACATGTGTCAACCTCATTATTTAACCATTCCAATAATTCTGTTTCCCAATCTAGAATATCTGGTATCCCTCAGGGACAATTAGTGGCAAGGAATATTGATGGGTCCCACACTCAGTGCCAATTGTCTTGCCAATATTTCTGGGGCATTGTGATCATAGTGCCATGAAAATCAATGAAATTACTGCCAAGTTTGTTTTTTTTTTAGAGAGAGAAGTACTGCAGAGAGAGAAGTACTGCAATGTAATGTCAGTTTGTATGGCAGTAGGTCAAGAACAAACTGTCAGTGTCAAGAAGTAATAAAATTTGCAACAAGTTGCATTACAGCAACTTATGATAATAATGAACTTATGCCAGTATGGTGCAGAATTAACAGAAAGCTGCATCTTGCCATGAACTTGCTGCAGTGCTTCTCGGAGAATCCTGCACGTTGGGGGAGAAGAAGAAATTTTTTGGCAGCAATGACAATAGCAGCAACAGAAGCAGCACATAAATATGGAGCAAGTCTTTTGTCAAGTTTGGCATCTTTGACAGACTAGAGTAGAGCTTCTCAGTGCAGTGTGATTTGAAGCACAATCCAGATAAACAAAGCTCCGGCCTACAAGGTTGCTACCTGACACAAAGGCTTGTAAAGATTGTGGATCTGCACCTGAATGAATATTACACCTCTGAACATTTTTTTCATGCTTTGAGAAGTGGGTCAGTGAGTCAATACTATCATGATTGCTATGTGTGTAAACAGGTATATACAAGCAAAGTAGGCGTAAAGGGTTCTTATATTTCCTTACTTTGTTTGTAATGAATAAGACCTAGTGTTTAGACCCTCCAAATGGACATTGGTGCTAAGTGTGGACGGTTTGCCTTTGGTATGGCATGGCTGGGTGCAAAACCATGTCCTACTGCTCCTCTCTAACCACTGGGCTATTTGGACTGTGCATACCTGTAATATTTTGTCAGTGAGAAACAAACTGTTGATGCCTTGCTTATCAAGAGGGGTGGCATGTCAAGACCCTTCAAACCCCATCTGCATGGGCACATTTGGGACCATAAAGTCGTGAAAGCCTTCAAAAAAGTTTGTCCACCTAAAAAAAGGCCAAGAGTGTGGAAGAATTGAATTGTTATTCCACAAAGACAACTTTGAACATAATATTAAAAGTCAGAGGAATTATGTAACAGAAATATTTGTATGTTTTAGCTTAATCCTTTTACAAAAGTTTTAATGACCATGAACTTGGAAGGGAATTTGGTCAGTCAATTTATCTCTGGCAAACAGTGGTATATTTATTTTTGGGTAATAAAAACTTGAAATATTTTGGCCTTCCAAATATTTTTTGTAGCTCATAAATGTTTTCATTTGCAAGTAAACAACAAAATAGGTGAATTCAAAATTAACATCAGTGTACTTTTCAAAATCATCTTTTTAACCACCTCTCTTGTTATGATAGTTCATTAATGAGAGAGTGGGTAGACAAAACTTGCAAAACATGTTTTCTTCAATGTCCTTGAAGGTATTAAGTAAGGGACAATATGAGCCGCATCGTGAGAAAACCGGATTTTCGCCTATGCGAAAACAAAGGCGCAGATCAGCTTCGCAGTAACTGCGAAGCTGATCAGCGCCTTTATTTTCGCTACATGGATAGTACAATTTCTCTTCTTCCTAAATCCGAAATTTCAAGCTTCTAGCCTGCTTCTGTGACTGTACAGGCCGGTTTGTGTCGGACTTGGTCGGAAACCCCGAAGACTGGTTTTCTCGCGTCGCGGCTCATATGAGCCATGACACATCTTGAAAACCGGTCTTCTAGTTCGGTACATGAAACTGAAACTTGGCGATAAAATGCACCCATAAGGGGAAAGGACAAACTTGGTCTCAAATGAAAGCTTATCACCCCTGCTATTGATTCCCGGTTGTCGTAGCTTTCCAAAAGTGTAGCGTCATATTAGAAAAAGGGGAGATAACTCCCTACTATAACAAAGCAAGTTTCGACAGACAGTTGTTTCCGTTAGAAAAAGTCATAGAATTATTTTTGAAACAACGTGCATTTCCAAATTATGTAATACAAACATGTATTTCGCGGCGATTGGTTGCTGTTTAGGTTTCTTGAACGCCAAGACGATGTTATTACGTAATATTACGTAATATACCCATAAAATCGTTGTAAATGAATATTTTCAATTTAATTTGCGCATTTTATATACATAGTTTTGAAGCGAATTTTCTTTAGTCGTATAGATAATTTCATAAGCTTTTCAGCCATACAAACTACGTTTCTGTACAATTTTTATTTATTGAGTTATATCCCTTTGAAGTACGGCATCCCCCTTTAAAATCATGCACATTTTAGTGAACAGATAATGGGGGTACACAAGGAAAACGGACCATATCTCAGCTGTTTTTTATCATAGATCACAGAACCTCGTATTTTAAAGCGGAGACATATTTCTGATATCGTATGATAAAAACTGTAAAATTAATTATCTAATTTGCATATTCATGAATTTTAATTAATTCATCAAAATGACAGTATGAATCATAAAAACAATAAATAAACTTATTTCATATATACACTATTACTATGACACATTGTTATTGCACCTGGTCCAATAATACCATTTGACAAAATTGTTGATGTCATGTACCTAAATGAAAATTACATTTCATGAATATTAATGAAAATTTCAAAAATCAGGAAGAACTAGGGGAAAATATTTTGCCATTGAATACTTTGGGGCTGGTAATATGATCTACCTTGCACTCTTAGACACATTTTTATGGCGGCCAGTTTTGTCAGAATAATATTAGAATGTCCAAATGTGTTACCTTCAACACTGAACACATTTATATGATGTAAATGTTATAGTTTTTCAACCCACACCGAATGTGATCATAAATAATAGGGGTGTACTTACTCATATACCATCAACGTTATTCTCTAGAAGATTATCATTTTTTTCCAATAGTAATACATGGACATAAAACTTTTACATAATACATATTATTATTCAAATCATTGATTTTGCATATTCATGAAATTAATAAAACATAAGAAAATCGGTACAATATAAGGGAATAGTTACAAAGTCACTCGAATCTGAGCTGTTTATAAACATAGAACATTGAAAGTGGTATCAAGTGAATGCTAAGACAATGATAGATCACCCTCATGTCTGATATAAAACTAACCTGATTTTCTTTTTCATGAATATTAATGAAAACTTGAAAGTGGAGAGAAAAAATAAAATAAACTAAACGGGAATATCTACAAAATGACTTGTTTCTCAGCAACCAAAAACACTAAAGTGCTGAAATTGGCATCAAACGATTGCTATAGCAAAATTATATCACTCAATTATACAATATCTTAGTCATTTAATTTTTGTTTTAATCAAATCTGTAGAAATTGGAGAAAAATGAAGGGGGTATACCTATATTACCACACCCATCTTGTCTACTGATATACCCAGAGAGCTGAAATTTGAATAAATTGTTTGCTAGGACACTTGACTATAACCAAATACTAAGAAATATAAATCGGCTGACTAACGTATTGCTCAATTGTTAATAAAACTTAAGAGTGTTGAGAAAAATCACTGAAAAATGAAGGGGTATATCAACAAAATCGATTATATTTCAGCTAGTAAAAACCTTAGATTTTTGTGAATGGTACCAAATGATTGCTATGACATTTTTCTATAACCATGTAATAAGATATATTGATAAGCTGAAATTCTTGTTGTTTTATTTGAATATGAAATATAGATATTAGAGAAAAATCACAGAAAAATGAAGAGGGTATACCAACCAAATCGCTTATATCTCAGCTACCGAACGCTATAGAGTGATGAAAATGGTACCAAGTACTTGCTAGGACAATGCCCTATAATCATGTAATAAGATATGTAAGCTATTTGACTTTTTTAATGTTCGAACATTAACGAAAACAAAATAGATAGAGAAAAAAACGCAGAAAAATGAAGGGCGTATGCCAACAAAATCACAAATATCTCAGCTACCAAATGTCTTAGCGTTTGAAAATGGTACAAATTGATTGCTAGATCAATGTTCTATATCCATGTTATAAGATATATAAATCATCTCAGTATTTGTTGTTCGAATATTGATTGGAACATTAGATATTGAAGAAAACATCACCAAAAATAGAGGGACTATACCAACGAAATCGCTTATATCTCAACTGGCAAAAAACTTAGAGTGTTGTAAATGGTACCAAAGGATTTCTAATGTGATGCACTATTGCCCTGCAGTATGATATATTAACCACTTTAGATAACGTTAAGTGAATGATACGTAAAACATCAGAGAATGTTAACATAACAGAAAAAATAAGGATGTGCTCAAACAAAATCATTTGTACATTTGTTTTTAACCAATTAATATTGTAAATCTAGCCATATGGCAAAGACTAGTAGTCGTAAAAATTATTTGATGCAATTTGAATAATATATGGATGTTTACAACTGACAAACAGATGATTTTGTTGGTATACCCCTTCAATTTTCCTCGATTTTTCACATATATTTTTGTGGTTTTCATGAAAATTCATAAAGCAAACATTCATATGATCATTAATAAGATTAAATGTGTATAGTGCATTGTCGTAGCTATTATCAAATGCAAAGTCTAATTCTCTAGGGTTATTACTAGCTAAGATACGTTTGGTTTTATAGGTATACCCCCTTATTTTTCTGCAATATTTTTCCGATTTCTCAAGATTTTATTCATAGTCATGAAACGAAAGTCATATGACATATATTTTATAGTGCAGGGTGTATCATATTGTCTATGTAATATATTACACGTAATATTTTACACCAATTTCAGTACATCAGACCTTTTGATTGCTGAGATACAAGTCATGTTGTAGGTATACCCATTTAATTTTCAAGCTTATTATCACCAATTTCTATTTTTCATTAATATTCATGAAATTGAAACTCAGGTAAGGCTTATATATTACCATAGCATGTATTTGATACTATTTTCAGTGTTCTATGTTTGTGTACAGCCCAGGTAAAATTGTCAGGTCCAAGTATTAATATAATACCAATCTTAGTAACTTTGTCAATTGTTAATGGAGAATTAGCAATTTAGTAGGTTCACACCGTTCAAACGAATTATATTATGGGTAGAAAATAATGGAAAATTTGTAATGTTATGTCATTCCCACGTTTCGCTACCAGGGACATACATTTTGCATTTTGGTGGTCCCTCTGAACAATAACAATTCGATATATGTGAGGAATCGATCTACAGTTATAAGGTAGATTTTATATCCATATACCAGCCCAATCTCTTTAGTGACAGATATTCCATTACTTTCCCTGATTAGTCGACGTTTTGAAAACTTTTGATAGATATTAATGGATATGTAAATAAGATAATAAAAATAATTGTTAGACCCTTTGGAAGCAGGAAAACATTCAAAGTGAGAAGATGGGTCATATTGTACAATTTCGGGTAATGAACCTTCATCAGAGACCCTTTACAAAACTGGCAGCGAAAGCCAGACATTTTGCTGCAATTTCAAGAATTTACATAAATTTGTGTCGTCTAAATCAAAGACTCATATTCCCAAAGGGGCCAAATAATCAAAATACTGTTAAGAAGATGATTCTTAACGTACAATATATTTGAAAAACTCCAAATATTTTCACTGATCTCAAAGGATCAAAAGAAAAATATAATCAGCACTATGGATGATGTACGGGGAGACCTTTTAGGGCCGCCGCACGGCACAACACCAGCTGTAGTAATAGCAAATAAAAATAATTGTCAGACCATTTGGAAGCAGGAAAACATAAATAATCATAAGATAAAACATATGATAATCTTATTCAGGTCCATGTTATTAGCAAATGTGTCAAATGGTATCACTGGTACAAAAGCAATGTGCCACAATAATGTTTTGGGTCTAAAATATTTGGTGTTTGAATGCTTTTCTTTCATTATTGATATTTTATTGATGTTCCATGAATATGCATTAGATTAGTTGCATTAACCAGATGGAAAAACAATATTTAAGCTCTAAACTGAGACGGTTAGTGGTCTGGGATTACTAGCAGTGGCAATAATATTGATTTAGTATTTTACACTCAAAACGAAAAATACATACAAAATATTGTACATGTATTTCTAAGTGTTATGGTATAGAGTTATCCCCCCAATTAACGATATGACGGTACACATTCCGGATACGGCAATATGAAATAACAGATAGGAGGGGCAATAATCTTTAATTTGACATGCTTTTTAGCACTCTGTTGCTATTTCTGGCCGAGGTGCAAGTCATTTTTGTAAGTATTCTGTTTAGTTTTTTTCGCCTTTTTCTGCATTTTGATGTTTTCATTAATATTCATGAAACTAAAATCTCATGATTGTATAACTGACTATTTGTGCAAAAGTTCATTGTCTGAGCATTCATTGGAAAATTACTTTCAAAACCCTATGTCTAACAACAACCCAGGTACATGTGTTTTTGTAAATAAAGTCCCTCAATTTTTGCATGATCTCGGATTTTACTAATATTCATACATACGCAAATGAGACGATTTTCCTACAGGTCCATAACACGATAGAACTTGTCAAATTATATTAAATCTACCGGTGCAATCAAAATTCGCCACAATGGTGATTTTGGTCTTAATTGATTTACTTTTTATTTTAAATGATATTGAAACATGCTTTGTCTTGACATTTTTAATGATTTTTATCAATATTCATGAATATGCATTAGATAATTTGCATAACTTACCTGTAGATGAAAGGGGGATGTCTACGCTTTAGAATGAGACCAAGTTTAGTCATCTAGGATAACTAACAGTGGAGATATGGACGATTAAGCATTATGCACCCTTTAGAATATTGCATTTTATAAGATTTTAGTACAGAGTTATCTCCCCATTTTACAATATGACGCTACACTTTCCGGACACTACGACAACCGGCAAATGAAAGAAGAGATGATAAGCTTTAATTTGAGACTAATTTCAACCTTTCCCTACAAAGGTGCATTTTTCGTTCGATTTAAGCGTCCTACAGGATTCATGTACCGCACTATTCTGGGTTTCCAGCCTTACCCAAACTGACACAATTGCAGAATGTGGCTGTTCTGTTTGCTTAAAGAATTTTTATCGAAATATTGAATAAAATATAAAAATCACTTCTGATGCTCACAAAAATGAAAGTGGACTCAAACTATAATGATGGGAAAATCCATTTGTCAAGAATGGGTTAAGCACTTTTGAATGTTTACAGAAATTTTCAGCAGGTCTTTTACAAAGCCTGGACTGTCTGGAACCAGAATGTAATTGTAGACTCCTCAATGGCATCAGTTTCAGGCATTTGAGCCACCTCGTGGGAAAACCAACAATGTGGTTTCCGAACAGGTCTGACACAAACTGGCCTGTACAGCTACAGAAGCAGGCTAGAGGCTTGAAATTTTGGAGTTAAGTAGAGGAGGAATTGTACTATCCGAGTAGCGAAAACAAAGGCGCTGATCAGCTTCGCGGTTACCGCGAAGCTGATCTGCGTCTTTGTTTTCGCCTATGCAGATTGTTGGTTTTCCCATGAGGCGGCTCATTTATAGTGAGTGGATAGACTATTTTCTGTATGGACAAATAAACACAGCTCCTCTAGTTACTACAAAAGCAAACCTAAACTTAACAGACATACCAAATGCATGTTCATAGATTCACAAAATAACAAAAACATTGTCTTCGATTAGTGCAAGTGACTTCTAATGTGCATGTAGAAATCATTACTCGGTAGCAATGCACTATAATCATAAGAATCTGCTGGTGTCTGCAGTATGCAAATGATATTCCAGTTGGGCAAAACATTCCTGATTAACGAGTCTCTGGCGTAACTGTATTGATTCCGACATCGATTGAGTCAATTGCAGCATGCTTTAGTACGCTGCGAGCCGAGTTAAAAGAGTTAGTCTGCAGACTTGCATACATTGGCAGTATTTTTGCATCCACGGTAGCAAAAAGTCCAGACTTACATGATGTCCCCTCCCTCCCTCTTTATTATATACGGCACTCTTTCTCAGCTCAGGTAATGCAAGCTTATTATAGCTCACCTTAGCTCACTATAGCTCACCTGAGCTCATTATCATCGCTCACCTGAATTTATTATCATAGCTCACCTGAGTGTATATTAACCTGATATACTAGAAGAGCTTGATTAAGAGGTGAAATAGAAACTGTCTGTTCTTTCATTAACATGCATACCTGCATGATAAATTAGTTAAGCCTAATTAATTTGCAACTATTTGGGGATGCATTGATATTGTAAAAACACAAAGAAGCATGGCCAATTTCAAAGAAAAAGGGAATTAGGGTATAATTACATACTGAGTTGCTGAATCATGCTGTTATTTCAATTCAAAGTATATCATTTGAGCCTGAGTGTGAGAAAACCAATAATTTGGGTTCCAACCTGGTCCAACACAAACCGGGCTGTACAGTCACAGAAGCAGGCTAGAAGCTTGAAATTTTGTGTATAAGTAGAGGAGGAATTGTACTATCCATGTAGCGAAAACAAAGGCACTGATCAGCTTCGCAGTTACTGCGAAGCTGATCTGCGCCTTTGTTAACGCCTATGCAGATTGTTGGTTTTCCCATGCAGTGGTTCATTTGAACCTTGTGACCATTTTAGGGGTTGAAATGGGTAATTGAACTTCTTACATAAGAGCCATAGACAAAAAGGCAATTTATTTCCACACTGGGAAAAATTGTAAAACAGGGGTCTGGGTATTCAGTACATCAAATAGTGCTATTGTGTACAAGCCATATATGGCATTCAGACTGATTGCAGTCAGGGTAATTAACTTACAGGCTATGTAATATGAGTCGCGTCATAAGAAAATCAACAAAATGCTTAGGCGAAAACAAAGGCGCAGATCAGCTTCGTGGTAACCGCGAAGCTGATCAGCACCTTTGTTTTCGCTACCCGGATAGTACTATCCCTCTTCTTAAATCCTAAATCTAAAGCTTCTAGCCTGCTTCTGTGACTGTACAGGCCAGTTTGTGTCTGACCTAGTCAGAAACTCAAATCGTTGGATTTCTCATGCACAGGCTATGTAATATGAACTCTGTATGAACCCAGTCTTTGTGCAACCATTTAGTGCACTTATGCATGTAAGCCAGTAAATGTCTGATACCAGACTGTGCTAAAAAAAATCAGGCTATATAATGAACTTGAAAATTATAAAAGCATCTCTATACAGGGTATTTACCTGGGGAATGTTGTAGCCTGGTGATTACTGTGCTGAACTCTGGATTGAGAGGTCACAGGTTTGAACCCCACTGGCCCTGGAATACAAAGTAACTCCCACAGAACTTGTCAGTATGCAGGAAGCGGTGACCATCCTGACATGACTGAAAAATTATTGATTGGGATGTTAAACCACTAAACAATCTAACAAACTTTTTATTTACCAAAACGGTATCAGCAGTTGCTAGGTGGGGTTATTTTGTGTGCAGATTATACCACATGCCTGCAACTATAAATACTTATTATTGTGACAAATAAGACGCCTTTTTGAGACGGGTTAATGCCCTGTGTATGTTATGGGGTTGAATGTAAATCTATAATGTCTCACTGTCTAAATCTCTAGACTTAAACTTTTCTATGTTTACTTTGGCATATTAGCATTTAAAATTCTTAAATCATTTTCTTATGTTTCTTTCCTGGGTGCTTAACCTCAATTAAAGTTACATGTACATGCATTGGGTTAATTAACATTGTACTAGTTGAACTGTACTGAAAATTATACATATGGAATCTTGTCAGCATGGTTGCACTTTTATTTGTGTACTGTATACTCTGCCCCTCGCACATATGAAGTGAGGCAGGAAGTACTTGTATATAATATAAAAATCTATTTTGATTTATTGATTATACAGTACATGTGATGTAATAAGTCATATGTGAGCTGCGTCATGAGAAAAATGGATTTTTGCCTATGCAAAACAAAGGTGCAGATCAGCTGTGCAGTAACTTCACAGCTCATCCGTGCCTTTGTTTTCACTACACAGATAATGTACAATCCCTTCTACTACATATATCCTAAATTTCAAGCTTCTGGTTGTTTTCTGTCATTGCACAGACCGGTATGTGTTGAACCTGGTCAGAAATCTAGAAGACCAGTTTTCTCATGTCGTGGCTCATATGTCATACATGATAAGGGAAAAATTTCTCTGTTTGTCGTTTCAGGACCGAAATCTGTTGTGGCATAATCTTCAAGGGATTAAACGGTGAAGTGTTGGTCGACCAGCAACTGCTCAGACCCTGTCGGACATGTCGTAAACCCACAAAACAGAGTGGCAAACCCGAACTCCGAAGAAGTACCTCACTAGAGGACACGGACAGTAACGCCAGTACGCCAAGTTTCGCTGGCATGGACTTTTACAATTCAAATCGTATTCAGACAGAGACACCCCCCGACAGTCCTCCTGACAGTCCGGAAAATATGGACAGTGTCGACGCAGAAATACAAGAGGCGTCACATACTCTCACATCATTACAGTGTTCGGGGAAAACATTGGATTACGGGCCACCTATTCCCATCAGATTGGAGTGTTAATAGACTGGTGTTCACGTTCATATTGGTTCATTATTGATTATCGGAAGTTTATGAAGTGATCTTTATTTATTTATGCCTCAATGAACAGAAATTCAGGGACTCATTCATTAAGTAAAAATGCTTATCATACTTGCCATTTTAATTTGAGACGCATCGCAAGAAATCCAGTCTTAAGGGTTTCAGGCCTGATCTGACACCAACCATGCTGTATAGCCACTGAAGATGACTTGAAGTTTGGAAAGAAGAGAGATACATGATGAAACAAAGACACTGATCAACTGTGCTGTCATAGCAAAGCTGATTAGCACTTTTGCTTTTGCAATTGCAAAACAGCAGGTTTACTTGCGATGAGTCTCATAGTATTTCAGTTACAGAGGTCTTTCTTATAGGGGCTTGGTGAAACAAACTGGATTATTTGAGCCTTCGTATGAGAAAATCAACAATCTATGCTTTCAACCAGGTCTGACACAAACCAGACTGTATGGCCACAGAAGATGGCTAGAAGTTTCAAATCTTGGATTTAAGAAGATGAGGGATAGTTCTGTCCGTGTAGCCAAAACAAAGGCGCTGATCAGCTGTGCAGTTGCTGCACAGCTGATCTGCACCGTTTGTTTTCGCATATGCAAATTGTTGGTTTTCGGCTCATTTTCTAGTATATGCCTTCTGAAGATATCAACTAGGCCATGGATAACTCCAGTTGTCAGTGAACAGCTCCTAAGCTAGCCCTCTGTGTTCTCTTTTTAGCATGACATTGTGATATATTGTGATAGAATTTAAGAAATATGGCAGGCATTGAAAACGCCTACACACTCTGAAGCGCATGTCCAATCTCATGCATATCACACATATACACAGAGAAAATATAAAGAACATGACATTGGCCAAATAGAATTTGTTATATCATGGCTATACAATTGTTTGAATGTAGGCATTTGGTCAGCTTACATGGTCTTCATAGTTAAGGGCTTTTCCAGCATTTGAACATTGCATTACGGGGGATAGTACAATGTTACCTGCATATTTTCTGGTTAGAATCCACGTAATGTGTAAGATTGATTCCTAATTTGGGCTGCTAAGGTTTTCAATGCTTGACATATTGCATTTTGGATGGTAAAGCTGGTTTCCATCAGGAGAGGGTTAAGAGTTAGCTACATACCACTCCAAATTTTCAATATTCATCATTAAGTTTACCAGCAAAATATTAACACATGGATCATAAAAGCTTCCGTACATTAACAGAACGAAGGTGCTGATTGGTTGATTGTGTGGTAGCCATCTTGGATACAGCAACAAGTAAAAGAGAATGCAATGCATGTTTCATTATTTATTTATTAGCGAAGCGTTCATGAATGCTAGGAGTTGATGTTTTCATAAGATTTGCCAAGCATTCATGGGAGAATGTCGAATGTTGCTGAATCATTACGAAAACTTGCCCATGCAATATGCAGAGATTTTTAGAGCTTTAAAAACTGAAAAAATTCAGCTGAAAATGTTTGATATTTTTCTTATTTTTGCTCAAAACATAGATTGTGGGTACACGTTAGAACCGCCTCGGTGAGGCGGTTCTAACGAGTACCCACAATCTATGTTTTGGAGCAAAAATAAGAAAAATAGGTATACCCCTGCAAACCCCAGTTTTACTATATAAAGTGGGGTTTAAGGGGGTATATATTGCACGGACTTGTTTTCCTGATGTTACTATTTACGTGTCTGATGTGCAAGATATTTTGTACCTATAGTTAGATGTTATGTGATGGTCACAAGTTTCATTATAGTGCATCTAGTCGTTTAACGCCAGTTGAGTAATAGGCCAAAACCCATGAAGAAACAAACCTTTTGTATATTGGTCATTGTAGGATATTTCTATACCATGGACATTTTTGCCAAATTTGTTTATTTTGAAAGAAAAATGTATCCTGCTGGTTTATATGCTTAAATTTCCTAATTTGGTTTTCAATCCACAAGAATCTATATGAATAATTTTCTGCTAAGGATTCAGAGATGGGTTTAATACTGCTATTAAGCAAAGAATTTAATTGTCATACTTTGGGTGGACAAGTTTTTTTGGTAGTACATATGCTAAGTTTAAGGTATGATTTTTTTTATATATATTGCCCATGTCTGACATTTGATGTTTTCTAATTAATGACCCTTAGAAGTTTCTGCACAATGCTCAAACAGTGAATACCTAGTTAAGAGACAGGTTTACAATTTTTTATCCCTATCTTTCGGATACATGATCTGTACATTAGAATAAAACAGCCAGTTCTTCCAACATAAATTGGTATTAGAATTTTATGCAGTTTTTAGAGTAAAGTCATGTTTATATGCAGTGCATCGAGTGAAGTCAATTCAAATGAAATTTTTACTCGCTGTGAACTTTTGTGTGTGCTTCATTATGCAATGACCATGTCATCCTTTTATAGTTTTGTAGAAAATCATTATAATATAAGAAGCTAAGCTTCCTAAAAACAAAAGCCATTCTTGTATGCATGTAATAGCATCTTGTAAAGAAGTTTAGATCTCATTTTATATATTATGACAAAAATACTCTTCAACAAAGTTCTATTAATCTCAATATTATCATCGCAGTAAATACTTTCCATTTTTTTAGACAATGAACTGTATTTTGTTGATTTCTAGCAAAATGTATTACAAGTTCAGCATTAGTTGGGAGTATGAACAAGGAGCCAAACAAATACCAGTGAATGCACCTGCAAGTCTATTTATCCAGTCAGTCAGGTAAACATTACGAAAACTTGCCTATGTAGTATACAGAGATTGTTTTTCTACTGTAAAATTGAAAATTTCATCAGAAAATGTTTGATATTTTTCTTATTTTTGCTCAAAACATAGATTGTGGGTACACGTTAGAACCGCCTCGCCGGGGCGGTTCTAACGAGTACCCACAATCTATGTTTTGGAGCAAAAATAAGAAAAATAAGTTTACCCCTGCATACCCCATTTTTGCAATATAAAAGTGGGGTTCAAGGGTGTATACATTACACGGACATGTTTTCATGATGAAGGCCATGAAAAATCACTGTAGTATATCTACACGGGCACTTTCGGTTTTGTCCTTCCGCCGGTGTTACAGTAGACAAAATGCAACCTTTTCGATATTTGTAATCTAAAGTAGTTCAAGTTCAAGTTCAATAAGCATCTTTGTTTGCAAAAATATGAAAATTTTCAAGTATTGTGCACTAAAACACTTCTAAAAACCAAATCTTTACATGTACGGTTTGGTCAGAAATGCCCAGTTTCATCATTGGGGGACTTAAGTTTATGACAAAACCATACAGTTTTGAAGAAACCATACAATTTTGTTCTCCATTTTTAAAAGTTTTAGAGTATTCATTCACTAAAACTTCATGCCCTCTGCGATGAATGATGGTTATTCTTGTTCATGATCAACTAAAATATAAAAGAAAGCCCAGCATCGCTCATATTTTCTCAAAATTCTAAAATTTGATATTTTAATGTTGACACCGGCAGAAAGATGAAACCCATAAGTGCCGGTGTAGATATACTACAGTGAAAAATGTAAGTGGAAAAATATACCAAAGATCAAAACCTATTCCTGCTTGATGGCAAGGCCTTGATATGTTTTTTTCTTCTACACAAAATACTGTTCATTTTTTGATATATATGAGATTTTCCTTTCCATTTCTAAGCAATTTAAAATGTGATATCTTCCATTGTGTGACATATGTTCTGTCTCGCTCATTATTCCAAGCACTTGTATTCATTTTATTTATTCATGATATTTCTTGTCTTTCCTAGAAAACAACCTTTTTGTTAGATCTGATGCTTGAGAGACCTGTTGCAAATGTAGGATATTGCCATTACATAATATAACTGGATTTGTTCTTTCCTTTAAACTTAATGAGACTTGTGAAAATGGACTGGCCCAGAGATTATCAAACTTTTTTCATGCTCATTTCAGCTGAGATTGAAATTTACCCTGCTCATGCTCATAAATTTTAAAAGCCATCCACCATTGTTGGTATTTTACACTTATAAGCAGGATAAATATTACTGGCTTTTGTGATTGAAACTTGAAGTGTCTACTGATCTTGGCTATTTTAGTAATTTTTAACAGTTTGAATTTCATGCTCAGCTCAGTTGAGCATGAAAAAAGGTTTATAACCTTGGGACCTGGTTACGTCAGCTTGACCTGGTATGTGATGTTGTATATTCTGTAAATACTTATTTATTCTAAATTATTTTTAAATATTGTAGAATGATTGTTGAACTTTATTTATTTTCATTGTTCATCTGAAGTTTTTTTTTATACACAACACTGTATCAGAATAGCTTGTGTGACACTGCTAAGTGCAGCGTCATGTTAGCAGATGGGCATGAAATGTTGCGATACAGTGTTGTGTATTTACTATGGTCATGCGAGTTGTTTGTTTCTTTGCATGTTTTCATCAGAATCTTTCAATCGTTCATGTTGTATGGTCTGCCTTTGAATGTGGTTGAATGTGAAAATGAGAAATAACAGCTTCATTGTGTAAATACCACCTTAATTTTACTGGCCAGTATGTGTAATGTAAAAATGGCATAAGCTGTATAATAAACAAAAAAGAATGTTATGCACTAACTACAAAACATGATGCAAAATGCATGCAAAAATAGTGTATGGTTTATAAACATTGTCCTTTTCCTCACGTCATCGCATAATCATTAATAGCATCTTTGCCAGAAATAAAGAAAATAATATTCTCTTAACCGAAAATACTTTCTGTTCCGATGTGTTTGTTTACCAAAAAGAGTTAGCTTCTCAGGTGGTTATTGTCGTGTGGTAAACAGCTAGGTTTTGCAAGACCTGCTGTCAGACTTTGAATGCTGAACCGGTGCCGTGCTTGGTAGCTTTACAACTGTGGTAAACTACAATACACAGGTTATACATAGATAACAAATGAGCCACCTCATGGGAAAACCAACAATCTGCATAGGCGAAAACAAAGACGCAGATCAGCTTCGCGGTGACCGCAAAGCTGATCAGCGCCTTTGTTTTCGCTACTCGGATAGTACAATTCCTCTTCTACTTATATCCAAAATTTCAAGCTTCTGGCTCTTTTCTGTGCTTGTACAGGCCGGTTTGTGTCGGACCTGTTGGAAAACCACATTGTTGGTTTTCCCACAAGGCGGCTCAAATGTGACTGAGAACAACTGACACGTATGAAATCAATAAGACTTAAGTATAGAATATAAATGTCTTGGAACATGTTTCTACGGATCATCCGGATTTCATTTTCTACGGATCATCCCGATTCCATTTTTTACAGATCATCCCGAGTCCGTTTTCTAGGGATCATCCTGATTCCATTTTTTACGGATCATCCTGATTCCATTTTCTATTGATCATCCCGATTCCGTTTTCTATGGATCATCCGGATTCCGTTTTCTACGTATCATCCCGATTCCATTTTCTACGGATCATCTCGATTCCGTAGAAAGTTGTTCAAAGACAGGTATTTAGTACCTATTGTCACATTGATTTCATCCTCATTAGGTGTTCTCTATTCACATTGGTTATCTATTATTAACCATTGTGTACAAGTATTATGAATGTCTGTATTTATTTATATTTAATTCTTGATGTATAAGTTTTTTAATCTTTTCCATTTCATGGGTGAGTGAGAATCTCTGATTTTTTCGTAGATAACTATGAAATTGAAATAACATCTGACTAAAGTGCTAATAGTTTAGAAATGCACTATTTTATTTTTTATTGGGTTGTCATAATGCAGTGCTTTTTGCTAGTTTTTATGGGCTTCTCATGGCATAATTTAAATAGATGTTACATCTTAAAAAGAGAAAAATAGATTGTACATTGGTTTTTCATGACTATAGTTACATAAATGTTACATCTAAAATAGAAAAATAGAATTGATTGCACATGTACATAAAGAATAGACTTATGTTTGTTACAACACAGCTAATATATTCCTCAATGTAGAGACTACTGCACAGTTAGCATGTTGAAAAGCTCACACTTTTTTTACTCAAAAGTTGTGTGTACTATTTTACATGTCAAGGTGTCAAACTGTGACGTTGGAAACCATGTCTGTCCACTTAGAATAATTGAGCAGTGACACGAGAAAACCAACAATGTGGTTTCCCTACAGGTCTGACACAAACCAAGCTGTACAAGCACAGAAGATGGCAAGAGGCTGGAAATTTTGAATTAGAAATTAGAGGAACTGTGTAGCGAAGACAAAGGCGCAGATCAGTTTCGCAGTTACTGCGAAGCTGATCTGGGCCTTTGTTTTCGCATTTGTGAAATGTTGGTTTTCTCATGACGCAGCTCATATATACATGTACCACAAACCCTGGCAGTAGCAAAACGAAGTGTATAAATGAGCCACGTTGTGAGAAAACCGGATTTTTGCCTATGCGAAAACAAAGGCGCTGATCAGCTTCGCAGTTACTGCGAAGCTGATCTGCGCCTTTGTTTTCGCATATACGGATAGAACAATTTCTCTTCTTCCTAAGTCTGAAATTTCAAGCATCTAGCCCTCTTCTGTAGCTGCCCAGACCTGTTTTTGTCAGACCTGGTTGGAAACCCCGAAGACTGGTTTTCTCGTGTCGTGGCTCATATGGTTTCTTGAGTTTAAATTCTGATAAAATAATATATTAAAACTATTGTAAATATGTATACATGATTCATTTTCCTGTTGTCAATAGAAGTTTAGATTAATGTGTACATTTGGAACATAGGAAATTCTTTCTGACACTTTATGCTCTTTTATTTGACTATATTTTGGTTAAAAGAATTTAAAAGAATTGTACTACTCGCAATTGTTAAGTTCCCAGACCAAAAAAATTAGAAATATTTTGGGTAAGCCCGCCAGTAACTTTGTGTTACTGATCGTTCCAAGTCGATACTTCTGTGGTGGTTCTTTTTGTTTTATGTCTTGGTGTTTAAAAATTTTTTGTGCTGTTGGCGCCTTATGTATGTTTTCATATTTTTAGTTAAGTTAAGGTAACTGAGTGGCCACCTATTGGGGGGATGGCTGCTCGTTCGGCTTGCGGTGTGTGTCATGGTATAAGTACCTGATTGTTAGTTTGGTTTTTTCCCACCTCGGTTTTTGGAGTGGGAATCTTTTTCTGATTGCGCCTTTTCCTGATCTTTGCCTACTTGTACCTCTTTGTCCAGTTTCATGCATTACCTGGTTAAAGGATGCAAAGGTTTATGAGAGAATTTCATTTTAACATATTTCATAACAGAAATCTACAAGGTGCTGAATAACATTAATTGAACTGTCTTGTTAGCCGTTTGACAGCATTTTTAAATAGGGTGCTTGTTCTGCCCTCAGTTTCACAAATTGCAATAGGTGGACAGCTTACAGGGGAGAACTGGCATAGAAAGAAGACTAGTTCATGTGCGTTTTGTTACAAGTCAGTTCAGTTAATAACTCCTATAGCTTCAGGTAGTCACATTGTTGTTGTTGGGATACAGGGAATGTAACAGTACAGACCAACCTCATTCTGGATCTGCCCAGTGATTGGTTGATGACTTTGTTCTGGCCACTGATTGGCTGATAATATTATCAATCTGTCCAGTGATTGGTTGGTGATATTGTTAGTCCTCACAGTGATTGGCTGAAGATATTGTTGATCCTCTGATCTACCCAGTGATTGGCTGATTGTATTCTACCAGTCCTAGCAATAAACAACATGTGACCATGCACTGATATTTGGTGCTTGAAATTGTACAATATTCTTTTTGTTGTTGTGATGAAAAATTGTCAAAACCATTGTGTAATTCCCCATTCCTGGCATATTCCAAGTTATGTTATATTATCTCGGTTACTCCTCATTATGCAAACTTGCCCATGCAATATACAGAGATTTTTTCAGCTTTAAAAATTAAAAATTCCACCAGAGAAATTTTGATAGTTTTAATATTTTTGCTCAAAACATACATTGTGGGTTCACGTTTAATATTTTTGCTCAAAACATACATTGTGGGTTCACGTTAGAACCGCCTCGCCGAGGCGGATCTTACAAGTACCCACAATGTATGTTTTGAATCAAAAATAACAAAATTAGGTATACCCCTGCAAACCCCAGTTTTACTATATAAAAGTGGGGTTTAAGGGGGTATTCATTGCACGGACATGTTTTCCTGATGTCATAGAAAT
This sequence comes from Rugalucina vietnamica, assembly GCA_964017185.1. Lineage (NCBI taxonomy): Eukaryota > Metazoa > Mollusca > Bivalvia > Lucinida > Lucinidae > Rugalucina > Rugalucina vietnamica. The sequence continues at coordinate 55,622,197 of OZ024874.1, read as the reverse complement.
CATATCCAATTTCTTTTTCAACAATACCATTTGAGTGACAGACTCCTGGTTACTGCCAGAAAAAAAATCTGGTTTAAAAGAAAGGTATAATTCATCAAAAGTTATAATCTCAAATGTCTCAATTACCTATGGAGTTCCATAGTGTATCCTTAAGTTATACCAACCCATCTTGGGAAATCATCTGCCATGATATTAGTTACTGACTGTGATTTTTTTTTCCTTTTTTTTTTTTCAAATATTTTTGGAATTTCAAGACAAGTTACTGCTGCTTAAGTTGATTTTTTGGGGTGAAATTTCACCCACTTTTAAAGCTGTTTCCATAAAACTTATAAGCATTCACACTGAAACCTCGAACTGTTAACTTTGTACAAACATGTAGTGATACAGTTAATTGTTAATAGAAAGTAGAGTGTTTTCTTTATATGGTGTTGACATGTTAGATATATATTTTACAACCTGTTGTATACCTCAGTGTGAAAAAAATTGGGGCAGGTTGTTTCAGAAAGCTTTGTGGTCAGTTAAGTTACCATTTTGTTAAAACTGTAATTAAAATAAAGGCTTACTTGTTGTATGAATATGAAATGTATGCAAAATCGCACATTTTTCCCAGCAACATGATCAAAAATATAACCTACGTTTGACTTAGAGAGGTTAACAGTTCTTTGAACAACCTGCCCTGGTTTGTTATTAAATCTCGACTTAACTGTCTCTGTTGGCTTGTTATATCAATCATTTCCCTATCTCTGTTGTAGCTGCTTTAGTAAAATCTTTTCTTTATGTCTGGCAAAACGAATATCCTTTCTTGTTAAATGATAAATGGAGAAATCTTAATCTCAAACTAAGTGAAATGTTTCCTTACTTTAGATGCTTTCTATTTTTATTTCATTTCAATGTTAAAGCTACTTTTTCATGTACATTTACAATTCATTTCTGTAAAGGCAATGTCTATATACATGTAGTTTGTTCTGTCAAAAGAGAATTGATGTCTGTGTGTAAATAAAAAAGCCTTTTCTGAATTTGGAAGAGTAATGTTTGTAAGAATGGTTTAATTGTGATTTTTTCATACCAGAGGCAACACAACATATCAGCTATGGAAAAAAATGGCATACTTAATTTTAGTACAAATCTTGGTTGAAAAAATGATGAAATCTTATTTGAGAGAAGGTGATGTTATCAATGTGTGTGAAGGACTCTTACAAATTCAGAAACTGCTGCAATTTATTTATAAGTATTTTGTTTCTATATCTTAAAAGTCATGTACATAATTCATAACACCACTGTGACAGTTATTTATTAATTATTTAGTATGGATTTGAGATTGTAGGCAAATGTGGACAAGCACACCCTACTCTTGAGTACCCATGATATGGTATACATGTACTGAGAAACCTAAATGCTTCACAATGGCAGTCAAGAGAAAGTTCAAGACAACATTTGGATGTTAATGTATAAGAGTGTTTGAAAGCCAAGTAGAATGTATATTTGATAATTTCTGGCTAGGAGTACATGTTTTCTTTGGTTGAAAATTGATTGACTTGTGGGATGATGAAGTGAAGATCAGATGAACTATGAATTTATAGTATGCACAGCATCCTTATCCATCATATATGACAAACCATTTAGTTGCTGAAATTTTTATTTCTCAATTATATTCATGACAGATTTTTAACAACTTTATGTGTTCATGTTTCCTTTCAGCAGAGATTTGAAAGTAGTTTTGTTAAAGAGGAGTACCTGCTTATGTTCTGGTATAATAGGTAAAATACTTTGACCGTGCCGCTTAACCTCTGACATAGATATGCATTTGTTGATCGGACTGCTTAAATAACTATGTTCTCAATAATGCGACTCTATGACGGTAAACAGTATATGACCACATGCTTCACTTGGCTCTGGAAAAATGTGTAAAACAAATAGGTGGCCATTTTATCGTGTTTACAAAACGTCATCACATGAGTTCAAGCGGCACGCTCAAAATATGATCAACTATGCTGGGATATTTACATCAACAGATACAGTGTATATTGAAAAATAGATCTTTAAGCATGCCAGTACAGTTACATGTCCACCTCTTTAACAAGCTGTCTCAGTTCGACATAATTTTTCATTCAGTCATGTTATTTATGTACCATCTATAATCATTCTCAATAAAGATGAAAATATGTACAGACATTATGAGTTCTTTGTGAATGTGATCCCTGATTTTCAAACTGATGTAAATTGGGCAGAGCAGCTCAGTCAGTACTATGTACACTTCATTAGCAAAAGATATGAGGAATACCGGTAGTCTCTTGTGAAAAATATCATCCTGTCATCTGTTGCTTTTTCATTGACTGTGAAGAGAAAGATTCACTGTGTTAAGAACCCATTGAGTTAGAAGCTGCAATATCGGTTTAGGTCATGCCCATCAAAGATCATAAATACACACAGTATTCATATTGCCTTTCTTAAACTAGTTGAACATACTGAGAGTTGAACTACCACCCTCTCGGTAGTGAGTTGAAGAAATTTCTACAGCTGTCTCTCTTCAAATGAGAATTGAACATATTGTCAGTGCAGTGGACAAAACTGTGGTCTAGTTTACAAAGCATGAATTTTTTTATGATAGTCTTTGTTTCCAATAAAATGCCAGTGCCAGTGCAGATGACAAAGCCTTAAGATATCTAAGATGGCATTTCTCCAATTTTTTTATAGTTTAACATCCATCCTCATGCCATGTTGACAAAGTCTGAAGCCATCTAAGATGGTCTTTCTCCAACTGAGAGTTGAACATCCAACCACTTGCCAGTGCAGTTGACAAAGTCTGAAGCCATCTGAGATGGTCTTTCTCCAATTGAGAGTTGAACATCCATCCACTTGCCAGTGTAGCTGACAAAGTCTGAAGCCATCCAAGATGCCCTTTCTCCAACTGATAGTTAAACATCCATCTTCATACCAGTGCAGTTGATAAAGGCTGAAGACATCTAAGATGGCATTTGTCCAATTGAGAGTTGAACATCCATCCACTTGCCAGTGCAGTTGACAAAGTCTGAAGCCATCTAAGATGGTCTTTCTGCAACTGATTCTCAAACATCCATCATTATGCCAGTGCAGTTGACAAAGTCTGAAGCTAAGATGTCCTTTCTCCAATTGAGAGTTGAACATCCATCCTCATGCTAGTGCAGTTGACAAAGTCTGAAGCTATCTTAGATGGCCTTACTCCAATTTAGAGTTGACCATCCATCCACTTGCCGTTGACAAAGTCTGAAGCTATCTAAAATGGTCTTTCTCCAATTAATAGTTTAACATCCATCCTCATGCCAATGCAGTTGACAAAGTCTAAAGCTATCTAAGATGCCCATTCTCCAATTGAGAGTTGAACATCCATCCACTTGCCAGTGCAGTTGACAAAGTCTGAAGCTATCTAAAATGGTATTTCTCCAATTAATAGTTTAACATCCATCCTCATGCCAGTGCAGTTGACAAAGTCTAAAGCTATCTAAGATGGCCATACTCCAATTGAGAGTTGAACATCCATCCACTTGCCAGTGCAGTTGACAAAGTCTGAAGCTATCTAAAATGGTCTTTCTCCAATTAATAGTTTAACATCCATCCTCATGCCAGTGCAGTTGACAAAGTCTAAAGCTATCTAAGATTGAGAGTTGAACATCCATCCACTTGCCAGTGCAGTTGACAAAGTCTGAAGCTATCTAAAATGGTCTTTCTCCAATTGAGAGTTGGAACATCTATCCACTTTCCAGTACAGTTGACAAAGTCTGAAGCCGTCTAAGATTGCCTTCTTCAAATGATAGTTAAACATCCATCCTCATGCCAATACATTTGACGAAGTCTGAAGCTATCTAAGATGGTCTTTCTCAAACTGTTAGTTTAACATCCATCCTCATGCCAATGCAGTTGACAAAGTCTGAAGCTATTTAAGATGGTCTTTCTCCAACAAAGAGTTGGACATCCGTCATCTTGCCAGTGGAATTGAAAACGAAACTGAAGCCATGATGGGTCTCTTATTGAAAGTTAAACGTACGTCCTCTTCCCGGGGCAGTTGAATAATGTCTGAAGCTATTTATAATAGTCTTTCTCCAGTTTATAGTTGCACATACGTCCTCATGCCAATGCAGTGGACAAAGTCTGAAGTTATTTAAATTGTCTTTCTCCATTTAAGAGTTGAATATCCGTCTTTTTGCCAGTGCAGTGGAAAAAAGCATGAAGCTATTAAAGGTTGTCTTTCTCCCGTTGACGTTGAACATGTCTCCGTCATCTTGCCGGTGCAACTGAAAAAAAGCCAGGAGTTATTTTCAACTGAAATTTGAACATCCGTCCTCTTGCCAATTCAGTTGACAGAACCTGAAGCTAAAGCATGCAATAAAATTTATCCATTCCTGGATATTTTTTCTGGAAGATTTGGTCCTGGAAATTATTTTCGAAAAATCTACCAGTCACGCCCCCCGCCCATAAAATCAAGGCACCTAAAATCAAATGGGGAAGAATAGTTGCATGTTTGTAAAATATGGATGTCTTTCCCATTGTTTCATTTCATAATAAATTTAGCTTAATTGTAGCATAATTGGCGTCCTTATTTGACTTAACCAGTATTATGGTGCCCCAAAAACCTAAAACGATATATGACCTCTGAAACACGACCGTCGTAAGGGACAACAAAACAGAAGAAATATTACAACTATTGTTGAACAGAACATCCAACACAATAGACTACAAATTATCGATAAGATTCGTTTTATGATAATAGTAATTTTCACAAACGGTGATATTATTTTGAATTGATTTTAAATAGGTTGAAAAATGACCCACAATGTGAGGAATGTCACATGAATTTATTACAAAAGATTTCGCGCTACGCCTCAAGGAAGGGGTGACACAGGAAAAAAAAAGAGCACAGTCTACGCTAAAAACGAGCGCGAATTTCTACAGACAGTACAAGTCGCACGATGTAATTATAGTTGTAGATCTAATTATACTTAATTACAATCTATATATATTTTGTGTTTACGCGATTTATACTATAACGAAAGTCATGAAAGTCAAGCGATTCAATCAACTGAAAACTGCGTGGAAGTGGTGTGAACACAAGACAAAGGAAAGTGTAGGCGAGCTTGACCTCCCTGTCATAAACGTTTAAACGCCCGTGCAAAGCAGGAAACCATTGACAAGTTGGAGCATGACATGGGCAACTGTACCATCTTGCAAACTGAAGCACACTTTGGAAAAGTATCATTGACATTGGAGAGAAGTTTTCGAATTCTGAAAATTCAGATTACTTGGATAAGTGTCTTTCAGTACACGGTAAATAAAATCTTGTCTACTCTTGCTTTACTACATATGCGTGATCATACCATATATGGTATGGATGATGACCCAGTTTTTTTCTATTTTTTCCATTCATTCATAAATACTTAACCCAAATACGGAAATAAAGAACTGGTACTCATCGAACAAATGCAATAGCATAGCTGAGTTATGTGACAATCGGGCACCAGTGACTTGTTGCTTTATCTTCGGTAGTTTACGTAGATCTTTTCGCGTAAGTGTGTACCAATCAAACAGCCGTAGTGTGCTGACGTACATTTCATTCAAGGACACTGTTTCTACCTCGCTGGAGATGACGCAAATACGTGCAATTTTTAAAGATCAATATGTCTGTCAGAACTCACGGTAAACAAGTTAGGTCACGTTGAACGACCAGTTACCTAAGACATGAGGTTGTAGCCCGGGGTTGTAGTAGGGAGAAGTGTTTGCATATTTAGGGCGCGTTGATTTCACAGTCCCCTCGGAACAATCGATGGTGTCTATTAACGTCAATCGTCTGCAGGTTCGAGTGACATGATGAAGGGCTTAATCGCATCTCTGAGAATCGCATCATGGAAATTATGCCCATGTACAGATGACTATCACGGTCTTTGACCGGGTTGATGTCCCATGTCCCCCCCCCCCCCCGTTAACTTTATATTACTGATCGTTCTAATGCGATACTTATGTTGTGATTCTATTTGTTTTATTTTTGGAGTCAAATTTTGTGCTGTTTGAGCCTTATTTACGTTCTCATATTTTTATTTAAGTTCGGGTAACTGAGCGGCCGCCTATAGGGAAGTAGCTGCTCACTCGGCTTGCGATATGTTTTCTAAGTACTAATTTAGTTTTTCCCACCTCGTTTTTGCAGTGGGAATTTCTTTCTGATTGCGCCTTTTCCTGATCATTGCCTACTTGTACCTATCCGTTGTTACCTAGTACCTAGTTGTATATATTTGTATATATTTTTGTCACGACATTTACATGTATATCACACTAAGCTCATTGTATTCAATCTTAGAAATTAGAACCAGGTGAGATGCATTACAACTTAGTTCTTACCATAGGCAGTAATTAATTCATTGGCTCCAAGTTGCCAAACTAAAGGGTCACTGACGATGCTTCAGTAGCCGCAACCGATCCGAAGAAAAAGAAATCTAAAGAGACCGGCTTATCAAATTCACATTACGACGTCATGGTCCACCTTAGCTAATCCATGTTTTCCCAGACATTTTTCACTCCTCGCAACGTACGTCAGAGTGATGTCACAAGAAGTGATGTCGGGCGGTTGTTTTGAGCATGTGTGCGTGTCTGTTGAGACTGTTTTTATAATATTAATCTGCAAAAGAATACGACGTCTAAAGGTTTTATTTTTGTTTTTTGTTTAAGACTGTGAACTTCGTATAACAATGACATACACTCCGATCAACTCTTGGCACCCACAGTTACTATACGTGACCTACACCCACCTTGTCGAGGTCGACTAAGTTTGCCAAATTGTTGAATTTAGTCACAGAGTGCATTTGATCAATGGGAGAGAAGGTATGTTGTATCCACCCAAACAAGCTACATTCTATCCTCATACCGGATTTACCATTTAATATTACGAATTTAAAATGCGTGCCCGATATCACTTCCTGTAACGTTCGTTGTTTTCCTTGTCTTAGGTTATGAAATATGGTGATGAAATATCATCATGCTAACCTTGGAACTATTTGACACAAGACCTGTCTACCATTCAAGAGGTACGTCGAGACGGCAGAAATTATATCAACCAACCAACCAACCAATTGCAAACTGGGACGCATATAGTCATCTGATATTTCAGCAGAGGAGGTCGGAGAATCGGTAATTGTAGTTCTTCCTGATAGTCTGTAGACTTGAAGAATTAAACTACGTTTGTGAGCTTATTTGCTAGCTGAAGTTATCTGAAATGCCAATGAATCAGTGTTGATTTCTAAAACGACTATTTGGGATAAGGTCACATTTGAACAGGTTCAGTCCGCTAAATACTAGGTTTAACTATCATTGATTGGGGTCAACATATTTCGGAAGTTACATGCAAGGCAACTAAGACCTTGTTCTTTCTTCGGTGCAATTAGGCACTGGCACCTAGGCATACTAAGGAAGTTAAATACAAAACGTTGGTTCGGCGTCAACTTTAGTATGCAGCTCCTATTTGGAATCCCTGTAATCTAAGTGGAGAAGGTACAGAGGATTGCAGTCAGGTGGACCTGCAGGCGATGGAGAAATACCAGTAGCGTCGGCGATATGCTAGACGAACCTGAGTAGCCATCCCTTGAGTCCCGCAGCGGTACTCCTTAACATTCTTTTACAAGATACACTCCGGTACGGTGTCTCTGTCAAATACCTGACCGCAGCACCCAACCTAAAGAGTACTCCCGACATGGGTTACCCTAAATAGCGCAAAGGAGTCCTTTTCGCGAAAAGGACTTCAAATAGCGAAAAGGAGTCCTTTTCGCTATATTAACTGACCCTAAAATAAGAAAAGGACTTCTTTTCGCGAAAAGGACTTTAATGTAATTGGAAATATAACTATATAGTGAAAAAAGATGTAGCTACTTGATTTTTGCATTGCCCCATTAACCAAAGGATAAAATTGTATCCTTTGTTTCCAGCTGGCACCGTCAGTACAGTATTGTCTGCGACATGGGGAGGTGTGACTTGGACTTGTTGTTGAGAAACAAGACTTATATATTCTAGGTTGTGTTGTTTCCTAAAAAAAAAACATTTACCAGCCATTTTTTGTTTATTTTGGTTATCTTTTTTTTTTTATTTATTTATTTTTTTATATTTAGATCTAACTTTAATAACGAAAAACATCTTTCCTGCATATCATCCATATATGTACATGTAGGTGTTAATCTTGACTTTTCTTGGTCGGCAGTGCTCAATGTTTCTTTCAAAAAGGTCTCAAATGATGAGACAATTTCATAAAGATTTTTTTTTTTTCAAAGATATGTTGTTCGCCAATGCAAAGCGGCATATATAGCGTTTGAAACTGGGGGTCGAAATGTGCTCAAGAAAAATTTGTCGTAAATCAGATTGGGGATTCATTGTTAAATTAACATAATTTTTACATCTCTTTCCTTTTTCTCTAGAACGATAACTTGAGCGGTTTGAATCTTTTCAGTAAACTGACATATTTTTCTTTACTTCGTTCGTGAACACATTTTGCATACATTGTCAGCTGACAAATCCTTGGTTAGCGATAAACCTTATAAACCGTAAAGAAGATTTTTAAGATCACTATTCTAACCATTTATCAGCCATACCCGATTAACTTGGTATTTGAAACGATTTAAAGCACTGTTTAACTTCTCAAATACATGTACATTGTAATCCAAAGAGTACTGGCAGGTGATCCATTAATGTGAAGTACCTTTTTACGTATGTGACGACATCAGCCGTCACCTGATGTTATGTGTCTTGTAAAACCCATTCTTTGATATCCGTCCTTTATCATAAACGCAAGGAATAATCAATGTATATAAATAATGACAGCCAAATATTAACTGGAACCGTGAACAGCAAGGTTTTCCGTAGTTCTAAGCACAAATATAACTGAAACTGCAACATCATGCGCCAAATATGCGACAAGTTGAGCGCTATACAACCAGTCTGCTCGTATATTTTTGATAACACCGGAAAACATAACTACCACAATCATTTATTCTACTCTTGATATCAACGACAGGATAAGCCCAAATCTCTGAGAATGATGCTTTAGCGCAAACTAAATTTGGTTGAAAAAAAGATTGCTCTTGAAAGTATCATAGCCGCGTAATCGTAAAATTTGCTTAAATTAAATTTAACTTTGCGCAAACATGTTTGTTGCAAATACGTGCTGCACAGAAAAAAAAATGTAACACCATGCATGCATGTTTCCTTTTCGAGAAAATATTATTAGTCAATGCGCTATCCACTAGACTATCGCGGCCGATATGAAACATTCTAACAAATTTCAAATTAGGGAACATTTCAATTTCATTCAACTTAAAATACTTGATAATCTAATTAATGGCACGCGCTATTACATGATTAGAGATTAATTCAACACTAGCCGATTGTTTTTGACACCTCACAAACAGACATGTGACTGATAATTCGATTACCGCACGGTGACCTGACATACGTTTTCACACCATTTATTGCTCAGTCATGATCCCATGATCTTAATATACAAACGATTCTCAATACACAAAATTGTTTCTTTCTTCTTTCTCCATTTAATAATATACACCTATAGAATCCTTAGAGCTAGAAATAACAACGACCAATTTCCAAACAATATTTGATACATAATGCATACATGTCCATGCAACGAATACCCCCTTATTCCCAACTTTTATATACAAATACAATATAATATACAAATAATTTTATTCAGTGAAAATGGGGTTAACAGTGGTACACCTATTTTTCTTATTTTTGGTCCAAAACATAGATTGTGGATATTCGTTCGAACCGTCTCGTCGGGCTTGCCCATGTAATATACATAGAATTATTTCAGAAGCAAGCATTGAAAATTTCAATAAGAAAAATAGGTATACCACTGCAAATCCATGTTTTTTTTTTATGTGAAGTGAAGTTTAAGGGGTTACATTTCACGGACATGTTTTCTTCATGAAGATCAATGTTTTGACCAGAATATTAAAAATATCAACATTTTCCGATGAAATTTTTTATTTTTATAGCTGAAAAAAAAAAAAAAAACAACTCTCTATAATACATGGGCAAGGTTTCGTAACGATATTTTACCAAGTGCGCGGCACTTTTTAGTTTTTACCAGAGACATTGCCTATCTCTAAAATAATGCACGCAACATATCAATATTAAGAAAGAGCCAAACGCCATAAAATAAATGCCCCCTTGCATTCCATCACATCTGCATTTCAAGTTTGTATAAGTCCTCTAAAGATCATTAATTTTGTATAATGTTTCTTTCAGTAAAATTTTGCGTAGAATCTGAATCCCACACCCTCACTCTGTGTAGTAAATTCTAACATGTAAACTGTAAGCTAGGCTTATTGCAGAACTTCAGAAGAGTAATTTTCGTTTGTAATCATTGTCTTCTAAAAATAAAAAAGAAACATTGCCAAAAATAATGCAACAAAGTTTTTGTCCGTCAGACCAAGGAATTAAACTCCTTGATCAGACTATTTTGCACCCCCACTCTCCACCCATACACGTTTGTGTATTGCATACATGTAAATGAATAAATGTGTATCATCTATCTAATATTTGATAAATAATACGCTTTAATGTTATTTTACATCCCTTCACGCCACTTTGCACTACTTTACTGAAGTGACTTCGCGCCACTTGGTAGATCTAAATAATCAGTCTAATAACTAAATTTCGTAACACATTCTGTTGAAATTAGAAGCAAAAATACTAATATCAACTCCTTTTCGCTATACAAAAGTTCTTTACTACAAACACCAGTCCTTTTCTTATTTTAGGGTAAGATGATATAGCGAAAAGGACTCCTTTTCGCTATTTAAAGTCCTTTTCGCGAAAAGGAGTCCTTTGTGCTATTTAGGGTAACCGCTCCCGACATCACATGAATCACAATATGCAAGACAAATTGCCCGTAGTGTTTTTCTGAAAAAAAAAAAATCTCTTGAACTGTATTCCGGTTTGGTGAATTGGTACAAATGGTGAAAAAGCTAATGATACAAATGTTACCAACCAATGATACCATTTTGGGGAACCCCGATTGCGCGCCATAGGGTATTTCGGCAACTCGTAAGACCACTCGGTTGCATTCGGCTCGTTTGGTTAAAATACGGTCCGTTTCGGTTTTTACTGACACCGCATCACTTCCGTAAACAAGAATGGATTTCTCATAAAAATCGCGAAGTTTCCAGAAGTTTTGCAACTGATCGTTGAGATTCAGGACATTATTCGTGTTTGATTTCTGAAGGTCGAATTGGTAAAATTTACTTCTTACAGGTCAGCTCATCATATACGAGCACCTTGCAATCAAAAATGTGTTTTGAAGTTGTTGGTTGACCCTTTCCTTTGTTTACAAAATCAGCTGATTTTTTGTTTGTCTCGTTTAACGAACCCACATTTCTCCTACTATCTTTCAGCGGTGGAGAGAAACGGAGAGTAACGTAATCGCTGAAAGGTCATGAGGCTCATGTCATTTTTTTTTTTTTGTTATGTCTGTATTCTTTCTCAATTTCTTTTTTGACACTGGCTATCCGCATGACGGTCGTGCCGATAACGCCGCTTATCGGCACGACCGTCGTGCAGATAAGCGGCGTTATCCGCACGACAGGGAAATCAACATCCAAAGGTTAAAATGTTCAGAATTGGATACATTTTAAGTTGATAAATATTATACACTGGCTTCAAAACTGACACATAATATTACACATGCAGGAATTTTTCACAATTCAATTAACAAAATTATTTTGCTAAAATTGGCTTACCTGTGAATTTACCTGTATAAATCAGTCATGCGTATGCGTAAATGAGAAAGTAATCATAGTAACCTTATATTAAAAGAATATGGTCATCCAAAAGAATAAAAAGCCTTTGATTTCAACAATGGAGTACGGAAACATTTCAGTAATTCAATTAAAAAAATGTAATTGTTGTATTTTTCTCTGCTGTTAGAAATCTACTGTGATTCAGATTAGGCCTACATTAGCTGGATTAATCAAATCAAAATTAGTTCTTATTCATAATTAACCAAAATATTAATTTTGAGTGTATTTCAATAGCGAAACACCTAATTAATTTATTTAATGCCAAATTTATAATTGAATACATGCGTAAGCTTGTTAGAAAATCTTATACTTCTGTCGTGCCGATAGCCAATACCTGTAGTATTGGCTATCCGCACGACGGTCGGGCCGATAACGCCGCTTATCGGCACGACCATCGTGCGGATAATGCCGCTTAACGGCACGACCGTCGTGCGGATAGCCTCAGTCTTCTTTTTTAGGTGTTTTGTTAGGCAATATGTCCCCTCAACAGAATACATATGGTGGGAGAGTGTCCGAATAAGTCAGTGCCAGTGGTTTCATCGCAATCAATCTCAATCAGTCAATAGAGCTATAGGCAGGTAGGGGAAAGCTATTGATTTATAGCGTGTCTATAAATTTATAGATCAAACAGGTAATCTGTCTGCGAAACTTTACTGAATGAAAACCGCATCCTGAAACCATGTCCACATTTGTGTATTGGGCCTAGGTCATGGAATGTCGTTTTTCATTTCGGCAGTGGCTGGAGATACGGTACTGTATCTTTAGACTGTGGGCTAGAGATACATTACCATATCTTTAGCCTAGCGGCTAGAGATACGGTACCATATCTTTAGCCTATATATCGGGAAATGGCTAAAGGTATGGTATAGATTCAAAGTCAATAATATATTCAGGTGAGTTTTAAGTTGAATCATTGCAAGTATCCTAAAGAATCATAAAAATAAACATTTACAGGCGACTTGTTTTTCTCACAGTTTCATTGTTGGGCAAGCTCTACACATGTACAAAAATCTTAACAGTAGTAGCGTTAATTGTTGGTAATTGCTTGGGCACACCAATTATATACTCAATGATTGCTACAATTTTCTCAGTCTTAAGTTAAGTGTGAAAGGTCATTTCATGAAGCAATAAAAAGAATTTCTTTTTTCTAACTTGCATGAATTGCTTCATATTCTTCATGATGTCACTACACGATATGTTTACATAGTGTTGCAACCTCGGTGATACGTACGGAAATTTGACAAAATTGAGCATAATTTATTCTGTAAAGCTGGTTTCCATTATGACTTTGTACGTGCTATTGGGAAATTATGCATACAACAACTAAAAACATATGAGACAAAGCGGTTTGCATGTTTTCAACTGCAAATTCTAACTTCGAAATTGCAAGTACATGTGTTAGAAAATGTCAAAATACTTTGTTTTAAGTTTTCAAGTAAATGCACTGATGTAGAGAGGAGCAATTCAAATTTACGCCGTGTCTTTATCTGCAGCACTTTGATATTTTTTCATTGCTCCCCATGCTTTTACATTTATATAACCCATTTTTACATGTATGTAACCCGCGTTGAATAGATAGATAGATAGATAGACAGATAGATGCCTTTGTTCTCTCACTGTGTCCCTCCTGCCAGGCTAAAGATACGGTACCGTATCTCTAGCCACTGCCTTTCATTTTTATACGGGATGTGTATCTTGCTGATGAAGTTGCAAACAAAACAGCATATCTTTTCTAATTCATATTAACTATGCATATGATTGATAAAAACTCATTATGAAGCAAATGTATGATGCACTATGGGGAACTTTGACTTATGGTCCAGCAAATCCCTGCTAAAAGCCCAACCCTGCAGGGGCTGCTCTTTGGTAAAACCACTGCTGTTTTCCCCCGCAGCCTGCTATCTTTTCATTTCACGGCCCTTTTTGCCCACATAAAGCAAATCCCAGGGATTTTCCCCGTACTGCCGTGGCAAAACTTTGGTCAAAGCCCCACTCATTTCCATGGCTATCCCCCGCCCACCCCCAGAGTTGGGTGGGCGTGGCTACAAATGCAGGGCTTTTTCTGACCTTTTTGGGAAATTTTTGGTACCGTTGAAATTGGGAAAAAATTGTGTGATTTTGGGAAAAAATACAACAATTTTGGGGAAAAATAGTGCAATTTTTAGCAAAATTGGGAAAGTTTACCTTTTAAATTGGGATTTTTCTGCTAATTGTGAATGGTCTGGGTCAATTGGGAATTTTTTCAGCCAATTGGTAAAAAATTTGGTACTGGAAACCGGACCCAGTTTTGTATAGAGAAAAAGCCCTGAAATGACTAGTGCATTACTAGAAGGCAAACTAAAAAGATCTTCGATTATACATTATTAAACAAAATCATAATAATTCGAATTACTATCCGAAGAATTGGCTTTATGTAAAAAGCTAGTACTTGTTTAAGGTCGACACAGCCTTAAAACAACATACATGTATGCAGCAAAACAAAAGAAACTAATCTGACCTATTTATTCTAGATCATGGCGTCAAAAAAAATAGCTGGATCAACTCCGGCAATAAATCCAGCTCTGGAAGTCATTATACGAAACATACTGTAAATCCGGAAATATTCGCAAGACCTTAATTTTCACTAATATTTGCAAATTGTTTGCCTCACGAATTCAAAGTTCTTGCCAATAAAGAGTCACTATTAACTTAATAGAATATATGGACACTCACTCACATGATGCATTGTTTTCAATGCAGCTTCTGTAGCAAACTATATATTCCATGCGAAAACGAAAAGTGACATTCCGTAGCGCGAGTCATAGACACAAATATGGACTTTGTTTTGGGATGCAGTTTTCATTCTGACAGTAACGTTTTTAAGACAGATTATTTGTTTGATCTATAAATTTACAGAACATTTGTTCTATAAATTTATAGAAACTCTATAAATATATAGATACTCTATAAGTCAATAATTTTCCCCTACCTGATAGATACAGCAACACCCTCATTACTTAGTATTATGCGCAGGGCTGCCTGTGGTGGAGGAAAGCCTGGACACATCTGGAATGTGCTTGTGAAACTACCGCTTACATTCAGTCGGGATCTTGATGGTTATGTAGAATGATTAAAAGTATATTTGCTGTCATTTTTATCTCAGATCCAATAAAACCTAGATAGGAAGTCAAACTTTGGTATATCTCCAATTGCAAATAACCTGGCGCTAAAGCAAATGTCAATTTATTCTGTCACTGCTCGACTCGAAGTATCATTTGACTGATGAAATTAAAAGTATCATACTCAATGGCTTGTATCAGCTTATAAACTTAACCAGCCATGACAACATTTTTTCAGTAAATACCTTGCATAATCTGTAGCTACCTATCCAGTGTTTATTGATGAGCCCTGTCATGAGAAAAACGGATTTTGGCCTATGTGAAAACAAAGGCACAGATCAGCTGTAATTTCAAGATTCTGGCTCTTTTCTGTGACTGTACAGACCGGTTTGTGTCGGATCTGGTCGGGAACCGTGAAGACTGGTTTTCTTAGTCACTGCTCATATATAGGTAACCCTTAACCCTCTACACATGTGATATCTTACTATTTCGGATCCGAGGAATCTCACTATTTCGTAGTAAGTATATCTCCCTATTTAGAAGTTCAGAATTTCGTCATATATAATCTTACTCATATCCTTGTTTGGAATTTCAGATCTCCCTACCAAAATTCAAAGTTTTCCTTTTTTGTTTAATCATTCTATTTGGAAAGGGAAATTACCTTATTTGGTTTCTCAGATGTATCACATATATGGAACCCTCCCATGATTGAAATTAAACTTTTTGTTTTTACAGTGTTGACAATGTCAGAAGATAAGAAAGTTATGGATAACGACACCGGTGACAATCTTGACAACTCTATAGATGGAGAGTTCCCTGCTGACGGTGGGGCCCAGGAAGAGGACAGCAAAGATGGTGAGGGTCTGGGGGCCTCCTCGGGGAGTGAAGCTGACCTCAGGGCCAAGAAACAGAGAATGCAAACTCCAAGTCCTAAACCAAGCCCGCTGCCATTTATGGTGCAAGGTATAATTCTGAAATATTTTTCTAATAATAAATTTATAAAAAAAGAAAAAAATATATACATGTATATCATAATGCATTTATTTCATAATTATTGCTTATACATGTAGTGTAAATGAATTAATTTTTGCATACGTAAACCCACAATTGTAATCAAGCAACTTATCTCACTCTGTCCCTTTATTTTTGCAACACAGATACTACAAGTAACATATATACAGCCCCGTTCACTCGAGTTTGCCGTTTGAACATTTGCATCACACAAGAAGACCATGTGTTCTGAAGATCTGAGTTTCTTTTCATGTTGTCCTCACAGACATCTGGACTGATTGATCTGCTGATTTGAGTGACAGCTTCAAACTAAATGACCTTTAAAAACGGCAAACTCGAGTGAAATGTTTAATTTTCTATGTGGAATGTTTGCCATGTAGATACCGATCAGGTAATTGCTTAAATTGATAAAATTCTGCTTTTGTCTCTATCCTGTTACAAATGTGTGTTCTTAATATGCATTGTATATGTTGTGCAAAGAATTTTGAAATAAAAATGTGCTTTAACCAAGCAATTACAATGTTTTTATCAGAAGATGTGACATCATTACCTAAAGATAAATGCTGAATAGATTTTAAGAACACCAGGCACCCGGGACACTGTTTTAGTTCCAAAATAGAATAAAAAGTTACCTGATTTACAAACAAACGGCAAACTCTAGTGAACAAATTTGATTGACCTAAATGCTCAAACGGCAAACTCGAGTGAAAGGGGCTGTAATCTCTTTCATTCCTAAATCCAAAATTTCAAGCCTGTACAGCCTAGTTTGAGTTGGACTGAGGCAAGTTTCCTAATGATGCTGCTCATCTATTTATAGCTTCCCCACCACAGTTTGTGACATTTGATGATCTGATGGCAGCAGCCAATGGTGTTAAGAACATGAGTCTAGCACATGAGATAGCAGTGGATGCCAACTTTAAACTACAGAAGATTGAACCGCCCCAGAAAAGGTATATTTAGACTATGTACATAATGAGGCACATTTACTGAATGCCAAAAAAAAATTAAATAAATAAAAAAAATAAATAAATAAAATAAAATAAAAAATAAATTATAGGCTTGGATCAGCTTTGCTATGACACAGCCTGACTAGCATCTTATACTGAATTTTGTTCATTTGATAGTACATGTATAATATTGGAGGGATATTGTTGGATAAATGACGAAAATGGCCATTTTGAGAACACTTGAGAAATTTTGATAACACAAACCGTTACCCCTATTTCAAAAGAAAATGGTGCATACATTCCAAACGAATGGAACTTTTGGAAAATACAATGTACCATAAATTGGCATTTCTATCTTTGGTCTCTCTAGCATATAAATGTATAGAATTTCAAGTGTTGAGCTACTACATGTATTTGCTTTGCTAAAAACTGGTTTGTATACATTTTTTAGCATAGGGTTTTCTTGTCATGAGGTTATATCAAATGAGCCGCCTCATGGGAAAACCAACAATGTGGTTTCCGAATCGGTCCGACACAAACCGACCTGTACAAGCACAGAAAAGAGCTAGAAGCTTGAAATTTCGGATTTTAGTAGAAAAGGAATTGTGGTATCTGAGTAGCGAAAACAAAGGCGCTGATCATCTTCGCGGTTACCGTGAAGCTGATCTGCGTCTTTGTTTTGCCTATGCAGATTGTTGGTTTTCTCACGTGGCGGCTCAAATGAGTGCAGAACTAAAAAATAAAATAGTTGATACCTTCATTTTCTGAAAGAAAAAGGCAAAATCTCAATCATCGCAAACTGTTCTAGATTCATCTAATGACACTGTTTGTATATTACAGCATAGAAAAGCAAGTGAAGGACATCATGCACAGGGCATTTTGGGATGCTTTCCAAGAGAAGATAACTGAAGATCCACCAGACTATAGTCAGGCTGTTGTGCTTATACAGGAAGTCAAAGAGGTATTGCCGCAGTATTGCAAAGTTATTTTGCAGCAATTTTATATTGCTAGAAAATTATGGAAATATTGCCGGCAGAGTTAATGTGTATACAAAATTAAGTATTGTGGCACAATTGCCGCAATATTGCTAGATATACTTGTAGCAATATTGCAGCAGTATTGCCTCAATATATTTTCAAAAGGCCTGTGTCTTGCTAAGGAAATACATCTTTTGTTGTTAATTTAAAAACGAAAAGCCCAGAGCCCAGGTGTATCACCTTGTAAGCTAAAGGTTGTTGGTGAGATAACAAATGACTCTCCAGACTAGACTTAAAACTTAGCTTCTGTTTTCATATAAACTAAAACTTTTTCGCAGCTTTCTTGTCATTCTAATATTGTTGAACTTAAGTTTGTTTTTTGATCATCAACAGTGAATCTCTTTCAGGGTTTAATGTCAATTCTACTGCCTCAACACATACGATTGAAAGCCCAGTTGGATGAGGTCCTTGACTCGGAATTGATAGAGCAGAAGCTGGAGAATGATGCCTTTGATATTTATTACTATGCTGAATATGTTATCAACATCATGTCAAAATTGTGTTCCCCGGCTAGAGATGAGAGAATAGCCAAACTGAGGGAGATGAAAGATGTTATACCATTGTTTAAGTAAGTTTTATACGAGCGGTCTGGTGAGAAAACCCAACAAATAGGTTTCTGAACAGGTCCCACACAAATCAGGCTGTACAGTCACAGAAGATGGCTAGAGGCTCGAAATTTTGGATTTAAGAAGAAGAGGAAGTGTACTATCCGTGCAGCGAAAACAAAGGCGCTGATCAGCTTAGGGGTTATCATGAAGCTGATCTGCTGCTTTGTTTTCGCATATGCAGATTGTTGGTTTTCTCATGAAGCGGCTCATACAATTTGAGCGAGAAAGTCTGTAAATTTCATGACTGTGGTCAGTGAAGAGGTAACCTAAAAGTTTTACCATTTAGGGCTGTCATTCCCACAACTGACTTATGGTGGCCTCTGTGGCCGATTGGTTAAAAGCGCCGTTTCTTAATCACTCGATCATCTCACCGCTGTGTCTGGTTAGGGTTCGAGCCCCCCACTGGGCACATGTGGGACAAGCCAAGTTCTGCTTGCGGGTGTGCCAGGTGCTTTTTCTTGGGGTTTTTCCATTTTCGCCTTACCTACTGATATGAGCTGAAATAATCTTGAAAGGAACGTAAAACTGAAAAAACAAACAAACTGACATCATATTTTGTTTATGAGATGTCTACTTTGCAATGAAGAGACCCTTTACTTGGTCTTAAATTGCTTAAATAGAATTGGAATAGTCTCTTATATGGGTTAAACAACCAGAAACATGGAGAGATATTACATAATTTTCATCTGCCTAAATAGATTGTTTATTTCGACTTTTTGTCCCATGTAGGGAGATATTTGAAGTTCTTGACTTAATGAAGATGGACATGGCTAACTTCACTATACAGCAGATCAGGCCCTACATACAGCAACAGTCAGTGGAATATGAGAAGAAAAAGTTCCAGGAATTTCTACAGAAACAACAAGGTATTAATGAGCTGCTGAATGAGAAAACCAACAATTTAGGATTCTGGCCAAGTCTGACACAAACCGGTCTGTACAGTCACAGAAAGGCTAGAAGCTTGAAATTTCAGATTTTAGAAGGAGAGGGATTGTACTATCCGTGTAGCGAAAACAATGGTGCTGATCAGCTATGCTGTTACTGCACAGCTGATCTGCGCCTTTGTTTTCGCATATTTAGATTGTTGGTTTTCTTATGCGGCGGCTCATTTACATTACTAAAACACGCCTATGCAACAGTGATTCATTTTCAGGTTTAAAAATGAAAATTTGCAGGTGAAATATTTCAATATTTGCCATATTTTTTGCTCAAAACATTAATTATGGGTACACATCAGAACCGCCTTATCAGTGAGATATGAGTAAACACATGATGTAGCTGTATATTTTTCCACATGCTTTTATTATGTATTTTTATGCCCCCAACTTTGAAAAAGTTGGAAGGGCATATTGCTTTTGGCTTGTCTGTGTGTGTGTGGGTGGGTGTGTTCGTACGTCTGTTAGTCACTTTTTTGAAACTTCTGAATGGTGCATGCTAGGGATTTGAAATTTAATTTACAGATTCCTCATGAAAAAAATAGTTGACCCGTATTTTTTTTTTCATGTTTGAGTTATGCCCCGTTTCTGAGTTATGTCCCTTTGAAAACAAATTTTTAAAATCTTGTGTGCAAGATATTTGAGCTATTGCATTCATATATGGTATACGGGTTGGGATTGAGGTGTAGACGACCTGATTAACTTTTGAGAACTTTCTGTCAAATTTTGACAAAAATACAGAATTTTGAAATTTCGATCGATTTTTCGACTTTTCGGTGAAAATTGAAACTTTAGAACGGTGCATGCTAGGGTTTCGAAAATTCATATAGTGATTCCTCATGAAAAAATAGTTGACCCATATTTTTGTTCTTGTCCGAGTTATGCCCCTTTTCTGACTTATGTCCCTTTGAAAACAAAATTTGACAATCTTGTGTGCATGATATCTCAAAAAGTGTTTGAGCTAGAGCCTTCATATTTAATATACTGGTTGGGGCTGAGAAGAAGATTACCTGGTTAACTTCTGAGGACTTTCCGTCAAATTTTGACAAAATAACTCAGTTTTGAAATTTTTATTCCATTTTAACTTATCAGCATAAAGCTTACATTCTGTTTCTGGATCGAGGTCAAAACAGAAGCAACGGAACAGCTTCTATAGGAAATTAAATTTCACTTCATTCAAATGAAATAAACAAACCATACAATCTACCAGTTTAGGGACAAACATACAGTTGGGGGCATAGTGTTTTACAAACACCCATTTCTAGTTCAATTATATATATGTAGATTTAAACCTCATATAATGTGCATACTTTAAGGGTGTAACCAGAACATTTCAATTTATACACATAAAGAGTAAAAATAGTCAAATTTGTATCTTGAAATGACAAAAAAAGGCCATATTATTAGCTATTTTTAACTTTTTACATTACACATGCGTACTGTGAGTATATGGCAGGACGCATGCACTTTCTGCTTAAATGTGCGCTTCAAAAACAAGCAATGTGAACAGTCAGTGGCTTGGTCCTTTTGCTGCTAAAACTTTATTATGTACATAATTATCTGCACTTAGAACTGGCAAGCTGCCTCAAGAATAAAAATCAAAACTGATCCTTTAAGAGCAGTGAACACATTTAATGAGAAAGTGGATGGACAATCCTGCGGTTTTGGCTACTTAAGCCTTGTCAGTGACCCTTTTAGATTTGGCAACATGTAGCCAATGGGGATTACTGTAAATTTGCAACTTCCATCAGGGTAGTTGATACAAAGATTAGTAACAGGAACAGGTTAGGTAAATGACTAGCTAAGTTTAGTGTGGCTACAGGCTAAACACAAGATAAAGATGCTTAGTGGATAGTTCTGCAAAATATAAGGATAGTTCATCTAGTATGTCAGTTCATCATGGTTCGTCAGTATCTTAATTTGAAAACTGTTTTATCACAATTTGTTTTACAGAGTCAAATGTAGATGGTTTGGAACTTACCAAACAGTGGTTGTCTCGAAGCTTTGAAAAACTCAGTGCTGGTTCAGAATCAGCAACAGGGGGAGCAACTGCTACAAACCAAATAACACCGGCGGCCATCTTGAATGGTGCATACATGGAAATATTACAGTGGGATGATTCACAGATTTTTCCAGAGGTAGAGTCCCACCCTTTGTTAGCTCACCTGAGCCGTTAGGCTCACAAGGTGAGCTTATAGGATGGCCATGATTCGTTGTCCGTCCGTCCGTCCACAATTTCAAAGATCTTCTCCTCTGAAACCACTTAGCCAATCAAAGCCAAATTTTATATGAAGCATCAATAGGAAGGGGGAACCAATGTGTATATAAGAAATCCAGGTCACATGACCAAGATTGCTACTATGCCCATATATGGTAAAAATCCTTCAAAAATCTTCTTCTCCAGAACCGTTGGACTGATTTCAATGAAACTTGGCATGAAGCATTAATGGCTCAAGCACTACAATGTGTATATAAATCATGACCCTGTGATGACCTTGACCTATTTTACGGCAAGGTCAACATAGGTCGCCAATGCATTTGAATGGGGAAAACTTTTAAAATGACATTTGAAGTGAAAGTCTTGCAGGAAATGGGCAGTAGGACTGAATATTAATGATTCTGAAAAAATTGGACCCCAGGGGCTCATGTGCCCCCACCCCGGGGCAATATACATGTATATCTCCATAATATTCAAACGTCTTCTCCTCTGAAACCACTTAGCCAATCAAAGCCAAATTTTATGTGAAGCATCAATAGGAAGGGATAACAAATATGTATATAAAAAATCCCGGTCACATGACCAAGATGGCCGCTATGCCCATATATGGTAAAAACCCTTCAAAAATCTTCTTCTCCAGAACTGATGGACCGATTTCAACAAAACTTGGCATGAAGCAGTGATGGCTCAAGCACTAAAATGTATATATAAATCATGACCCTGTGATGACCTTGACCTATTTTACTTCAAGGTCAACATAGGTTGCCAATGCATTTGAATGGGGAAAACATTTTTAAAATGTAATTTAAAGTGAAAGTCTTGCAGGAAATGGGAAGTAGGACTGAATATTAATGATTCTGAAAAAAAATGGACCCCAGGGGCTCATGTGCCCCCACCCCGGAGCAATATACATGTATATTTCCATAATATTCAAAACGTCTTCTCCTCAGAAACCGCTTGGCCAATCAAAGCCAAATTTTATGTGAAGCATCTATAGAATGGGGGAATCAATGTGTATATAAATAATCTAGGTCACATGACAAAGATGACCGCCATGCCCATATATGGTAAAAACCCATCAAAAATCTTCTTCTCTGAAACCAATAGACTGATTTCAAGGAAACTTGGCGTGAAGCATCGATGGCTAAAGTACTCTAATGTATATATTAATTATGACCCTGTGATGACCTTGACCAAGTTTATGGCAAGGTCAACATGGGTTGCCTATGCATTTGAATTGGGAAAACTGTTAAACTGTTATTTGAAGGGAAAAGCCAACAGGAAATTGGCAAATGGACAGAATAAGGAGATTCTGAGAAAAGAAAATGGCCCAAGGGCTTCATCTGCCCCTGCACTGGAGTTAAATACCATAATATTCAAACATGTTTATTGTTATATGCAGTAGATCTCAGGTGAGCGTTTACAGGACCATTGGTCCTCTGGTTATTTAAGAAATAATTTTTCTTAAATGTGAATTAACTTGAGATTGTGATGTATTAAATTCACAATGGAGAAGCCGGAGTAAATTAATTATCAAATCTGCCCAACAACATATTGCGTTAATCAAAGATAATTCACAGTATAGTAAAATTTCAATTCTAACACAACAATTAAGAAATGCTTAATGTTTAAAATATTTGCCAGTAGAGTCATGAATGTTTACATGCGATGTTACAAAAAATGCTGTCTTTGTGCTGAATTTCGTTTACAGTGCATTATTACTTACTTACACATAATGACATTTCCATTATTCCATTAGGTTGAGTGGGGAAAACAATAACATTGTGTTAAAATATCAAATATGCTCATCCTCATTTAACTGATATACAGGTGTATCAGTGTTCAACAAAGGTTTAATATGATATTGAAAGATCTTTAATATTGAAGAGTATCTTTGATAGTTGTAAACATATATTAAGGTGTAGATGGTTTTGTGCATTTCATCCTAACTTTGTAGCAAGTGAGCGTCTCTCCCGATGAATCTCAAATGATTCCATTTCTCAGACTTTGGTGTTAGACCAGAGTACCAGTAGATATTTTGAGCTCTGAGACAAGACATCACATCTGACATTAGTGACCTCTGTTTGTTTCCTTATAGCACACTGGGAGAAGCTATAGCCATTGTCTAGGCACTAAGATAAAATCCCAGACTTCATTTTTCCTGACATTGCATGATCTGTGAGACAAAACATCACATCTGGCATTGGTGATGTCTATTTTACTGGTTACTGGGAGAGGATATAGTGGGGTACAGACACTGAAATAAATGCTAAGATTTCTTTTTTCAGACTTTGGTGTTAGACCAGAGTAGATTTCTGGAGCTACGAGACAAGACATCACACCTGACATTGGTGACGTCAATATTACTGGTTACCTATAACACAGTGGGAGAAGCTATAGCTGGTGTACAGGCACTGAAGAAACAACTGAAAGATGAAATCTGTACTTTGTTGGAGGGAGTGAATAAAAAGTATGTATTGTTGTGCAATTTAACTTATGTTTTAAGAAGTCTTCCCATAAAGGGACTTTATAAAAGCTTAAAGCTTTCGTTCTAATCCTATACTTTGTTATTGTATGTATATATGTTTCGCATGTCAAATTTATATTGAGAATAAATATGTTTAAACTAAGAAGTCTTATTTTTGTGACAGAGATTAGATTGTCGTAACCAGCTATCCATACGCTGCATGAGGCACTGACTTGACTCTGCATGAGGCACTGACTTGAAACCTTTTGAAAGGTTTAAGGTTTGACTGCAAAGCGTTAATAGTTGTGATATGTGGCATTTGGTGGTCAAAATTGTTTCACATTCTGCAAAAAGTTGCTGATCATTTCGATTATTTTCCCAACTTAGGATCAACATTTTGGTTTCCATTGAGATCCAAATCAACCGGGCTGTACAGCAACTGCTGGCGGCTAGAGGCTTGAAATTTCTGATTTATGAAGATAAGGATTTTACTACATAGCTATCAAGAATATCTGAGCCGCGTCACAAGAAAACCAACAATGTGGTTTTTGAACAAATCCGACACAAATCGAGCTGTACAAGCACAGAAGATGGCTAGAGGCTGGAAATTTCGGATTTAGGAAGAAGTGGAATTGTACTATCCTTGTAGCAAAAACAAAGGGGCTGATCAGCTTTGCTGTTACCGCGAAGCTGATCTGCCCCTTTGTTTTCGCATATGCATAATGTTGAATTTCTCATGATGCAGCTGATCCTTGTTTTATTCAAAATAAGCCTTTGTCAAGACATACTTGTATGCTCATTACCCATTTGATATTTCCAGTGATCTTGACAATGCTATGGCTGGAGTGGGAGAACAGGTGAATAAGAATGTCAACACCTTTCTCAAAGATCATGGTTTCACTGTGAGAGATGAAGCACAACAGAAGATGCTCATTGGTCAAATCAAAGAATTAACATCAAAAGATCAGCCAATCATATCCCTTATGTGTAAGTATCTTCATACTCATTGGTCAAATCAAAGAATTAACATCAAAAGATCAGCCAATCATATCCCTTCTGTGTATAAAGTATCTTCATACTCATTGGTCAAATCAAAGAATTAACATCAAAAGATCAGCCAGTCATATCCCTTATGTGTAAGTATTTATATGGGAAAGATTCCTATCAAATAAGTTTTGGAAGCAGCCATGTCAGAAGGAACAGATCACCATTTAAAATAAGATAAACACACACCTTGAATTAAAAAAAGCGTGCTTCCCAAAGCAGATTTTATCAACAAAGTTTCAAAGCTGGACTGTTGAATAATCTTGTAATTTTCCTGTTGATCTTTTGAAATTTTAATATACACATTTAAGTTTCCTTTATGTCCTAGGTCACAATTTCGTGCCTTTCATCTAAATGAATAAATGTATTCTTTACTATGTATTACAGCCAAAAGAGTGACATCTTTCATCCAGCAAGCTTTATTCTCTCGTCTTACGGAGCCACTCAAAGTCCCAGCAGGAATGTCAGTCATGGAACAAGAATTGTCCGAGATATGTGGGCAATTTCTAAGACTTATATCCCATAATAGGTCTGTGTTTGGGAACTATTATGCTGATATTATTGGAACATTGTTAAAGAGGCAGCAAGAGGACTTGTCACCCCGTCCAACCTAGTTGAAACCATATGAGCCACGAGACGAGAAAACTGGCCTTCGAGGTTTCCAACCAGGTCTGACATAAACCGGCCTGTACACTCATGACAATGGCTAAAGGATGGAAATTTTGGATATATGTAGAAAAGGGATTGTACTATGCGAGTAGCAAAAACAAAGGCCTGATCTGTGTCTTTGTTTTCGCATAGGCAAAAATCCGGTTTTCTCATTACGCGGCTGATATTTTCTGTATTATGAAAAGAAATATCTTGTTGAACAGTTAAAAAACAGGGCTACGCAGCCATTGGGCAATGGCTATAGTTTTGAAATCTTGATTAGGAATTTAAAAGGTTGAGATTTCTGTATAATGAAATGAAAGAAGAATTGCCTGATTATGTTACAATTAATTTGCAATATGTTTCTAGATTTTTTTTTCCAAGACATCATATCCGTCCAGTGTATAGGTTCCTTTAATGCAATAGCTCTCGGTCCCAATTATGAAATTAGCCATGTCATGACAGGTTTTTGCTTTTGCCTATGCAAAAAGAAAGGCACAGATCAGCGTCCCAGTAACTGATAATAACAGATAGTAGTGACTTAACCGCTGCAGTTCAGGAACAGGAGTAATATCAATATGTTGGACGAACTCGAATGGCCATCCCTGGAGGACTGCAGGGTGAAGTCTTCCTTAACTTTCTTTTATAAGATTCACTCCGTACATGGTACAGTGTCTCTTGTTTGACCCCAGACCCCAGCACCCAACTTAAGAAGTACCAGGGCATCTCATGATTCACAATACACAAGATATACAGTGATGCTCTGAAGAATTCTTTTTTCCCTAGGACTATCCCTTTATGGAATAGTCTTCCCTCTTCAGTGGTCTCATCAAAGACTGCAGAAGAATTCAAGGCTCTTATTTAAATCAGGGGTTCAGAGGTATACGTTTTAGTATGCCTCTGTTTAGCTTCTTGTAGATAGTTTTAATGGCCCATCCCGAATGTTCTCCCCATATTGCTAAATTCAAAATTTAGCACCCACCCCATACCTGAGATGATGATCAGAAATTGATCGACTTATATATGAAGATAGATAGATAGCAAGTTTAAAGAAATTAAGCAGAAAAAAAGATCTGGGTAAAATGCATAAAATGCCATTAAAATAATAAGAAATTGTTGAAAAAATCACACAAAAATCACAAAAACTGTCCTTAAGGTCTCAGCGTTATCACAAAAAATTCAGAAAGTGTTCTGTATTTGTTTAATATGAGAACTTTTAACCAGTCTGAATGAACGCATATCTTTTTATCTGGGAAAATTTATTAACATTCATAGCTTTTAAGCAGTCCTACTAATAACCCTTCTGCCTGCAATGCTAAAAACCCCGAAACTGATCAGCGCCTTTGTTTTTGCTTCTCGGGTAGTACAATTCTTCTTCTGCTGAGCTCCAGGGTTTCGGGCTTCTGGCCTGCTTCTGTGGCTGTGCGGGTCGGCTTGTGTCGGGCCTGGTCGGAAGCCATATTGTTGGTTTTCCCACGAGGCGGCTCAATTTTGTTGTTCTCCAGTCCTTTGTATTATATACTCCATGATGATGATGATGATGATGATGATGATGATGATGACTTCGGAAAGCGTACTTTTTCACTTTTTCATTGTTACGAATCTTGTGTATGGCTATTTAAAGTGATAACTACTATACATTTAATACCATAGTCAAAAGCTATGTACCTTCACTGTGCAAGCATAAAATGGCTTGTCTTTGTTTTTACAAAAGGATGGTTCATTCTTACACATGTTAAATGCCCATAATTCTCTCACATTCTGGTTGCACACAGAATCAAAACTTACCTATAAGGAAATTTTAATTAAATTCCAGTTGGTCAATACACATATTAAAAACTAGTTTCAATACACAATAACAATTCGGTCTACTGACCTGATGCACAACAAAAACGTGATTTACAGTAGAATTGACATGATCGAGTAATATCGCGAGAAAATGATCTCTTGTCTTAATTCCGTGAACTCTACTTTTCGGTATAATGGAACGCAAGTCAAAAGAACTGTTTAGATACTTATGCCTGATCAAATTGTCCCGAACTTCTGGAATAGCCATGATTTCTCATTTTACTCTACATGTGTTCCAATCATAGGTGGATGTGATATTTTCTCGCGATACGACTCCGATCGCTTCGTCCAAAATTAAACAATGTATGGTGGCTTATGTTCGCCACTTCAAAATGACTAGAAACAATTATTATGCATGCATCACAAATCCGTTCGTGACTTATATAACGATTGCAATTGTTGTTTTTGATATAGTCATTGCTAGTCATGAACGTATACTTGTATATGGTACTTGACACTATTTATCCTTTGTTCCAAGTTCCATTTTATGTTGTTTGTTTTTCATCTCAAATATTATGTGTTTGTTCATTTTTGTATTGATTGTTTTTCAAGTTTTTTCTTTGCTCCACGGGGAATGTCATGAACATACTTTTACTATGATTGCTACTAAAGACTGGGTCCACGGTTATCCTATGCTGGTGATGTCCAAGCAGTTACGATGTATTATTGATTCTATAACGTGAATTTTAGCCATTTATGTCTAGGACATCTCTGTAGCTCTTTGTCAGATGTTGCAAGCATAATCAGATCAACTGTACTTTTAGATACATATAGCTTTTGTAGGTTCTTCCGCATCCTTTGGGTTGTATATACCGCATCGTTTAGTAAGTGATTGAACTTCAGCTCTATAGGATGCGGATCGGCTTGCATTATGCTCGTCATCTAAAGATTAAAGGAATAGAACATTTATCATTATTTGAATTATTCATTATTTTATCTATTTTACTGATACGTTCAGGAAACATAGAACTAAATCCGGGTCCATCAACAGCTAATTCTGAATCTGTTGATGAATCACTCATCCTAAACTATTTTTCTATTGTGCATTATAATATACAAAGTATACCAAACAAAGTAGACTTGATAGGTTCTGAACTTAGAAATTTTAATGTTATCTGTCTAACAGAGACATGGCTAGGCCAAAACACGCCAGACGAAAATCTTAAAATAAATGGATATAAACTTTACCGAAGAGACCGACAGACAGACAATCATGGGGGCATCTGCGTTTACATTAAAGAAAACATATATTCTCAACGAAGAGCAGACTTGGAAATACGTAATATCGAGTGCCTTTGGTTAGAGGTTAAATTCCATAACAAAAAATTTCTTCTTGGAACGTTTTATAGGCCACCTCGTTCTCCTGCACAAACTTTATCGACAATAGAAGACTCTATCAGCCTTGCAATTAATAGTAATATAAACGACGTATTTATTACAGGGGATTTTAACCTAGATACCACGAAGACCTCGACTAATCAAAAAATAAATAATATATGTCAATATTTTAACTTACATCAGGTAATAACTGAACCAACTCACTTTACAGAAGTTTCCTCATCTACCATTGATTTAGTATTTACCTCAAACAAAAACAACATACTTGCAAGCGGGGTCGGCGACCCCTTTCTCGAACAAAATATTAGGTATCATTGTCCGGTATACTTCGTTCTAAATTTCCAGAAAGTTACCTCCCCTGCTTTAAATAGACACATCTGGCTATATGATCGTGGAAACTACTTGTCATTTTCGCGTGATATTGCTGAAACTAACTGGGAAATATTGAAAAACGACGACATAAATATATATGCTAAAAATATAACAGACCGAATTACAAATTTAGCGGAAAAACATGTTCCAAATAAAACAGTCAAAATAAGACAGTCTGACCCGCCGTGGCTAACAAGTGAGATAAAGAAACTGATCAGAAAACGTAAACGTCTTTATAATAAATACAAGAATACTCGAAGTCCCGCAGATTTTAATAAATACAAACATGCAAGAAATAGAACAGTCGACGAAATTCGTAAATCAAAACAACTGGAAACAGATAAATTGTCAGCAAAACTTAAAAACAACAACATTAGACCGAAGGACTGGTGGAAAACACTTAAGCAATTCATAAAACCAGAAAACTCAGCATCTATCCCCCCATTGCTTAAAGATGACAAAATTTACACAGAAGAAATCGATAAAGCTTCTTTGATGAACGACTTCTTTGTTGGACAAACTATCTTAGATGAAAGTAAAGCATCCCTGCCTCCTACTGTTCCTCCATCTGATAATAGCTTGAATTCTATCTTAACTTCACCAGCTGAAGTTGAATCTGTCTTGAAATCTCTTCAACTTGGAAAGGCAACAGGACCCGACGCCATAAATAATCGCATATTACGAGAACTAGCGACACCTCTATCTTTTCCTCTTAGCGACCTCTTCAACTGCTCACTGTCTACTGGAAAGATACCCACTATATGGAAAGAAGCAAATGTCACTCCTATTTTCAAGAAAGAAGATCCTTCAGTTGTTTCTAATTATAGACCTATCTCACTTCTTAGTGCAGTTGGCAAAGTTTTGGAAAAGATAGCACATAAACACTTATTCAATTTTGTCCGTGACAATGATATATTGTCTGCCTTACAATCTGGATTCATACCAGGTGATTCAACAGTCAATCAGCTGATAGACATATACAACACTTTCTGTAAATCTCTAGACGAACTTAAAGAAGTCCGCGCAGTTTTTTGTGACGTTAGCAAGGCGTTTGATAGAGTATGGCATAAAGGCCTACTCTATAAACTTGAATCTATTGGCATATCTGACAATCTCTTATTATGGTTCAGTGATTATTTATCGGAACGCAAACAGAGGGTTGTAATACCTGGAGCTACTTCTTCTTGGAAATCTATAAAAGCCGGGGTGCCACAGGGTTCCATCCTAGGTCCTCTTCTCTTTCTTATCTACACTAACGACATAGTTGATGACATACACTCTTGTATAAGACTCTTTGCAGATGACACTAGCCTTTATATTATTGTTGACAATCCCATACAAGCAGCAGAAACACTTAATGCAGACCTAGCAAAGATACATGCATGGGCATCCAAATGGTTAGTGACCTTTAACCCCTCCAAGTCCGAATCTATTATACTGTCTCGCAAAACCAATAAGCCTCTTCATCCACCTCTGATTATGGACCAACAAGTTATCAATGAAGTAACATCACACAAACACTTAGGACTCATTTTCTCAAACGATTGCAACTGGCACGAACATATCGATTATATCAAGTCAAAAGCGTGGTCTCGTATTAACATAATGCGCAAACTCAAGTTTCAACTTGATAGAAAATCTCTTGAAACTATATATATTTCATTCATCCGCCCTCTTCTTGAATATGCCAATGTCGTCTGGGCTAATTGTACTCAATACGAGTCTGAAGAATTAGAAAAAATCCACAACGAGGCTGCACGTATCGTCACGGGAGCTACCAAACTAGTCTCCATTGAATTACTTGAAGCTGACACGGGCTGGGAAAGTCTTGCAGCTAGAAGAGAAAAACATAAGCTTATACAGTATTATAAAATGGATAACGAATTGACTCCAGAGTACCTTTCTTCGCTTCTCCCACCTACTGTTGGTAGCACTGTACGATATCCGTTACGTAATCAGTCAAATCTTCAAACAGTTCCTGCCAGGTCTGAACAATACTTTAATTCTTTTCTTCCCTCCACAACCCGATCTTGGAATAGACTCTCAGAAGACCAGAAAAACTCCCAATCCTTAGCAGTCTTCAAAGCCAAACTAAATACCAATATAAATAGGCCACCCGCTCACTATTATTCAGGCTCTAGACTTGGACAAATACATCACGCTCGCCTACGTCTAAAGTGCAGCTCTCTCCAACAGCACCTACACCACAAGAAAATAGTTGATAATCCTCTTTGTGAGTGTGGAGCAGTGGAAGACACGGATCACTTCTTCTTAGGATGTAACCGATACAGAAACTTAAGAGAAGATCTATTAAATAAGATTTCAACATTCTGTCCGCCGACATTAGACGTTATTTTATACGGAAACGCTAACATTTCAGTAAATGAAAACAAACAGATTGCTCTAGCAGTGCAAGACTTTATACTTAAAACCAAACGTTTTTAATTTCAACAAGTATTTAAATGGTAATAGCTAAATGCCACGGTGTAGTATGGTAAACTTGGTTTCACCGTAAATTATCATCAACCATCTTAATGGGACATAAAATTCCTAGATTGACAGTTATTATTATTCCTTTTGTATAATTCATAAAAAACTATATGAAAAAGAGCTACAACTAACATGGGTAATAACCTTACTAATCTGCTTTGGTAAAATCAGAATCTCCATTCCCCGTGGAGTATGGAAACTAACAACTACATGTATTATCTCTACGGTATTATAATGTTTTCACCAACCAATACGACAATCACGTAAACTTAAGAGTACAGAGCACACATGTTTTTGGGAGACAGATTCAAATAAGTCTTAGACTTTTTTCTGAATCCCATTTGTATGATCCATGTATGTCACGTATTGTATTGCTGTTTGTTATATGTCGTTTGTACAAAAAAATAAAAGTTTAAACCAATGCTAAAAACTGCAAGATACAAACTTAATTGAAGTGAACTTAAATTCATGTTGTAAGGTAATGCAATGTGCTTCTGTTTAGACAAACATAAGATTTGCTTCAATTATCATTTTGGCATAAATAGCCAATTTAATACCTCAAGCTGATCCATCACTGGTCCCTATTCGATCACTGGTCCTCTTACGCTAGTCTACAGTTTACATAATCTTATTTAGGTATTTTCTGTCTCGGATATTTTTAAAATAAAATGTTAAATTTGAATATGATATTTTAATGGTTGTTATTTTTAGTGGGCAATGTGTAAATAATAAAGAAAATTGCAAATGTTAAATGTTTATTTTATACCTAGAGTTAAAGGGTTGTTGTTATATGAGCCGCCTCATGGGAAAACCAACAATTTGCATATGCGAAAACAAAGGCGCAGATCAGCTTCGCGGTAACCGCGAAGCTGATCAGCGCCTTTGTTTTCGCTACTCGGATAGTACAATTCCTTTTCTACTTAAATCCGAAATTTCAAGCTTCTAGCTCTTTTCTTTGCTTGTACAGAACGGTTTGTGTCGGACCTGTACGGAAACCACATTGTTGGTTTTCCCACGAGGCAGCTCATATCAAAGTACAATGGAAAGTTTACTTGATGCATGTCTTAGATTGTTAGTGCTTTGTTGTGTTTTCCACTAGTAAGGTAATTATATTTAATTTTATTTTTTTTTTATAATTCAGGCTGTCAACCAATTCCTATAATTTGCCTATATTTTGAAAATATTTCCTATATTTTTAGGATAAGTTATTGCCGATAAATGATCAGATAGCAGCAAATATTGCTTTGTTACTGTCGTTTGTTTCTTTATTCTTCAGACCTGTAATAGAATCTGTATGCACTGGCTTCCAAAGGGGACCTTTAAAAATCAGTTGTGTTCATATGAGAAAAAAAATATTGCTGTGCTCAGTTTATGAATGCTTAAGCCATTTTCAGAAAATTGTGGGCTCTTCAAGCAGCATCAAATCACATTCACACAGTTGATTATAGTGCTTTATTATACCCCCGGCATTTATGCTAGCCAGATGACTACCTCATTGGGAAAGAGCTACTCATGTTGCTCTTCATTGGTGTTGTTTATTGATATTTGAGCCACGACATGAGAAAACTGTATCTTTGCCTATGCGAAAACAAAGGCGCAGATCAGCTTCGCAGTAACTGCGAAGCTGATCAGCGCCTTTGTTTTCGCTACACTGATAGTTCAATTTCTCTACTTTCTAAACTCAAAATTTCCAGCCTCTAGCCTTCTTCTGTGGCTGTACAAGTTGGTTTGTGTCAGATCTGGTGGGAATCCCGAAGACCAGTTTTCTTGCGTCACGGCTCATTTTTGTGATGTTTTATGTCATCCTTTCTTTCCTTTCTGTTGTCTGGGTTGGGAATTTTAATTCAATAATTGTATCAATTCATGAATTTTCAGATTCTTATTTTCTTTAGTTGTTGACTGAAAAACTGGGCCCAGTTGTTCAAAACTAACGACGTCGTTAGTTAATGTTTCGTTAAAATTTCAAACATTAATATTACAAATACACTGTTATTTTTTGTTGAAAAAATGTGAGAATCCTTTGCACTGCAAAGGATTCTCACATTTTGTCAACAAAAAATAACAGTGTATTTGTTACTTTAGCTGATATTTGCTTAACAAATTTATGTCTTAATGATATTGTTAAGCTAACAATTCTTTGAACAACTGGGTCCAGGATATCAGTAGTTTCTTTTTGATGGAAAGTAACAGGCAAGGTTAGGACTGCTGATGTCTGATATGTTCCTTTGTGTTAGTATAATGCCAATATTGCTTCTGTTCAACTGGTTTAAGGCTTTTAGATCCAAGTCAACAACTTTCATGTTGGATTGAAACAACTTTTTCTTGAGTAGTACCAGTACAATAGGGGAACAGAGGTCCATTTTGAACCAGCATTACGAAAACATGCCCATGCATTATACAGAGATTTTTTATGTTGTGAAAATTGAAAATTTTCAGTAGAATGTTTTTGTTATTTTTCTTATTTTTGCTCAAATTATAGATTGTGGGCACACATTAGATTCTAACGAGTACCCACAATGTATGTTATGGAGCAAAAATAAGAAAAATATGTATACCCCTGCATATCCCAGTTTTACTATATGCAAGTGGGGTTCAATGGGGTTTACTCTTCATGGACATGTTTTCCTGATGGGAACCATCGATTTGGAGTCTTACACAAGGGTACCAGG
This sequence comes from Rugalucina vietnamica, assembly GCA_964017185.1. Taxonomy (NCBI): domain Eukaryota; kingdom Metazoa; phylum Mollusca; class Bivalvia; order Lucinida; family Lucinidae; genus Rugalucina; species Rugalucina vietnamica. Next base: position 55,587,642 of record OZ024874.1, on the reverse strand, counting down.
CTCCCTTATCAACCAAATGCTGTAGATGCTCTGCCTTACAAATTAGTCATGAGTATCTATTGGAACTAAAAAAGGAATTCAATGGTCGTAATAATTTATTTATTTTTGCACACCATTATTATCTCACCTGAGCCGAAGGCTCACAAGGTGAGCTTATAGTATGGTAGTCGAGCCGGCGTCCGTGGGTGCGTCCGTGCGTCCAAACTTTCAATCTTGAATATCTCTAAGACAACAAGGCCAATCGCAATCAAATTTTATCTGAAACATCATTGAGGAGGGGGAAAGGTTGCATTAGGTTTTGAGCCAGGTCGGATCAGAACTCTGGTTTCCATGGAAATAGATAGCTGCCATTGAGTTATAATGGGGAAAATGTTGTGGCCACTCTAGCAACAATTTTTGATTGGATCTCCTTCAGTCTTGGGAATAACAAGGACAACCATAACATCTTGGATGAGTTCGAATTTCGGCCAGGTTCGACCTCAGATTGCGGAGTTAGCTGCCCTTGAGCGTCTGGAAAAATCCCCATAGACTTATAATGGGAAAAATGTTGTGGCCACTCTAGCGCCTCTATTTTTCATTAGATCTTCTTCATTCTTGCAGGTAACACGGACAACCATAATATCTCGGATGGGTTCGAATTTCAGCCAGATCTGACCTCTGACTGTGGAGTAAGCTGCCCTTGAGTGTTTGAAAAATTATTTTGTGTTGTGGCCACTCTTGCGCCTTCAATTTTGATCGGATCTATTTCATACTTGGAAGTAACAAGGATAGCTATAACATCTCAGATGAGTTCGAATTTCAGCCAGATTCAACCCTTGACTGCAGAGTTATCTGCTTTTGACTGTGTGAAAAATCAATATTTAGTGTTGTGGCCACTCTAGCGCCTTCATTTTTTTTGGATCTTCTTTATTCTTGGAAGTAACAAGGACATTCGTAGCATCTCGGATGAGTTCGAATTTCGACCAGATCCGACCTCTGACCACGGTGTTATCTGTGTTATCTGCCCTTGAGTGTTTGAATAATCAATATTTAGTGTTGTGGCCAATCTAGCGCTTTCAATTTTGATCAGATCTTTTTCATACTTGGAAGTAACAAGGATAGCCATAACATCTCGGATGAGTTCGAATTTCAGCCAGATCAGACCCTTGACTGCAGAGTTATCTGCCCTTGACTGTGTGAAAAATCAATATTTTGTGTTGTGGCCACTCTAGCATCTTTGTTTTTCAGTGGATCTTCTTCATTCTTGCAGGTAACAAGGACATCCATAACATCTCGGATGAGTTCGAATTTCGACCAGATCGGACCTCTGACTGCGGAGTTATCTGCCCTTGAGTGTTTGAAAAATCCATATTTTGTGTTGTGGCCACTCTTGCATCTTTGTTTTTCAGTGGATCTTCTTCATTCTTGCAGGTAACAAGGATAACTACAATATCTCGGATGAGTTCGAATTTCGACCAGATCTGACCTCTGACTGTGGAGTTATCTGCCCTTGAGTGTTTGAAAAATCAATATTTTGTGTTGTGGCCACTCTAGCATCTTTGTTTTTCAGTGGATCTTCTTCATTCTTGCAGGTAACAAGAATGACTACAATATCTCAGATGAGTTCAAATTTCGGCCAGATCTGACCTCTGACTGCGGAGTTATCTGCCCTTGAGTGTTTGAAAAATCAATATTTTGTATTGTGGCCACTCTAGTGCCTTCAACTTTGATCTGATCTTCTTCATTCTTGGAAGAAACAAGGATAACCATAACATCTTGGATGAGTTGGAATATGAGCCAGATTCGACCCTGGACTGCGGAGTCCAGTGACTGTACTTGTTGATTCTCAGGTGAGCGATCGTTGCCCTTGGGCTACTTGTTTTGTATACCTCTTTGTTCCTTTACCATAGTTCTGATGCTTTAGTAAATGTTTACATTTCAATGTATACAGAGTTTGGTTTATATTTGAGCCTGTGCATGAGAAAACCAACAAGTTGGATTCCCACCAGGTCTGACACAAACCGAGCTGTACAAGCACAGAAGATGGATAGAAGCTTGAAATTTTGGATTTAGAAAATAGAAGAATTGTACTATCCATGTAACGAAAACAAAGGCTCTTATCAGCTTCGCAGTTACTGTGAAGCTGATCTACGCCTTTGTTTTCGCCTATGCAGATTGTTGGTTTTCCCATGTGGCAGCTCATTTCATTATTTCAAGTGGCATATAAGCGAGGTCTGTCAAGTCCTTCTATACTCAAAGGGACTACATGGTCTGTGAACAAGCATCCATCAGTCATTCACTGGCTGCAGATGTAACAGAAAAAGCTTCACGAAAGCAGTTACCTGCAAGGTTTTGTTTGTATACCAAATAGTTATCTTAGCCGCCTCGTGGGAAAACCAACAATGTGGTTTCCGACCAGGTCCGACACAAACCGACCTGTACACTCACAAAAAAGAGCTAGAAGCTTGAAATTTCGGATTTAAGTAGAAGAGGAATTGTACTATCCGAATAGCGAAAACAAAGGCGCTGATCAGCATCGCAGTTACTGCGAAGCTGATCTGCGTCTTTGTTTTCGCCTATGCAGATTGATGGTTTTCCCACGTGGCGGCTCATCTGTCAAATCAAGGCAGTTAGAGATTATTTCATACAGCACCTTTCAGATTAGGATTCTGTGTAGCCTTGCCCAAGGCTTAGAAATTTAAGAAATCAATGTTTCTGACTTCATTTTCAAAATCACAGTTTTTTCAAGCTTTGTGGCTAGTCTATAGACCATAGCTTGATTTCTAACATGATAAAAGTCCAACATGATAAAAGTACAGTGATAGACTAGCCAAGGGATGAAACACTTAGAGATGGTACTTCATTAAAATATAGACATGTAATGTTTTTTTGTTTTTTTTTTTATATGCAAAAAGACAATTATTAGCTGACTAGCAGCTAGTCCAGATTCTGAGGTGTAGTCTGCAGCCGCTAAAACATTACAAAAACTTGCCCATGCTATATACAGTGATTTTTACAGCTGTAAAAATTGAAAATTTCATTGGAAAAAAATGATATTTTGATGATATTTTGAAAATTTCATTGGAAAAAATGATATTTTGAAGATATTTGCTCAAAATATAATATTGAACCTCAACGTGACAAAATGTACCTTCGGACATTCTGTCATTACTAGTAGAGAGCAGCAAAATGTGGAAAAATGATGTAACGAACGTTTTAGAAATAACACTGTATTTGTAATCTTAGAACACTGGGCTACCAAATGAATGAGTTTTAAAGCAAATTATTTTTCAATATTTGGAGTTATCTGCCCTTGTTTTAGCACATAGTACTTATAATTTTCCATTATCTATCGTTAAACGATAACCATAGCAACCGCATCATCATAACAATAGACAAAATAATTACGACAGATTGCCTGTAAGGATGGTTTGCTTCTATCTTAACAAAAGGTTCTGGCCAGTGCGTAAACAGTTTCAAGCAAATACATCGAGTTTTGTAAGCTCTACTACCATGCAGAAATGCATTACGCAATTTTGACGTCATTTTTCAGGACAATGACATCTATAGGGTTCATACAGTGAATTGGTCATAACTCACAAAATAACTTAAATAATCTGGTCAAATTAAGACTAATAGACTCTAGAAACATTAAACATTTAAAGTAATTTGTTTTTCTTAAACTCAAAAATTTGTCTGAAGGTACATTTTCTCACGTTGGGGCCCATATATTGTGGGTACACTTTAGAACCGCCTAGTACCCACAATGCACAAATGTATCTGCAAGAACTAAGCATATTTCAGAAAAAAATTTCATGAATACATGAAATACATGACCACTTTGGAATAAAGCACATTTTCACAAAACCAATCCCATTTACCTATAACACTGCTTTCCAGCTGAGCATCTGGTTAAAATGGTAAGCTGTCTACCAGCATGGAATTAATTGAGCTGCAACATGAGAAAACCAGTCTTTTGGGTTTCCGACCAGGTCTGACTCAAACCGACCTATGCAGTTACAGACGCAGGCTAGAAGCTTGAAATTTCGGATTTAGGAAGAAGAGAAATTGTACTATCCGAGTAGCGAAAACAAAGGCGCTGATTACTGCGAAGCTGATCAGATTCTGCGCCTTTGTTTTCGCATAGGCAAAAATCTGTTTTTCTCATGACGGGGCTCAGTTATTTAAGATTGGGAGGAGCTTGCTTAGAGACAAAATTTTAATCAGTGAAAACACAGCATCAAAAACCATCCAAGTTTTCTGTTCATAGCCCTTTAGGCTTGCTCATATGCCACCTGATATTTAGATTGTGTTTTGTCTTAGAAAGCATGCTGGCTTTGCTGTGTCCTTATTTATTGTTATGGAATTACCCTATTTAGCCACAATAAAAACTAGAAATTGGCTGCAAGCAAGGCTTTCAGTATACCCCCCGCAAAATTATCTGAAGCTGGCCAATAACTTCCTAAGTCAAACATGCAGAAAATTTGCCAAAGATATTTTTTCAGCATTATAATTCTTCATGTACATCCTCAGCATGCCAGTCACATCTATATGATATTAAAAGTATATAGTAAAGCTTGGGGTTGATTTCACTGTATGCACTATGATCATTGTTTATCATGAGAAATGGTAAAAAATTGACTAAGTTAAATAAAGCTGTAAATTTGTCAAAAATTAACTTTTCAGCATGAAAATTATTCATGCACATCAGGGGCGTAGCCAGGAAATGTGTAATGTTGAAGCCCAACACCTTTTTTCAGTTAAAATTACTTGTTTTTCATAATTTTTTCTCAGAAAGACCGGGGGAAATACCATACTTGAAAAAATCACGTTGAAGCCCGGGCTTCCAGGCGTCCGCCTGGATACGCCCCTGCACATCTAAAATATATCTGGAACAAATCTACAAAGAATTTAAAACAAACCCTGAAAGCCCTAAGAGGAGTTGATTTCACAAAGTATGCACTATCCATCATTATTGTATACATACAATGGTCAAGAGATAACTATGTTGAAAAATGATGTAATTTGTCTAAAATCACTTTTTCAGTATTATAATTATTCATGCACATCTTCAATATGTGTGGAACATGTCTGCAAAGTATTGAAAAGAAATACTGAAAGCCCTAGGAGGAGTTGATTTCACAAAGTATGCACTACCAACCATTATTGTATATAAGCAATGGTCAAAAAATGGCTATGTTAAAAAATGCTGTAAATTTGTCAGAAATTAATTTTTCAGTATTATAATTCTTCATGCACATCTTCAATATGTGTGGAACATGTCTGCAAAGTATTGAAAAGAAATACTGAAAGCCCTTGTAGGAGTTGATTTCACAAAGTATGCACTACCAACCATTATTGTATATAAGCAATGGTCAAAAATTACTATGTTGAAAAATGCTGTAAATTTGTCAAAAATTTTATTTTTTCATCATTATAATTCTTCATGCACATCTTCAATATGTGTGAAACATGTCAGCAAAGTATTGAAAAGAAATACTGAAAGCCTTAGGAGAAGTTGATTTCACAAACTATGAACTACCAACCATTATTGTATATAAGCAATGGTCAAAAATGGCTATGTTGAAAAATGCTGTAAATTTGTCAAAAATTATTTTTTCAGCATTATAATTCTTCATGCACATCTTCAATATGTGTGGAACATGTCTGCAAAGTATTGAAAAGAAATACTGAAAGCCCTAGGAGGAGTTGATTTCACAAACTTTGCACTACCAACCATTGTTGAATATGGCAATTATCGGAAATTGGCTAAGTTCAAAATGCTGTAAATTTGTCAAAATTTATTTTTTCAGCATAATACTTCTTCATGCATATCTTCAATATCTCTGGCACATATCTGCAAAGTATCAAAAGAGAATATTGAAAGCTGTAGGAGGAGTTGATTTCACAAAGTATTCACTATTAGCACTATTGCAAACATTCTATGTATAGGTTTAAAAAGTCCCATAACTCTTGCAAAACTGACCCTTTGGCCCCTAAATTCATATCACACGTGTTGTCTAATGGTGCAGGTGTGTTGAAAATTTGAAGAACATAGAGCAAAAACTACTTAAGTTATTCAGCAAAGATGTCAAAATGTTGACGGAATCACGGAATTACGGAATCACGGAATCACAGAGTCACGGAATCACGGACAGGCTGAAAACAGTATACCCCCCTAAAACTTCGTTTTGCGGGGGGTATAATGATCCTAAAATAAAATACTATTACAAGTTCTCTTTTTCTGTTTGACCACTTGTGTGGGATACAGATTAAACAAAGAAAGGATTTTTGGATAAGACTGACAAATCTGTCCCAAAGATTTCCATGTTTTGCCCTTTTAAATGGACTGAATACATTTTGTAAGATATATCAAAATGTGTTGAAGCTTAAGGCTTCAAACTTGATCATGTTGATGATGATAGAGGATGATAAAGAAAAAAAGAACTGAAGTATTTAACTTTTTTCTTTACCCTATGTAGTTTTTTTTTGTTCTGAAAATGTGTTATTGTGGTATCTCATAAAGTATGAAAGCTGAAAAAGGCTGGTGAAAAAAAAAGTTGGAGATTTTTTTTTTTTTTTTTTTTTGTTGTTGTTATTTTATGACACCTGCATATTAAAGCAGGCTGCGATATGGGAGTGTGACTTTCCATCCTTTTGAGTGTAGTTTCATATGTGCTTGTATTCAGCCATTCTGTCAACAATTTATCAAAACTGATAGTGTTATTTACTTCCTTCTAATATAATGCAATGCAATGATAAAAACTTGCAAAATATTTAAAACAAAATGTGTTACCCCACACATGCAGAAAATACATAGAAAAACACACACACACACAAAAAACAAAAAAACAACAACAACAAAAAAAAAAAAAAAAAAAAAAAAAAAAAAAAAAAAAAAAAAAAAAAAAAAAAAATTTGACAAATAGGATTTTGAGGCTATACAAATGCTATTTTAATCAACCACTGGGACAATCAAAGCAAAATTTCAGGTTTAGCTTTTCTCTGCGGTAAATGAAAGTTTGAATTTAAAGGAATAGATTCGGAACCGCATAAGACGGCGTATGTATACGTAAAATACCATCATGAATTCATTCCTGGTACAAGAGAATGCATATCGGGTTTGTTACGCAAAATATTCGTATTCAAAGTTGGGAAACATTCGTTTTTTCCTGCATCTGAGTGAATCGCCATATTTATCGGGTATGGTTACCGGTTTATCGATAATTACACGGTGAACGCGGTAACCAGTATAAAGCTGTGACGTCACTCACTCACTTTCTCTTTAAGCCGCTCATTTCAATTGCAAGACGTTCAAATATTCTCGCGATGATTTCGTTATTTTATTTTGTATTTGTGGATATTTTCTGCGTTAAACTTGATAGAAGTGTTTATGTGATAATACTGGAGAATAATATTTACCGAAGATGCCTCAGTCCCAGGCGATTAACTGTAAAAACAAGCCACAGAAAGAAGGAAAAAATTTTTTCCAGATACCTGTCGTCGGCCTTTTGCTTCCCCCAAAGCGATAAAAAATCGTAGGTGTAGACATTTTCACTATTTCTTATAAAATATTAATCCAAGTTCTTATTAATAATCCAGTATGAACGGAATGGAATTACTGTTACATGTCATTTCACATACAATTAGTCAAAGAATCGCGCACAATAGAAAAAAGAATAGGAATTCGCAAGTTTTTCATCCATTTTATTCCAAAACGGAATCGGTACACACTCCAGGGGTAATCTAACTTTTTTTTTTACATAATTTGATTAATTTGCCTCCGCTATTTATTTTATTTAATTTATAATCGGAGATGAACCGCCCATCACTAATTGTTTTTAATGCGCATGCGTTTCTAATTTGTTTGCCACCAATCCAGAAAAGATTTTCACTCATGCGGATAATTATTTTAGCATGTGACCCGGTCATAAACACGCCTCAAACGGTCAGCTGACCTGTCAACAATGACTGCAAATGAAGATGTTTACATTAAGACACGCGCCATCAAAAGATGCGACGGCCATTCTTTAAATCGTTTGGTCACCATTATAAGTTGTTTACATAAAGACACGCGACATCAAAAGATGCGACCGCCATTCTAAATCGTTTGATCGCCATTATACGTATGAAAGATTATCGACTACCTAACTAGATTTTCATCATAAAGGTGCATAATACACTCGGATGGATATCTCCAAGATGCTTTTTGGCTCATAGACAACAAAACACAAGTAAATATTGGGACGTATCGCGGTAAAAACAACTTGCGCCCTGGAATCACCACTGAGGAAAACCCTGTGTCTGAGCCCAGATTTACTCGTCCCGGGACGCCGGGTCCTGCGTCCGCGAGATCCCTGTGACAGATGACATCTTTTTATGTTTTTATTTCTTTTTTTTCTCTCTCTCTTTTTTTCTCTGCGAATTTTATCGATAAAATGAAGTGGAGTACGAACGCTTGTAAATGGCTCTCAACCGAAAGTGAGTGAGTGACGTCACAGGTAAACAAATATGACGACAGCCTTCGCGATTCGAAACGCATTTTAGCGTAATTTTCAATCGATGATTGTGTACTTATTATGGGGTAAATCGTTGGGATTTGATTTGTAAAACGTGCTGTAACATCTAAATGAATATGTACAGGGCCCAATATGCGTTTCCGAATCGATTCCTTTAATGAGCAATATGGCCCACATGCACACAAATTGCTCCTAGTATGTATGGATAATGGTTACAATTTTAAACTTTGTGGGAAAGCCTGCTTCCGCCACTGATAGTGAATAAATTGTCTCTAGCTCTGTAGTAGATCGTTGCTGAATTGTCTTTCTGGTTTCATAATAATATGGGAAGTTTATAAACGCTCACCGCAGCCGTCAGGATCACAAGGTGAGCTTATAGTATACCCTTGCTCCGTCGTCGTCGTCATTGTTGTTGTCAACAATGTTCAAACTTCTTCTCTGAAAACCCTGGGCCAATCAAAGCCAAACTTAATGTGGAGCGTCCTTAAGAAGGGGGACCAAAGTTTATGTAAATGGTCCAGGTCACATGACTCAAGATGACCGCCATGTCCATATATGGTAAAAACCTTAAAAAATCATTCTTCTCTGAAACCGGTGGACCGAACTTGGAAAGTAGCATCGTGAACTCTGGCCTATCATAGCGACGCTCCTGCGTCGCTTTTATGGCAGAACGCGGTCAAATATTCTGTTCTATTCTGTTCTTCTGTACATTGATAGAAATAAAATCTTTCGTCAACGGAACAGGAATTGTTATTTTTGACGTCATTGTGACGTTTCAACACGCGCTGCATTATTCTAAATGATCAATTAATTTTCCACATAGTTTGGTGTCATCGTGACGTTTCAAAATGCGCTGCATTATGCTAATTGATCAGAATCTTTCCATATAGGTTTACGTCATTGTGACATTTCAACACGCACTGCATTATACTAATTGATCAATTAACTTTCCATAATGGAAATGGTTGGAAATGGTCACCAGGGCGAGGAAGCAGTAATATATGTACATGTAGCTTACTTTAAAATTATCTGCGCTATGGGAGTAGATAGTGCCTTATTTCTTATTAGTTTGTATAAATTATGACCTTGTGTTGTCCTTTACCTATTTTATGGCAAGGCCAATTTTGGCTTTTCAATGCAAAAAAGCGAAAGCATTGGATTTTTTTTTTCAGGAAGTTTTGTAGCAAGTTGGTAGATACAGCTAATGAAGTTGTGTGAGTATTCATGGTAAAGGTCATTTATGTCAGTTTTGATTGTCTCTTACATCATATCCTGTCCGTATTGTGGCACAGCCTATGAGGTACAAGTGTTATGATAGGAATCTTCCTGTCAGAACGACCAGAAGATAGTAGCTAATCAGTGGACTTCGTTATAAGCAGAACCGCGTTAACTGCTGGTGCATTTCCTTTTTGTTACCTAATGTTTCCTTCTAATTCTGATCTTGACTCTGAAGGCACATAGACCAGGGTCTCTATAGAAGGGGTCAAGAAACTATGTATTGATTTTTCCAATAATCAAAAACTCAGGTATGTTAAGTACCATATATACGGACAGTGTAAGAAGTTGTTAAAAAAACTTGCTCAAAAGTGAATTTATCATGGTAAAAATCGTGAAAAACCAATCAAAGATATGAAATACATTCCAATAAGCAATGCGTCATATCAGCTTCACATTCATACAATTTTCAACAAAATAAATTGCGCAATGTTCCAGAAAATTGTGAAAATGCATGAAAAAGTGTGAAAATGGACACTGTGGTACATATTAAGTCAAAACAGATATAAATTCCTAACTATAGTACTATTATTAATGTACACTGGATAATTTAACATGTTCTGATATAGAAAAAATGAAAGAATTAATAACAGAATTATGGTAAATTGACATTAATTATAAATTTTTAATGTATGTTTTTAGGCGAGTAAATACGAAACTGACATACAAGAGTTTTGGACATAGGACAAAGCTTCTTGACCCCTTCTATAGAGACCTGCATAGACGTATACGCTCTTGTAACTGTTGGAAGGGGTATATCACTGAACTTGACTTTTACTTCATCTTGGTCGACGAGTTGCAGTTAGAATAAGAAGAATTGGTATCTTTGAAAGATTGCAGTTAGAATAAGAAGAATTTATTTCTTTGGAAGTAGAAAAATGTTTAAAAGATCGTTGTGTGGAATATCGGACAGCACCAGTAATCATAAGGAAGAGAAAGCTGATCACAATCATACCTCAATATCGAGGACTTAAATTGGTTTTGAAACATGCGTAAGGATGAACTTAGTGGTCTGAAAGAAGGGAAAGGAAAAGTCGGATTGTAACAAGGATATAAGATCTATGTGGGGCAACTGTTCCTGACAACGCGAATACAAAACAGGAATGGAGCAATATATCAGTGGTTCTTCAATGTCAAATTCATACAGAGAAGTAAAAAGTATACAATCTCCTGTAAACCAGATGACATATAGTTGAAGGAATGAGCGAGACGATTCCATTGAAGATGTTCACATAGGTCACCAGCAAAATATCTGGCAAAGCAGCTGGAACATCAGATAATGTCACTGAAAGGCTTAGTCCGTTTAGGGAGACCGACGCGGCCTTGGAGCATTGAGCATATCACATCAAAGGGTAGCATTCCATTTGACTTGAAGGATATCCTCATATCGCAAAAAGGAACTGATTAAGAATGTGGTGATGGTGTTGGCTAAAAAAATGTAGAAGCTGACAGAGTTGAGATTAATGTGATGCAAAAAAACAACAACAAAAAACAAAAACCTGTCACAAGAGTGGGGAGGGCGCATCTGAGGAAATAAAAAGTAAAACTGAGTTGCTTTAAGAGCAGAGAAAACATTAATGAGAAAGGGGATGGGCCATACCGCGGTTTCGGCTACTGACCCTATAAATCGGGCAACATGGAATCAGAGACAATGACTGCAATTTTACAAATTTTAACTGGACTGCCAACACACAGAACGACAAATCTAAATAGAGCCAAATGATTAAAAAAGTTTAGATGAATGTATCTTAACTGCGCATAAATTTCTGATTTCTCAGAATATCATCACTGATCTCAAAGCAAGTCTTGTCGGATCCCGACTTATGAAAGTGGGCTCAATGGATATAGATTGAGAGGACGGCAATAGAAGTATTTTATTGTGCATTTATATTGTTACAATACGCACATTTCACAGAATGATGCTTTGTCGCTTCATCTACAGCTCATGTGAGTATATTCTGATAGTTCGTCTCTCACTAATGAGAAAGACCATCATTATTTCTTGAATAGTGCTGATGTGTGTTGGTGAGTTCTTTGATGGCTGACTAGGCCAATTCTGGCTCGAAACTGTCGGTTGCAAGTAGAGCAAGTCAATGTCATAGAGTCTGCTGGTGGCACATTTGTTTTGGCTTTGCGCTCTCTTCGCTTTCTTTCAGCTTCACAGATTCTCTTCTTTTCATAGAGAGCTGCTCCTTTGTTGATGAGACCTCGCCACTTTGATCGCTCCTGTGCAGTCTGTTCCCAGGACCCCATTGGTATTTCGAAATCCTTCAGAGAGCGCTTTCCCTCCTGTAGTTCTCCATAGAAAACTTTCTTTGGAAGTCGCGCATCAGGCATTCTTACAACATGGCCAGTCCATCTTAGCTGTGCCAGCTGTAAGACTGTATGCATGCTTTGCATCCCTGCTTTCCTCAGGACCTCTGTGTCTGGAATCTTGTCCTGCCACTTGATTTTTAACAACTTTCTCAAACAGCTTAAGTGGAAATGGTTAAGTCTCTTTGCATGGCGTTGGTATACTGTCCAGGTCTCACATGCATACAAGAGGGTTGGCAGTACCACAGCCTTGTAGACTTTCAGCTTGGTGTCAAGCTTGATTCCATTTCGCTCCCAGACATTTGCACGGAGTCTTCCGAATGCCACACTAGCTTTTGCAATTCTGGCAGTGATCTCATCATCAATATGCACTGCTCTGGAGAGAGTGCTTCCCAGGTAGGTGAACTTGTCAACAACTTTCAGTTTTTGCCCATTCACAGTGATGGTTGGATCATTATATGGTTTTCCGGGGGCTGGTTGGTGTACAACCTCTGTCTTTTTTGTGCTGATTGTGAGATCATAGTTATCACATGACTGTGAGACTTGATCCATGGCTCTTTGCATTTTTGCCTCTGTGTTGGCATTCTTATCCATATCATCTGCATAGAGGAGCTCATCTAGCACATCAGTCCGGACCTTAGTTTTGGCTTGCAACCTTCTGAGGTTGAATATGTTGCCATCAAAACGGTACCTGATTGGAAAACCAGTGTCACTGTCCTGAAAAGCATTCGTAAGCATGGCAGAAAACATCATGCTGAACAGTGTTGGTGCCAGAACACAGCCTTGTTTGACCCCATTTGTTACTTCAAATGGTTCAGAGAACTCTCCATCATTCTGCACACGTGCCTGCATGCCATCATGAAACTGCCGCACCATAGCTATGAATCTGGGTGGACAGCCAAACTTGGCCATGATTTTCCAGAGTCCATCACGACTAACAGTGTCAAAAGCTTTGGTGAGGTCAACAAACGTCATGTATAGATCTACATTCTGTTCTTGGCATTTCTCCTGAAGCTGTCTTGCTGTGAAGATCATGTCTATTGTCCCTCTGTCTTTTCTGAATCCACATTGACTTTCTGGGATAAGTCCCGTCTGATCAAGATGAGCATTCAGACGATTCAACAGAATTTTTGCAAGTATCTTCCCAGCAATTGATAGGAGGGAGATGCCTCTGTGATTGTCACAGACTTGAGGATTTCCTTTCCGCTTGTATAGGTGGATTATGGATGCATCCTTAAATTCTTGTGGGATAGCCTCCTTCCTCCACATACAGTGAAACAACTCTGTCAGTTTCTCTGCCATGGGTAGCCCCCCAGCCTTGTAAACTTCGGCAGGAATTGCATCTGCACCTGGGGCTTTGCCAGATGATAGTTGTTGAACTGCTTTTCTTGTTTCCGTAACGGTAGGAAATTCATCTAACAGAACATTGCACTCTATCTGTGGAAGTCTGTCGATTGCATCCTGATTGATGCTTGATGGTCGATTAAGCACACTATTGAAGTGTTCTGCCCACCTTTCCAAGATAGCTTCTTTATCTGTGAGAAGAGTGTTTCCATCTGCACTGGGCAATGTGGTGGCTCCAGAACTCTTTGGACCATAAATGGTTTTCAGTGCATCATGAAATTTCTTCATGTCCTTTCTATCCGCAAAAGACTGAATTTCTTCTGTTTTCTTCCTCAGCCAGGAATCTTGCATGTCCCTAAGCTTGGTCTGGACTGACTTACAAATGTTGCTGTAGGCTGCTTTCTTTGATACTGAGCTAGTATCATCTTGATGTGCCTTGAGCAAACGGTGCTTTTCTTCAAGAAGCCTCTGAATTTCATCATCATTCTCATCAAACCAGTCTTGATGTTTGCGAGATGGATGGCCTAAGGTGCTTGCAGCTGAAGAAAGAACTGTTTTATGGAAAACTGTCCAGTTTTCTTCGGGGTCCTCTGAACTGAGATTCATTGCATCAAGTTGGTTGCAAATGTCTGTTAAGAAATCTTGTCTCATGCTGTCTTTATTCAGCTTTGAGACATCCAGTCTCTTAGGAGCTTTCTTGCATTGAGGTCGCCTCGCAGGCTGTATTCTTAGGTTGAGTTTGCTGACAACCAGTCTATGATCTGTCCAGCAGTCTGCACCACACATAGTCTTTGTCACTTTAACATCCTGCCTGTCTGTTCTCCGCACTATGACATAGTCTATGAGATGCCAGTGTTTGGAACGGGGATGCATTCAGGATGTTTTGTTCCTATTAGGTAGACGGAAGACTGTGTTGGTGATTAGAAGATCATGTTCAGCACACTTCCTGAGAAGCAAGAGATCCATTGCTGTTGCACTTTCCAACCCCTTCTGGACCTATAACTCCTTCCCAGGTCTGGTGGTCTGTACCCACTCTGGCATTAAAGTCGCCAAGAAGGATAAGCTTGTCTGTGCGGGGTGTTGCAGAAATAACATTGTCTAGGTCATCATAGAACTTGTCCTTGACCTCATCTGGATTGGTCATTGTGGGTGCATAAGCACTGACAATAGTTGCATGTTTATTGCCTGACAGAGGAAGTCTCAATGTCATTAGACGGTCATTAATGCCTTTTGGCAATCCTGACAGCTTACCAACAAGTTCTGTTTTGATGGCAAAGCCAACTCCTGCTTCACGCCTCTCTTCACTTTTGCGTCCACTCCAGAAGAAGGTGTATCCAGCACCAACTTCTTTGATCTCCCCAACATCTGCGAACCGAGTCTCACTCAATGCAGCTATCTGTATATCATACCTCCCAAGTTCTCTGCCCACAAGGGCCGTTCTACGCTGTGGTCTATCTGACCCAGCACTAACCATTAAAGTGCGCACATTCCATGCGCCAATCCGTAAGGGGATTACTCTAGCTTTTTTCTTTGTATTTCGACCGCTTAAGGGGATCCCCGCTGATCGCGGTTAACCAGCCAGGGGGTTTGAAGCAGGCAATTGTTTAGGGCACCTTTTCTAGCCCCTTCCCCATGCTACGGGGATGAGCAGTGCGGTCCTAAATAGGTCTGCTCAGTCACTCAGCCGACTGCCGAATTCTGCTTACTGCTTCTCCTCACAGAAAACGACCATTAGAACTGAGTCGCCTGTGTGCAGGTCTGCAACTACAGCTCCCAGTGTGTCCTACACCTGCTGCTTCGCCACTCGCCCGTCGCCACAGGACTTTGTAGGTATGTGGGTGCAAGTGTGATGAAATTGTTGTGTATGCAAGTGCTTGTGTGTTGAGAAATAAGATGACATGCGCTATGAAATTGGATTATAGTGAGGAAGAGGTGCGCAACGTCAACCTCACTCTCTAGTCCTCGCCCAGCTGCGCCCAGAGGCAAGACACAGGTCAAGACGTCTGGAGTTGGGTTTGGATGCAGTGGATGACCGTAACATCTTTAGTGCCTTGTCACGATCTGCATGTTCCACAACATGTTGCTGTATCGCTTTCTGAACCGTTGAATCAGATGATTTCTTCCGCTCCATCTACCGAAACAGTCTTTGCATATCTGGACTAGGCATATCCAGACACACAGGTTTGATTTTGGAGTTTCCTTCTCCTAGATGAATTGCTGGCCACAGCTGAAGAGCTCCATCTACCCTTTCTTAGGTTTTGTTTAGAGACCTGTAAACTCCTAGGAGGGCTGTCAACCAAGACTAATGAGTTCCATTTTGTGTGTTTGGTCTAGCAAATTACCAGATTAGTGATTGTCAAAAAACAGGGAGCCAAAAGTGGAATCGAATATTAAGCCTGAAGATAGGTTGCCCAAGTTTTCTCACCTTGATGTAAAGTACGGGGCCTTGAAAATAATATTAGAGGTCAAGCCTCATATTTCCATTCAACCGGAATGCAGTTAATCTACGAAGATTTCCAACGGTTGGGCCCAAACTACTTTATGTATGGCAGGCCGAAGCTGATGATTTCCATCTATAGATCGTGTAAAGGTTTGCAAACACACTGACGGGCTGTCATCGAGGGCTTTTGATATCTCCCCTGCCTTGCTAGGCTTTTTTATGTGTTTGGTCTAGCAAATTACCAGATTAGTGATTGTCAAAAAACAGAGAGCCAAAAGTGGAATCGAATATTAAGCCTGAAGATAGGTTGCTCCAGGCGTTCCTAACTTGCGTGGTTGCTGCTGAATGCATCTATGTAGTTCTCAAGTCGCCTTGTTCTGTACATGTTAAATGTTGTGGAGGCCAGATTCACACTGACAAACAATGCCCAATTTTCTGAGAAACATCATTGTGAGGTACATCTTTTGGTAAGTTTTCAAACTTTTGTTTCACCTTAAATACAGTCTCTTTTACAAAAGCACAGTACTATCTTTGTGCAGGGTTAAGTGAATAATTGTCACAGCATTTTGTACTTTACTTTTAGTATCTAAATCAGAAGGTTTAGCTTTTGTTGTTTTCATTGTATGGTTTTGAATAGTATATACAGCCGTAGTGTCGTTTTTCAAACAAAACAAAAATTCTGAAATTCAATACTTGGATTTTCCAATTATGAAATAAGCGTTTTCGCTATTATGAACCCGTAATACTTATAGTCAGATGTTACTTTTGTAAAGGACGGATCGCCTATCGCTAGCACATGATAGTTACTATATTTTTTCTATAATTTGATCAGCGGCTTAATTAAACTTAGCATAATATTATAATCATGATTTTAATGACATCGTCAAAAGCAAAACTCGGCAAAGTGATGTCCCGGTAACAGCAACCAACGCTCTTGATACAGTTTTTGACGCGTTGGCGCACAACATTACAGGTGAAAAATATCTTCAAATGCATTTTCATTACATTTATGTGAAACAGCTTGAAATCATGCTGACTTTCAAAGCTGAAAAGAAAGACACGTAACGCTATTGTTCAGCCACACGTTATTCATCTGTTCAGTGAATCGAGAAAAGATGGTATTGAATAACATGTCCTCGATATGAAAGCAATGCTAAAAATAAACCCAACTCAGTTGTAAACAGTTCTTTAAACTGAATTGCACTCGGAAGTACTTGTAAATCATAACGATTTGTCCATATAAGGGCAAGCTTCCTGCATGTGTCAGTGTCGCATTATGTAATTCAACTCTGTTAAATTAGTTATGTCTAAAAGAAATTGATGGATCGTTACTGCGGAGTGCTACTGTGGCACCAACTTCTGGAAACCCAGAAGTCGTGGAAAATTTTGAAATGCGCAAACTCGGATTTTTAATGAAGCAGCGAGACAGTGCCTAATTGTGCGATAGGTGACCAAAAGGAACGACTTCACCTATTCTCTGCTAGCTAAAGGTATGCGTTTTACTTTATGTTTATTCCTTTTTTGTTATGGTGTACCTTAAGTAAACGCATCTACTAACTACCAGTTTAACATGGAAATTTCAGTGTCTATGGTGTCATATTGGACACCCACAGTTGTAACTTGATCTTAAAAATCAATGTAAAACCTACTGAATGTTATAGAATTTGTAAATCTATGACTTTTATAGCCGAAGTTTAGTGGACATGTTGCTGATATTCCGGCATTGATTTTTACACTAATTGTGGTATGCTACGAAGTACATAGCAGTAAACTGGTGCAATGGACTGTTTTCCACTGTTTATTTATGCAAATGTCTAACATTGAGTCCAGTTTAGTTTCAGATGATAATTCCAGATCCGGTATAAATTTTAGTGATATAGTTTTATTCTGGATAATTGCATTAAAAGATACCGTCTTACGAATTAGAATGAACATACCAGTATAATTTGATGTTCGGCTTTTCAACGACTTTAGGCCATATACCACTGAGCAATTTTCTATTATTCACAAATTTCAGACATATCTTCTAAAAAGTTATGGATCCTTTAGACGAAGAGGAATTTGGAGTAGAAACCCCATTTGTGGGTCGAACAGCGTGTCTAAATAAACTAAACAATGCATGGAACAAACGCATTATCGGTCTCTACGGTCTGCGAGCTATCGGGAAATCCAGGACGGTAAAGGAGTTCTTCAAAGAAAAGATCAGGCAAAACGATGATGACGAAAGTCTTGAAGCTTTCTCTGACATTAAAGAGATCATAGTTGACATGAGGAGTATGCAAGATTCCGCCAGTCTACATATCAACCTTTGTGTCTCTCTAGAAATAGAACCAGTTGAGAACGTGGATGAAAATAAATATAAAAAAGAATGGAAATGGCAAATTAAGAACACGCTATCCAGCAGATCAGATATACTGCATCTGATACTCTTTGACAACGCTGAAGATGTCATGGAGAGTCCCCTAAAAGATGAGTTCCTAGAACTAGTTTCGACCTACCTTGTTAGTATGAGGAACGTGAAGCAGTTTATCACGTCTACAACAAAAGCGATGTTTGCAAGAATACAAAGCGCTTACTTTGCTCATGAGCTGAAGCCCATGCCCACACACGAAGCCTCTGAGCTTCTTGACAAAGTGACTCCCGGCGTGGACTTTGGAGAATATAAAGAAGCGATTGTGAGATTAAGTGAAGGTAAGTTAACAAAAAATGTAAATACTAAACATTTAAAATATTACTAACTCTGCTAACCATTTTCTTTTCTTTTCCAGTACATTTTATTTCATCAGTATTAAACAATGGCTAATGACCAACACACACACACACACACACACACACACACACACACACACAGAGAGAGAGAGAGAGAGAGAGAGAGAGAGAGAGAGAGAGAGAGAGATTGCCTTATTTTTTTACTATTTGATTTGCCCTTTTATTCATTTTCTTTCCGTTATTTTGAAGGGTTGCCGCTGATAATATTGATGGTGGGTTCAGAGTTAACTGCTGAGGATGGAGAAATCGAGCCTAAAGCAATGGTTGAGTTCCTCACAGAATGTAGGCTCCATGCACTAAGTAGAGAAAACTATCCGGAGGAGGATCGCGTGGGTAAGTTGTTACATCAATGATGCCAGTTATTTTGGTATTTCTCACTTCCAAGTAGTTTCTGAGTAGTTTCTGACTTTGCATTTACCAATTTTATTTTCTAAATCCAAGACTGTATTACAGGGCCTTCTTTGATAATTGCCTTCCGCATTTGCAATGGTTCTTGAAAAATTTTAAATATGAAAGGGACAACATGTGTGAATGTTTGAATTTTAGAAAGAAAAGTCTTACATGATCCATAATTATTAAGACCACTTTTACAGGTGACGTTTACAAGAAGTTTATTAACCGATTGACAGAAAAGTATCGCCAGCGTTTAGCTATTCTTGGTTACATTCCTGGGACCTTTAACGCAGAGGAGGCGAGGGCTATGTTAGGTAAGCATTAACCTGATTGAAAAGCGTTTTTCACAGAGATTATATACTGGCTCCTTTGTTTCGAACAGGTCTATAACAAACGTATTGACCTGCTAAACAAAGGAAGTTTAGGAGGGAGGTTGATAAGTTTCGCGCTTTTTATTATCAACCGGTTGATAATATCTGGCGGGAAACTTATAAACCTCCGTTATATATTAGACACAACAGTTAAGTTTATGTAACGGTTCAGCTACACCGCACACAATGCTTTCGCTGTGTTCATGCGCATGCCGATTGTACGTTTTACCAGCAAATCATGCTAAAGATAAATACAAATTGTTTTCCAACTGAGTATCCGAAATTCTATGAGATGAGGCAAATATGTATTATTTCAATAATTCATAATTTCCCAAAACGGTATTTCAAACGTACCGTTGCATGTACATTTCTGTGTGAAAATATTCCTCGCCCCGTGGTTTCATTGGTAGTGTAGAAGGTTAGGGTTAGTGTGAGGTTAAGAAACCACGGAAGTAGGAAGGTACAAGTAGGCAAAGATCAGGAAAAGGCGCAATCAGAAAAAGATTCCCACTCCAAAAACCGAGGTGGGAAAAAACCAAACTAACAATCAGGTACCCACACCATGAAACATATCGTAAGCCGAATGAGCAGCTATTTTCCCAATAGGTGGCCACTCAGTTACCTTAACTTAACTAAAAATATGAAAACATACATAAGGCGCCAACAGCACAAAAAATTTTAAACACCAAGACATAAAACAAAAAGAACCACCACAGAAGTATCGACTTGGTACGATCAGTAACACAAAGTTACTGGCGGGCTTAAACCGGTTTTACAGGTACCTAACCTCACCCTCAGCTTCTGCAGTGGTTCACAACATTTAGTTAGTTCTTCGGTCCTCGTGGTGAATCTCTAACTAGTCAATGAATCATCAAGAACAAACAAATAAATCATGATAAACATCCTGATGAATCAAAAACCAGGACTCACAGATTGAGTAAGCTGCCCGACGATGGAGATCCCTGGGCGCCGAATAACCTACTAACTCCGGAGCAAAAGAAAAACACCAGTTGGACCCCGGTGGGCCAAGCAACAGACAAGAAGCTCCGGCCCCAACCAACTAAAATGAATAGCTTTAAGTCGGAACCTACTTGTACCTTTTCACAAAGTTAGTTTTGACCAGCTGTTTCCCCCATAAACAGCCGGGTATTCAGTAAATGGTCCTCTGTCATTTCAGCATAGGGATTCCGCCTATGACAGATCCAAGTAGAAGTGATCTACACTTTCAAATCAGTTTACGCACAGTATATAGATATACAAAAATCATACTTAAATGGTATTGAATTATTTGCATTAAATCTTGATCAATAAATAACCTCGACGGCGTTTTAAGGGGAAGCTACTGTGAAAGTTATTTTTGGACACTGCTGCACGAGGAAAGAAAATATCGTTCACAGTTAGTCCGTGGGATTTTTGGCCAATAGTCATGTCGCGAGAAAACACGCTTTAACAGAATTTAATCGGTCTAAGCATACTACGCAAGGTTTGGTCAATCGGCTCGCTGTGTAGCATTTGCTATAGAAACAAAGGAGCCAGTATATAAGTCAGTTAGAGTATGTCGGTGTCGGTCAATACGAAAATTATAGACCCGGGCACGTGAACTTAAAGCCTCCCTCGCTGCGCTCGGTCGGCTTCAAGTTCACGTGCCCGGGTCTATAATTTTCGTATTGACCTCACCTCCATACTCTAACTATTACTTATCTTTTTTCAATTTAAATTTAAGAAAATCGTGCACAGAGTGAGTATTATTTAGTATCAGTATCAATGTCATACAACCAGTTGCAATTAGTTTTATATACTTGTCAGTACAGTAAACACCTGACAAAATGAAGGTTGTGTTGGCTCTTATATTTTGGTGAAATATGTTTTAGTCACGCTATACGCTAAGGTAGACTAAATACACAATATAATCATTTCTAGAGACATTTGGTATCAAAACATCATATCGGAAATCATTTTTAGAGCTTATTTTGGTTGACATCACATTTTTTTTCATAAACTTACCGTGATTATTTTTTGTTCTTACATAAAATATACAGCTGTAAGTTTTGTGTAATTCACGACTATATTGAACCCTCATCTAATGATATTGTAGCATTAATGCTACTTTCTATAATCGTGTTTATATACCATTTGGCCATCATTGATACATTTGCCAAGGATACTCTTTAGAGCAGAGTGAACTTTACCCGAAGTCAGAACTATAACGGAAGGGAACGATTCTATTGGTTAATGTGGTGTAGACGGGCTTCATTGATCTACATTTCCTAAGCAATTTCAGTAATCGACAACCCGCATGAAAATAATATCTACTAATAACTTATTTTAATTAAAAACTGCATATAACCGCCATCACTGACTGAACATTTAGGCATACATTTTTGTCGCCAGATCACAGAACAGTTGCAGTTGCCAAGGCAGAATCCCTCGTATACTACAGAACTCGTAGCATGATCACCCACGATGCTAACACGAGGAGGTTTGATATACAGGGCATCTTAAGAGAGTGCCTCGATGTTTATAACACAATCAAAGACTTGCCAGGTATTTCTCTCTGATTCCACCTTTTCCTGATCATTGGGTACTTGATCCTCTTTATTGATTTTGATTTGTTTGATACTTTTTTTAGTCCTTTATATCAATTAAGGCCCAGGTTTAGGTAGGACTGTCTGTACATCATCTTTTAGAAACTGCATTTTTCAAAATCTCACTTTTCTGAGGCACCACAAGAAAACTATTTTGAATAGGCAATTTGCATGTGCAAGGGAGGTAATCCAAACACATTCAAATTGAAAATCAAGCAAGTCTGTGGAAAAAAAAAAGTTTGGCGCTCAGCTATACATTAAATACAATTTTGTTTTGGTTTGGTGAATTTCAAATGAAAAATAACCAATTTAGAAATTTTCCGGGAAAAATATTACTTCCCTTGCTGACATTTTTGCAATGGAAAAAAGCCCCATTCAAATTTTTTTTTGCATAAATTTTTTATTTGTTAACCGATTTTTAAAATTTTTGTGGCACTGTTTAAGACTTATGTAATGCAAAATATTGACATGGTAATATTTTTATTAAGGTCTTTCATAAAAGTGTGATTTTGAAAAATGCAGTTTCTGGAAGATGGTGAATAGACAGTTGTTCATTAATTCAAATTGTTTATATACAAGTATTCAATTCAAATGAGAAAGCCTCAACCAATCTCTGTCAATCGTGGGAGCAAGTGTAAACATTTTTTCTGTTGTCAAAGTGTCACAGATTTCGAAATATATTTGCAGTTAGAAGCAGTTGAAATTGGCATTATCGCATTAAATATGAAAGGAATAAAGACTCGATAAAACGAATGTGTAGCAAACCCTGATGGTGACCCTGTTTTAATCTATATTATACTGTTTTCAGAGGTTAGAAGACGATACTGCATAACTTTTGTGAAAGTCATGAAAACACTGTGCAGCCAACTTGGAACCGAGGAGTATGCCAAGGCTTTGTCACAGTTCAGTCAAGAACAACCAAACCTTCAGAAGCTTCTAACAGAGGTGTACCATTCTACAAATGAAACATATCCATACTTCATTAAAGTTGCTGCTGACTGTACAGAACTCATTGAAAGATTTATGCCTAGTAAGTTTGAAGATGGCCTAAGATTGATAATTTAAATAACGAAATAGAGACATTTGATAGTGTAATTTACTGCGCTTAGTGCAGTGTATAAGCTTGTATTCATTAAGTCATATTTGTTTGATAGGAACAGGTTAACAAGCTTAAAGAAATCCATGACGTAAATATGTAACATTTAACTTTTTTCCCATTCAAAAAGTATTAAATTTCTCTTTGGGTATAAAATTTATAAGATTGTGTTCCTTTCATTTCCCAAAAATAAGGGTTACCCTTTTTCTTCCATTTCTTTATACAGACAAACTTAAATCGGAAAATGATACAAAAATCTCCAAACCTGTTTATCTAAAATGATTTTTTTTAATTAGTAGATCTATCTATCAAACCTTTATATTTTATTAATTATAATTGCCACTGATTAAACTGTATTACAGAAGAAAGTCAGCGATTTTACGATGGCTGTTTGGACTTAGCTAACCACTATGGTAGATCAAGAGATATGGCAACAGTGCACATTGCAATTGGCAGCATGTTCACAAACGCAAAGGTAGGCATACTATGTTCTCGCGCTGTGTATTTCACGGCTTCTAATTCATTGATCATAATATCATCTTTATTTGTATCTGCCAATGAGAAATCCATTTATCTCCTTTGGATTTTTATCTGTTATATGCTCATAGTCATAAGGATGTTATACAACCCAAAATGTGTCTTTAAAGAAATATAAAAGGGATAAAATTAGCATGTTTACTGGTTAGTTCCATATACGAGTGTATTCTATGATATTCTATAAAGGATAATCGTTTCTTCCTCTCATTATATCAAGTGTCCTCTCAGACATTATGACGCCTTCAACAATGATACAAACGTCTTCATTTCGTTTTCCTGTTAGTCCTTTCAATTTATTTCAGGGTGAGTTTACAACAGGAGGAGAGAGCTACAGTAAGGCATTGGAACTTCTTATAGATGGAGAGAAAACACTTCAACTGGCAACAGTCTATCAACGTTATGGTTATAATCTTTACACAAGAGGCAGATATGTCGATAGCATAAAGTACGTGAGCACAAAGTAATGTTTTGCGCAGGCTTTATGGTAAAGCAAGAGGGTCTCAGGGAAGGTCTCAGGGAAGATTGGCCATATTAACTGAGTCACCCTCTAAAACAAAGTCATTGCATACTGGCTTTATACAATACCCAAGCAAGAATACAGGATGTGTTCTCGAATAATAATTACTATTGAACAGGAGTGTTTTGATTTTGTTTGAAATGATGCTTTACGTCCAAGGCAACAGCAATGGTCATAATGGGACTTTTACCCAACAATAGGGTGTCATGACACTCAAAATGTGTTTCTTTTAATATAACCACCCAACTAAGCCAATAATGCTTATATATATGGATGGTTTGACTAGACACGTTTCCTGGGCAGGCTCATACTGGTTAACCAATAATCAGATGGCCGGTCAGCTTCGAAGCTTTGCCTGGAGACACAAGCAGCCCATCTATTTCTCTTATGCCCAAATGGACGGGGGCCCAATGAGTGTTTTGATGACTTTGATTTTGATATAGAGTGTTTTGATGACTTTGATTTTGATGTATCTTGAATTTTCCGTTTTTGGATGGTGACGTTCCTAGCCGTGCTTCGTATGTTGTATACATTTCGCAACTTACTAGGTTTGCTAGAGTCTGCAATCATGTAGCGGACTTCAACGCGCGAAATAAATGTTTAACAGCCAAACTTCTCCAGCAGGGCTATCGGCATCATTAACTAAATTTTATTGCAGACACTATGTGTTGGTTTCCAAATTTAATGTTGGGCTAAAGACGCTTTTACGTGAGGGCCTTTCGGAACCAGAATTTTATGGTGACTTGGTTACAAATTTAAGAACTTTATAGGAACGAATGACTTTTCTTTTCAGTTAAGAAAAATCATTACGTTACAGACGAATAGGTTATAACTTGAATGTTATGCGACAGTCTGCATGCTTAGTTTTTAATCTAATCATGGTTGATAAATATGCTGCCTTCTTTAATTGCACGCCGGTGGGTCGGGCGTGAGACTCTATGATGGTCCCGACATAAAGCTATTCATTTTAGTTGGTTGGGGCCGGAGCTTCTCGACTGTTGCTTGGCCCACCGGGGTTCAACTGGTGTTTTTCTTTTGCTCCGGGTTTCAGTAAGTTATTCGGCGCCCGGGGATCTCCATCGTCGGACAGCTTACTGAATCTGTTGAGTCCTCGCTTTTGATTCGTCACTGTGATTACCATGATTTATTCGTTTGTCCTTGATAATTCATTAACGAGTTAGAGATTTACCACGAGGACCGAACAACTAACTAAATGTTGTGAACCACTGCAGAGGATGTGATTGTGGCTTCGAAGGAGAGGACGCCGAAATTACTTTTTCAGTTGTCGTAAATACTTAAATGAACGTCGTAAACTCTTTCGAAACACACACAGCTTCCATCTTTTGAATTTAGACACACTTCTTAGAGGCCGAGATGCTCTATCAATTGAAGAGAACATAATAATTTTCAGTAGCGTACATGAATACATCAGGGAAACAAATCGTTTTTAAAATATTCAAGGCTTACATTTATGAACTATGTGTTGTATAATTCAATTAAGATGTTATATGTTTGATGGTCTACACTTTAGCCCCATCTTTTTTCTTCCTCTTCTTCTTCTTCTTCTTCTTCGTTTATTATTATTATTATTAATATCATTCTGAATACATCTACTCTTTCCTACTTCAGTATTATCCTCATTATAACCTTAATACATGACTATGAGAACGCCATCTGTATTATTGCTTACAATGTTATTTTCGTTGTCGGGAAGGGCCGTAACTAAGGTTGAAAGAACTTGTGGCCCGACCCTTTTGCTTGTACATGTATGTATGTTAAGCAATAAAATATGTTTAAATCAGAGGATGAGGGTGAGGTTAGGGCCCTGTAAAACCGGTTTAAGCCCCCCCCCCAGTAATTTTATATTACCGATCGTTCCAAGGCGATACTTCTGTTGTGGTTCTAATTGTTATGTGTTTTAGAGTCGAATTTTTGTGCTGTTTGAGCCTTATGTACGTTTTCATATTTTAGTTCAGTTCAGGTAACTGAGTGGCCGCCTATTGGGGAATAGCTGCTCACTCGGCTTACTATATGTTTTCCTGGTATAGGTACCTAAGTGTCATTTTAGTTTTTCCCACCCTCGGTATATGGAGTGGGAATTTCTTTCTGATTGTGCCATATCCTGATCATTGCCTACTTGTACCTTATCAAAATTCCCATTATCATCCCTTCAAACATTACAGGTAAGCAAACATACTTTGAACTAAGCCCAACTGTTTTAATCATCGAATCTATCCACAGGTATTTGAAAGAGGCCTTTGACATTCACTTACACTTGAAGACTGATCGCACACCACTGGCATTCCAGACATTTAATTCGTTGGGAATCGTGCATAATGCTATGGGTAAGCATACCTTTTTGTTCACTCTTGCGCTGTATCATTTACACTAATACTTACTTTCTAAATTTCTCGAGTCAGGAAGAAATTCATTGTGAAACTATTATTTGAGCACTAGTCAATATTTCATCTCTAATATTGCAACCATTATAAGCATATTTATACTGTATACCGAATCTTGTAATGCTCATATTTGAAATCCATGATAAAGCATGTTCTCTAAGTATAAGTACCTAACTGTCAATTTGTTTTTTCCCTCCTCGGTTTTTGGAGTGAGAATTTCTTTTTGATTGCGCCTTTTCCTGATCATTGCCTACTTGTACCTTTCCATGCTTAACTCACGGCCAGATATTGTCCCAGACATATAACTTCTTCAGTGAACATAACATTTAACATTGTTAGGGATATGATTACAGGCAACTTTGATGAAGCAAAGCGATACTTCTTTGAAAGCCTTAGACGACGAGAGCTTACACAGGGTAAAGATCACCATGGAGTCGGGGCCACCAAGAATAATATTGGCCTTATGTTCGATTTGATGGGAGACCATGAGCAAGCTTTGAAATATTACACTGAAGGTGAACAGTTTGTAAATTGTCATATTAATAAATCAGCTTTTTACTACTTACGCTTTAGTACTTTCTCAGTTCTGTTTGTGAAGCAGTTTGCATTTCTTCTTTCTGTTATCATGCTAGTACATACACGCTGCTTAATCACTTTTCTATGTTGAACAGCAGCCATTAGTATAAGCTGGAAACCATCGTCACCCGAATCTTGACAGGCTTGCCAGTTTACCATTAGTATGCAGACAAAAATATATGACATCTCTAAACTTGCCGTCTGTTTTCAGGATTGGAAATTAAAAAGAAATCTTCCACACCCACTTGGTCACTTGTTTATTCCATGAGCAACATTGCCAACATCTACCGCAGCATGAAGCTTTATTCTCAAGCAAAATCTCTATTGGAGCAAGCAATAGAAAAATTAAACGAAGAAGAAAGTCCACACAAAGGTGCCGTTAGTGTTACATACGACTCGTGCGGCAAAGTATTGATGTCCCAAGGAAAGTATAAAGAGGCATCTGCAATGTTTGAAAAAGCAGCTGCAATGAGAAAAGAAATATGTGCAAACGGAGTAGCCCATGTTGAATCAATGATGCATCTTGCAAAAGCGCAGCAGAAAATGGGTAACCACATATTTGCGGAAAAACTTGCAAAGAAGGTGATAGCTTTATCAGAGGCAACCAATATGGCTATGCCTACTAATACATTTATATCTGAGGTACTGGAGGTATTAGTAGATATATATAGTAAGATGGGAGACAGTGAGAGGGTAAAACTAACAAAAGAGCTCCTGCAGTCAGAACTGTTGAGACAAGAACGTATCTATATGGGTTCTAGTAATGTTAAGCGTGTTAAAGAAATAACATCAAAACTCGGTGACATTCATTTATCACTTCAACAGTCATAATGAAAACAGAATGAAAACAGAATAGACACCGAGATATTTGGATGGAAAGTTTCTTGGTGAGTGAGAAAAGTTAAGAAAAGAGACCAGGCATTAAAATCTTGGTCACTTTTTGTGCCCCTTTTACATTTTACTCTAACCTTTATGTATATGAGTAAATGGAAAGACGTGATCCCCAAAGTTAAAACCATACGGAAAACTAGAGAATATAGAACAGAACATGTGTTTGCAACACAATTTATTCCAAGTAGATGTATGTAGTTGCTCAATGGGCTAGGGTGTCTACCACCCTTAAATATTATCAAGATTAAAACATTTAAAACATGGTGGACATGGCAAAATACATGCAAGAGGTACTTTTCATTGGCTTTTCTGACATACATGTACAATACGAAACATCTAGCCCCTAGAGTAATAATACGCCTCTTAGTGTCAGACAGATTTTACTTCTTGAAACGCTTAGCTTTTTTCCACCTTTCCTCACAGTTCCACCCGTGTGATATTGTTGTACATATTCAATGTCTGCACGTATCTCCTACTGTCTGCTTATGGTCAGTGGCTAATGTGTTTTGTAATAACCGATTATTATTGTCAGATACTCTTAAGTGTATCATTTGTAAATACTCCTTTGCAGAGATACATGCATGCACTTCATGCATATTTAAATAAATATGTCTGATCATATACAATACATGGTGCATGATAGCTTCCTGTACCTGTAATACCTGTAATCCGGAATATGCTGCTGAGATTTATAGAATACAGAATACAAATTTATTTGCAAACAACTTTTCTTCTAGTCAATCAGAGTAGCCTATTGGCTGTTCAGGGTATTGTACACAGTGGAGACGTAACAGCTTTATTGACAGTTTGGTCTAAATAGATTTCTTATTCAACTGTTTGAGCGGCCCCCATGGCCGAGCGGTTAAGAACGCTGTTTCTTAATCACTCGATCATTTCACCGCTGTGTCTGGTGTAGGTTCGAGCCCCGTACTGGCCACATGTGAGACAAGCCAAGTTCTGCTTGCGGGTGTGCCAGGTGGTTTTTCTCGGGGAATGAATAAAAAAACCCAACCTTTTATACTTCAGTTTGGTCTTGAAGGAATAATCGGATGGCTTTGTTTTCAGATTATGTTCTGATTTTCTAGTGTTGTTTGATATTTCCTCTAGTTCTTTAAAAGAAAGATAAAATGTATAACTTTGCTTTTCTTTTGCAATTGTCAGGTAATTGTTTCATTATAGCTTTATTTTTTATTGATTACATGATTGACTAATTTTACACATAGTAAATCCATTAATAAATTTTACCAAACTCAGCCAATTTTTCGTCCTTATTTTAGAATTAGAACGAATTGTAAATGATCTAAAGATGCAGTTTATATATTTCACAAATCAAAATATAAAAAAGAAAAAAAGCTAAAACTAACAAAAATGTCAGTTTAATGCGTTATGTTTTGTTTACGAAACAATCTAAGACAGTTTTTCACGATTCTGGTGGCAAATGCAACTTTCGTACATACGCACGAATATATCTATGTTTTCAGGGTTTTTATGCAAATGATTGTTCTATTTATAAGCTCTAGATATTAAAAGGAATGCCAAGGGCACGCCCATATGGTCACTTGTGTATTCTCTGAGCAACAGCGCAAATGTTTGTCGAGCTATGAAAGATTACCCCACAGCAAACGCTTTGTTAAAGGATGCCATGCAAAAACTAGATGAAGATGATCCACCACATAAAGGAGCAGAGAGCCTTACATATTATACACTAGGAAAAGTTAGATTATCGCAAGGAAAATATCATGAAGCATGTAAAATATTGGAGGAAGCAGCAGAAATGTATAAAGGAATATGTGAAGATGGGCCTGCACATATCGAGACATTGATGCATTTGGCAAAAGCGCAACAAAAGAATGGAAACAATGATATTGCAGTTAAACTATCCAAGACGATTTTGAAATCAGCCGAAGCTATGAACATAGCTATTCCAGCAAACACGTTTATCTCCGACACACTAGAAGTACTTATTGATGCTTACAGCTGTCTGGACGAAAAGGACAAAGTAAAATTAACCCTAGAAAAACTACAAACGGAACAGATGAGACTGGAACTTATTCACACTGCATCTGGCAATATAAGGTGTGTAAGCGATATAATGAAAAGACTGAATGATATTTGTTTATCATTGAAACAATTATCATCTAACTGAATGCAGAAGTGTTGATTCTGACGCCATGTTTCGTTATTTTCTGTTGATTGTATTTGTTTAATACACGACTGGCGTTAATGCTTAGCTTGAATGAATGTCTCCTTTTTCAAACAGGTGTTTGCACTGGACACATATTACTAGATCTATATAATTATGGAAAGGTACAAGTAGGCAACGATCAAAAAAAGGTGCAATCAGAAAAAGATTACCGCTCCAAAAACCGAGGTGGGAAAAAACTAAATTAACAATCAGGTACTTATACCATGAAAATGTATCGTAAGCCGAATGAGCAGCTATTTTCCCAATAGGTGGCAACTCAGTTGCCAAAACTTAGCTAAAATTATGAAAACATACATAAGGCGTCAACAGCACAGAAAAATTTTAAACACCAAGACATAAAACAAAAAGAACCACCACAGAAGTATCGCCTTGGAACGATCAGTAATATAAAATTACTGGTGGGCTTAAACCGGTTTTACAGGTACCTAACCTCACCATCAGCTTCTGCAATGGTTCACAACATTTAATTAGTTGTTCGGTCCTCGTGGTGAATCTCTAACTAGTCAATGAATCATCATGGACAAACAAATAAATCATGATAAACTCCATGATGAATCAAAACCGAGGACTCACAGATAGAGTAAGCTGTCCGACGATGGAGATCCCTGGGCGCCCAATAACTTACTAACTCTGGAACAAAAGAAAAACACCAGTTGAACCCCGGTGGGCCAAGCAACAGACAGGAAGCTTCGGCCCCAATCAACTAAAATGAATAGCTTTATTTCGGGGCCATCATAGAGTCTGACGCCCGACCCACCGGTGTGCAAATAAAGAAGGCAGCATAGTTATCAATTAAGGATTGAAATTCAGATTTTAGCTTTCACTGGATGATGAAAAACATTAGGCTGTTTTAATGTCTGTGAAGCCCGAAGGGCTTCTCGGAGACATTAAAACAGCTAATGTTTTTCATCATCCAGTGAAAGCTAAAATCTGAATTTCAATACTTATATTTACATCTTATATTATCAATCAAGTAACAGATTTTTAATTATACATATCACCGCTCATTTTCATGTTATTTGACATTAAATCCGACTTAACGTAATTTTGGAACAGCCAAAACGTCAAATTTTCGCGCCTAACGTCATGGCGATACGCAACCAACGTCACGACAACAAGAGTAAACAAACAACGTCACTGGACGGGTTTTGACGTCGCCCCGCTCATAGGCGTGGCCTCTAGATCACGTGACTTAATGTTTTCATTGGGAAATGAAGAACATCAAGAAAGATACTTTCATCTAGGGCGATTGCAATTAAAATGTAAATATTCATGATTGGTTTTAAAACTAAGCATGCAGACTGTCGTATAACATTTTAGTTATATCCTTTACGTCTGTAACGTGTAATGATTTTTTTCTGAATTGAAAAGAAAAATCATTCCTTCGTATAAGTTTCTTAAATTTGTAAACCTTTTGGTTCCGAAAGGCCCTCGCGTGAAAGTGTCTTTAGCCTAACATTAAATTTGGACATCAATTCATAGTGTCTGCGATAAGATTTAGAAACTGCGTTTCGTAGAAGTAGTACAAGTATGATCGTAACAAATACAAATTCATGTATATCATGTTGCTTTAGTAATTAATTATGTACTTTTAAAATGATCATTCATGTTATCTGTAATTGAAAAGTCCAAATCAATGTAAGTTGAGCACAGTGTTGAAAGCAACACCATCTACGAGCATTCAAAACGAAACACGTCATAGAAACGAACATAAAATGACCAGGACATACATAAATGTGTTTTATGGACCCAAGTAAACCAGAAGCCACCCCGCCCCCCATATTAAGTTGGCTAGTTCAGTCTTCATTTAAAAATTCTAACAAATGAGCCGCCGCATGGGAAAACCTACAATCTGCATAGGTGAAAACAAAGGCGCAGATCAGCTTCGAAGCTGATCAGCGCCTTTGTTTCGCTTCACAGATAGTACAATCCCTTTTCTTCTTATATCCAAAATCTCAAATTTCTAGCTTGCTTCTGTGGCTGTACAGCCTGGTTTGTGTTGAACCTGGTCGAAACAAAAATTGTTGGTTTTCTCACGCACAGGCTCAGTAATAGGCGGCCACTTAGTTATCCGAACTTAACTATGTTTATGAAAAAATGCTGCATTACAAATCGTTAAAATACAAATCGCCAGTAATTTTATATTCCTGATCGTTCCAAGAAAATACTTCTGTTGTGGTTCTTATTGTTTTATGTTTTGGTGTTGAATTTTTGTGCTGTTTGCATCTTATGTGCGTTTTCATAGTTTAAGTAAGGTTAAGGTAACTGAGTGGCCGCCTATTTGCACAGTCTGAATGAGTTTGATAAGTGTGTGATAAGACCAAAAAATAATAATGCGGAAACGATTTTAAGAAAAATGAAAATTCCCATTTTCTGTAAATACTGAAAATATTAAAATCGTCAATTCTACTCAAAATGCAACAGTGTTCAGAATATATTTTTGTTTTCAAATTTATACATAAGAGATCCATAACAAATGATAAAGCCAAATAACAATTTGAAAAATCTCAAAATTTTGCTAAAAATGCATGTTATAAAAAATGCATTTTCTTTTTTTGTAAAAAATGTCATAAATATTGCAGAAAATGAGTACAATCAGTATGCATTTGAATTTTGGATCAATATAAGATGTTTTGACATCAAAACCTCCCGCATAGTTTCTTTCTAATAAATGCGATCTCATGTCAAAGATATTACTTAAGCATTTGTTTGATATGCAGCTTTTCAAAGAGTCGGGATTCGGATGAAGCAGTACCTTCAGTATAGCAATTAAGGGGATGCTACATGCTGTGTTTGATGACAAAAACAACAACCACCCATTTTATTGTAGAGATGAATTACTAAGCTTTATTTGAGAATTTAAACAAAATCTCAAAAATCGTTATTTTTGGTCAAAAATAGCATTTTTGTCAAAAAAAAAATCATTTCTCATTTTGTTTTTGTTTTGCTTGAAATGATTGCTTTCGGATGTGAAACGAATTTAGGTTTGGAGGCCCAGAAATAAATGTGTGGGCTTTTTACAGCATCCCAAATTTTGGTGTTTTCAAAAACATGCATTTTTGCACATTTTACTTAATCTTTTCAAGAACAAATATTGCTATGCTATTCATGAAGTCCAGTCCTTTTAGATAGTATCAAGTTTTAAAATTTCATTTGAAAAAGATGTATACTAAACATTATTTTAAAATGAGAAAAGTATTAACTGGCGCAAAACTTCTTTTGATGAATATATAACAGAATGCATCACTTAAAAGTTAAAGGTACAATATACAAGAAACTTTATTTTTCGTTGGTTTTCTTTCCTACCTGGTGTCTATGTTGGGACTTTAAATTTAATTGCATCGATTCTTACTTTAGTACAATAAATAACATTAGCTACAAACGCTATTTTCCGACATAACAAGAGTAAAAAGGTACAAGTAGGCAAAGATCAGGAAAAGGCGCAATCAGAAAAAGATTCCCATTCCAAAAACCGAGGTGGGAAAAAACCAAACTAACAATCAGGTACTTATACCATGAAAACATTTCGTAAGCCGAATGAGCAGCTATTTTCCCAATAGGTGGCCACTCAGTTACCTTAACTAAAAATATGAAAACATACATAAGACGCCAACAGCACAAAAATATTTTAAACACCAAGACATAAAACAAAAAGAACCACGACAGAAGTATCGACTTGGAACGATCAGTAACACAAAGTTACTGGCGGGTTTAAATCGATTTTACATGGCCATAACCTTACCCTCAGCTTCTGCAGTGGTTCATAACATTTAGTTAGTTCTTCGGTCCTCGTGGTGAATCTCTAACTAGTCAATGAATCATCAAGAACAAACAAATAAATCATGATAAACATCCTGATGAATCAAAAACCAGGACTCACAGATTGAGTAAGCTGCCCGACGATGGAGATCCCTGGGTATTTTATTATATATAAAATAATATATAATAGCAACTGTAAAAGAAATCACATGATTTGGTAATTGTATATAAATGTATACATGGGCGATTTAAGAGTACAACAATGTTATTGTATACAAGAAACTAAGAGAGAAGAAAATTCCTATAGACAATTTC